>RHKH01000014.1:134561-291977 GCA_009829795.1 Lasiodiplodia gonubiensis
TGTGTTTGCGACCCGTCGTAGTAATTTGAAGAACAAGCTTTGCCAAAAGCCCCATCACAGGTTGAATTGATACCGGCAGTTGCTTTGAACATGATGCATTTAATTCAATTCTGGTATCCACATTGTATAAAAAAGGAAATGAATCCTGGACACAGGACTGCACTATCAACAAGACCTCGTGTCGTATCCTTTATGTTAAATTGCCCGAAGCTCTTACCACGTCTACTCGGCATCATCAGGGGCCCTTGGCGGGGTATCATCTACCTGAATGCCACCACGCTTTTTGTGATCCGAGTCGTGGAAGGGCAGACGCCAGCCACCCTCATTCTCGGGAGTGCTGAGCCACAGGCGCAGCAGGTGGCGGCGGGGTGCAGGCGGAGGGTAGTCCTTATAGGCAGTGCGGGCGTGCAGAACGTGCTCATTGGACAGAAACTGGATGTCGCCAATCTCGAGAATCATGTGCAGCGAGAGACGCAGGCACGTGTCCTCGAGCACCTTTATGGCCTCCTGCTGGGCCTCGGAAAGCGGGGGAATGAGGCCCTTGTCCGAGAAACGGGTGAGCGAGCGGACGTAGTAAGGGTCCCACCTGGCGTCGGCGATGTCAGTTACGGCGCTTCTGAAGCATGGCGCGAGAGGAAAACGTACTTGGAGTATACTCTGGGGTTCTCGCCGGTTTCCAAGTAGAAAATGCTTGTCTTGATCCATTCCTCCTCGCCAACACTTGTCTCGCCCTTTCGGTCGAAGTACCAGATAGGCTCCGTGAGCGTCCTGGCAACGTCGGGACGCTCCTGTTGGAGTGTGTTCCAGACGTGATGCGAGGAAACCAGGTCAGACTCGCCTCCCTCAAGAGCACGGGCAATGCACAGCAAGCCGACAATGTCCGAGTCGTCGGCATGGAAGAATTGGCTAGCGTTTCGTCAGGCTCATTCAATGCGGCGGGCTGACAGGAGCAATAGACTCTTACCGAGCATTTGTCCTGTAGATACGGACCGAGTCAATCTGGGTCGGGTCATCACCAACGTCCTTGACATGTCCCAGAACGTGACCACGACCGTTCTGCGAAACGAAGTATCCAAGGTAGGTACCAAGGCCCATGTACGCGACGGCCGACTTGTGGACGCCCCAGCGCTGGACGGGGAAGCCCTTAAAGAGAATGAAGCCCTTGCCATTAAGCAGCTCGTTGCGAAGAGCAATCATTCTCTTGGACAGTTCGGGGAGAGGAAAGAGCTCCTGCGCATGCGTCAGCGACCGGGCCGGATATGATTTCTAGGGCACTGAATTGTTTACTTTACCTTGGACATGGCAGTGAGGGGGTGGCCGGCAGCGAGGAAGGCATCGGCGGCCTTGTCAAGCTCGGCGACCTCCTCTTCACTGAAAGGATGAGTCCATCGCTCGGGGTTGTTTTTGTAATCGTCGGCCTTCCATACTGTTGGGCCCTGGATCTCCTTGGGAAAGTCCTCGTAAGGATGGAGGAGGTCGTAGAGGGGAGGATGTTGGCCAGAAGTCTTGAGGCCGTCGGGGAATACGTTGGTATCGACGGGCGGTTGCTGGGCCTTGGAGGGGTGCAAGTGCGGGGCCTGAGGGGCAGATTCTGCGACGGGACCGGGAGCCATTGTGGAAGAGTGGGAGGGGCAATTGAATGGCAAGTGAGGCGAGAGAAGGGCGGGGGCTGGAGTATTTAAGCGGCAAGAAAAAGGACGTCCGGGAGCGAAAATCGGACGAGGGGGCCTTTCTTAGTGGTACAATTGTAGCATGACGACTGTGGGATTGCGTGAGACAAGGCGCGACGGAGGGTAATGCGGCCATATTCCTCATTGCAGGGCCCGTCTTGCGTGATAGCTACCGGCAAGCACGATATCGCCGTTGGCCAGATGCAGCCGGACCCCGCAACGATCGGCCAAGCCGCAGTTGGCCCGCCAGCACATGCGCCAAGGCCTCCGCTCCGCTGCGCTTTTCGAAACATACCCGCGTGGCGCCGGGTTCTTGCTGCGCGTCCACGACGCTGTCGACCAATCTGTTCACGCATGGATTGGACCTCATGTCCGGCGGGTTGCCTCTTTAGGTAAATTCGCCGACAAAGCCCCAACGAACAGCTTCGGCCCATTCGACAGCAAGCTTCCGGCGACCCAAAGACTGATAGCACTGTTTGCTGGCTTTCCTGGAGCCTCCTGGTCAATGTAGCCGAAACCAACGGAAAATGAGCAAGGGAAAACAGCAAAAGTGGAATGGACTTGCATATGGACCAAGATCTTGTGGCATAACGAATTTCGTGTTCGAGTAGCTGGTCCCAGGAAGCTCCTCACTTAGTTGCTAAGCACGCCAGTCTTCCCTATGACTCTTGCTGCGGATTCGTTACCTCCTTCCAAATTGCAACGCCCTTGACCAACCCGTCCGCGAAGAATGTGCAAACGTTTGCTCTCACTACGAGCCCCTCTGATGTAGAGCGTACCAATAGCCAAGTGAACGCCCCTTCAATCGCTGAATTAAGATGCTTCTCTTCGCCCTTTTTTGCCGTTTTCCAGCTCATGTTCCACTCCATTGCCGGTGGTTTCGCCCGGCCCGGGCGAGGTAAAATCTTAGAAGCCACGGCCACCACCACGACCACGGCCGCGGCCCCTTCCGCCGCGACCGCCACGACCACGACCACGGCCGCGGTCAGCCTGCTCCTTCCTTGCTTTGTTCTTAGGCTTCGGCGCATCATCGATGAGAAGCGTGTCCAGAGGAAGACTATCCGGGAGAATGTAGTAGCGAATGTTGGAGCCGCGGATGTTTATCGTGTCGAGAGTCATGGTCTCGCGGTTCTTAGGCGTCATCTTGACTGTGCGGAGCGCCGTGTTCATCGTCGGCGAGACCGAGGCAATTGTGCCATTGACGACAGTGCCTACTTTCGTCAGCGGAAATTATCGACACGGCGATGGCAACAAATCATCCTGTCCAAGTGAGGCTGCAGCGAGCGGAGCACAGCGGTAGGCAGTAACAAGGAATGAAGCGCGCGTATCGGGGACACCACGTACCGTTCTTGAGCTCGATGGTCACAGTCTCATTTTGGCACTTCATCAAGAACCTGTAGGGCAGTCGTCAGCCAGGTCTGCAGTCGGCGCGCCTTGAATCGCGAGAGGCTCAGCTTTGCTTCATTTCGCAAACTGAGGGAGAAGAGGCTTACCTGACGAGCTTCATGATGGCGGTGTGAGTGTAAACGGTCAACTGTGTGGTGGCCGAGAATGCGTAGGCGGCTTGAAAACAGGCGCAAGTCGCAGAGGGTGTCGTTGCGTTGGAGTAGCTAAAGCTGTGGCCGGAAGTGATGTCGACTTTGTCGGAGTGAAACGCAGCTTGGCGCGGTCGGGTAACGTCGCGTGTTCTAGGCCTAGCTCCGCTTACTCAGCAATACAGCCGATCGTTCGTGTGGTCGGGCACTCTGCGCCGACTTAATCGTTGCCGGCCGGGCAATGCCCGTCAACGGCTCCCATGGCTTGTGTCTACCGCTACCGGTTGGGCGTCCCTGAAGGCAGGCCTTGGGGAACGCTTCTCCGTCACGAACCAAACAAATGATGGGTCTTAGTAGAGAGACATGAGCGGTGAGTCTACGGACGCCCAAGTCTATAGCAAGCATGTAGCGGAACGGGTCACCACGAAGCAGTCGCTGCTCAAGTAAAAATTGTTGAAGCCGTAGAATGCCATGTTGACTTTACAAGACCATACGCCATGCCCTAATATTGGTGAAATCTACCCAAAGGCAAGTCCCCTAGCACCACGGCTATCTCTCCTGCTCGATCTTCTCCCACTCGCTGTCCGTGCTGCTCTCTGCTCCCTCGCCGACACTCCGCCTCTTCTTCAACGCGTCGTCCGCTGTCGACGCGAGGGCTGACTGCGCGCCTGTCGTCGAGCTAGCCGCAACTCCAGATCCAGGCTCGGATAACGATGCGGCAGCGGGTGCCCTTTTCTTTACATCGACTTCGGTCTCAGTCTCGGTCTCGGTGTCGTCACCAGTGTCCATGCCCTCGCCCTCGCCGCCCTCCCTGCCAACGGCGGGCTCGCGCGCGCTGGCCAGCTCATCAGCTTCTCTGCTCTTCTCGCGCTCGCGTTCGCGTCGCTCCCGGATCTTCTTCGCAGCGTCCTCCTTCTCTTGCGCTTGACGCAGTTCGTTTGCGAACCAGTTGATCGCCCACCACAGACCGCCGCAGAGGAAGGACAGGACGACAAAGTGTATGCTGTAGGTGGCCAGCAGGAGGGCGAACAGGACAACCTGCAGGGCGGCGAAGCTGGCGTTGGTGGCAACAAGCAGCGTGGGGGTGGGGCCCGGCGTGAAGATGGAACTCCAGAGGTTCTCGAAAAACTGCGACATGGCGGGCTATCTGGCGGCACTACCGGTGACGCGAACTGTGGATGCGGATGCAGTGGATCTGGGCGTGAGTGGGGTGTAGGTGGTGCGCTGCGTGGAGTTCTGCGCGGGCAGTCGGAGGGGTTGTGGTGTTGTTGGTGGGAGGGGTTGGACGATTGGAGCCGTGCTTGACCTGGCCCGGCAACCCTCGTCACGGCGCTGCGAGTGGTATTTGTGGTTAGTGCTGCCTGCGCGCTGCGCCCGAAGTGTGTCCAGTCCGTCTGGAGCAGGCGCTACGCCAGTTGGCAGGGCGGCGGCTGGAGGCAGCGATGTCACACGGCCGCAAATGACTCGGGCCTTTATGGGCCAACGCGGGGCCGCCTCCAAATAAATACCTCCATCCCCATCACACATTTCCCCCGCGACTTCACGTGCCTTGCATGCCCAAGCAATTCTAAGTCTCTCAGTCCGGCCCCACAGTCCCGCATCCTATCTCAAGCTTGCGGTACTTCAGCCTGCGGTCTGCTGCTTCGATCTCGGGCCAACGTCGACGTCGACATCATTTCTCATTTAGCAGCTTTGCACCTTTGTCTAACCCCTCCAGCGACGAGTTAGCTCCTCCATCTAGATGCAGATGTACCATCGCCGCGTCCGATTGAATGCTTCAACTCCGCAATTAGAAGCTGCTGTCCGCCATATTGTCTGACAAAATCGTTCGACAATACTGCCTCCAACGTACGACCGTTGCGGTGGTTACTGCGCACGGCCTTATGCGTCATGCTGGGTATCGGTGATATTATTCCTGAATCTAAACTATCATAATGGTATAAAGCATTGGAGTACAATTCAATCGTCATCTCATGACCCTTGCTTCTCCCATGCTTCCCTCATGCATAGAGAAAAAAAAGCGCCCCCTTCATCATCATGCTTGATAATTCGTTAACGCTTACGTCTTGCGCTATGTCTTGACAGCGTCCGCCGACTCGACGTCCGAGCCAACCGGAATCCGTCCCATGATCTCCGTCTCGATACGTATTCTCCTGGCCTCTTCGCCCTCGCTACTCTTGTCCTTAAAAACGTGGTCCATCTGCTCGAGCGACCTGCCGTTGGTCTCCGGCACGAAGAAGAACGTCCAGACGAATGCTAGAATGCAAAATATAGCGAAGAAGGTGTAGGCGCCGAAGCCCGTGTTCTGGACGAGCGGGGGTGTGATCAAGCCGATGATGAAGTTGTTCAGCCACTAAAATTGATTAGTGTATCGGCCAATAGTTCGTTTCTAGGCCGACTTACATTCGAGCACGTCGACAACGCAACACCCTTGGCACGTAGAGACGAAGGGAATATTTCGGCCGGCAAGCTCCACGGTACCGGGCCCCAAGAAGCGCCAAAAGCTACATAAAGTCAGCATGAAGAAGGAAGACGGCCTTCAAAAACTTACCAAGCATGTACAGGAAGAGGAAAGCAACGCTAGTCCATCCCTGGGGCTTGTGTGCGGGCCAATTATTATCAAATTTGCCCACCAAGATAGCAATAATGATGTGCGCAATCCCCATGATAGCTGCGCCCCAGAGCAGAAGAGGCCGCCGGCCAAAGCGATCCATTGACCACAGAGAGGATGAGACACCAACGAGCTGAGCAACGTTTAGCACACCGGCCAGCACAAGCTGCATATCATAATCCTGCCCCATGGTCTCGAACAACGTCGGTGCATAATAAATCAGAGCGTTGATGCCGACGAATTGCTGGAAAAACATGAGACCCATGCCGACGTGGGTGCGGCGCCAGCAACCCTTCCTAAAGCAGTCGCTCCATGATACAAGCTCCAGCTTGGCACGGTCGATGGCCTTCCTGCTGCCAAACAGCTTCGGGTGCCTCTCCTGGGCAATCTCCTTCTGGAAAGCAACCTCGGTGCGGATGTCGTACCACTCCTGGACCACGCGAGTATCAGATTTGGGCAGCTGGCGCAGCTTTGCAAGGCTCTCGAGAGCCTCCTGGTCGCGACCCTTGGAGGCGAGCCAGCGAGGGGAGAAGGGCAGGAAGACGATGCCAACGCCGAGAACTAGGCCAGGGATGATCTGGAGGAGGAAGGGTAGACGCCACGACCACTCGGTCGGGATGTACTGCGTGCCGTAAGTGATCCAGTAAGCGATCACTATTCCGGTGACAATGCTAAGCTCTTCGAGCACAAGCAGCGAGCCGCGGATCTCGGGGGGCGAGATCTCGGAAATGAACAATGGGGCGACCATTGATAGCCTACGAGAAATCAGCATCAACACGTGGTGGAAAAGCTTTTATGGGGGGGCACCAACATGCCGATGCCGACGCCGCCAATCAGGCGGGCGACGACAAGCATTGGATAATCGACGGCCCCGGTCTGGAGCGCCGAGCCAATGGTGAAGATGAAGACGGCCAGCACGATGGAGTACTTTCGGGATATCTTATCCGCAATCCACCCCTGGTTGAAGGCGCCTGTGGAGCATCAGCATCAGCGATCCGCAACAGTGACGCAGTTCCCCACGGGGAAGGGAAAAGTCTTACCCAGCAGCGCACCGAGCTCGATCATTGCCGTCAGCAAGCCCTTCCAAAAGCCGGCGCCCGACGCGGTATCTGAAACGCGCGGGAATTGATCGAGGAACTGCGGCATGACCAGGATCACCGAGACCACACCTTGGCTGCGGCACGTCAGCAACGCGCAAAATTGTTGGGGCCGTGGGAGGAGCAACGGATAACGTACTCGTAGCCGAAAAGGAGGCCACCCATGGCGGAGAAGGCGGCACAGAGGGCGACATAGCTGGAGTGGAAGAGACCGCGGAAACCTAGGCAGGGGCCAATGGTTAGCAAACAGCCGACAACAGGGCGACAGGCAGCGAGCAGGCTCACCAGGGGGACCGTAGGCCTGACGAGTCTCGGCGATGGGACGGTCAGAGCGGGTGGGAGCAACTTCTTGGTGCGGCTGCTGCAGCGGCTCGTCAAGCTTAGGGACGGCGTCGACCTTGTCCATGGTGGCACTCTGGATGGAAAGGGACTGGATGTCACTATCACTTTGCTCGGCCATGATGCAGGACGGGCGGACTTTATAGCAAGCACCTGAACGGCGTGTGGCTGCGGAAGGGATAAGCGCCGCACAGGGTCGGTATTTAAATTATCACTGCCGACGGCGGTGGACGGCACTTGGGCGCCGGGCGGAGACTAGCCGCGTTGGAGGGCGTTGCGACCGCCCAGCAAGGAGAAGCTTCGGGAAGGCGCCCGGCGGTGGAGCTTCGCATGTCGACGCCCAGCCGGCGTCGTGATGGTGCGGATGCGGCGCAAGGGACGTCATCTGCGCGCGCGGGCGCTCAGCCCTGCATTACCCCGCGTTGTCAATCGCGGCTGCGGGACTGGCGCTGCATTTCTCCAGCTTTCGGAAACCATGTTGCGAGGAAACACAATGCCGACTTGAAGCTTCGGCCTTTGCGCGGCCGCTAGCCGCTGGGCGAGTTTGCACCGTTTGCCTTCCGCCCGGGCGGTGTGCTCCCTACAGCGCCAGACACCGTCCCACCCGCGCAGAGCGCCGTGTCGGCGTCTGCGAGCCAGCTACCGTCCGCCAGAAGCTTCTCTGCGAGCGCCGTATCGCCCTCGAAGATGGCAGAAGCGCCCGTTGCGCTGCCGCACGTGCTACGTCTCCCGAGCCGCATGGGCCGGCGGAGCGGGAAGGCCCGTGCGGCCCATGCTCGGCGGCCGTGCAGAGTCCGGTTTCTGCCGATGCCTCTCGATTTCCGCTGCGACCAAGATGCTCGAACCCTCTATATCGCGCCAATTCGTGCATTCCAGACACTACTATCATGTGCCACATGTCGTGCTACATAGCAATGCCCAATCATCCCGAGCAATACCAACCACGGCCGACCCACCCTCATTGAAACTCCTGTGCGCAACGTCAAGACGCTTGAAGCATGAGCAACGGACAAGAAAAAGGTAAATCTTGCCATCTCCGGCAATCAAGAGCCGCAGGAAAGATAACCGACCGGTTTCCCTGCTTGACGCCGCAACCCCGTTGTCCGACCCAGCTAGGTGAAGGAAGCTCAGAACGTTCCGCCAGATCTTACGTAGGCATCGCTGCGATCCCAGCACCACCCCCACCTCCCATCCTCGACGATTTTGAAGACCCCCCCGCACCACTTCGCCTTTTGCTAGTCGCCCTCTTCGTGTAGCTCGTGTCGCTTCGGCTACGGCTGTATCTGCCCGTCGAGCTCCGCGATCCTTTTCGAGAGTATGGCTTTTTGCCCGACGAATATCTCCGGACACCCGCTGCAGGCCGCGCCGACCGGCCAGCTGCTGATGTTGCCGCGGTGGACTTTGCCGAAGGTTGAGCTTGGCTGAAGCGCGCATTGAAAGCCTCGACTTCGGGATCGGCTTCCTGCTTGCTGAAGTATGAACTCCAGCATTCCTCTGAAGACTCCTCGGCGTCCAGTTCCAGTTCATCCTCGAGCGTTGAATCGCCGTCCTCTCCGTCTTCGTCACTGATCTCAATGATTTCGTGATTCGGGTCCTTCACCCTGTCCGCGCGTTGCAACTGTTGTCCAGTCATTGACTCGAAACTGTTCTTGAACCGCTTGACTAGCTTCAAGAACCGCTCACCATAGAGCGTCACCATCTGCGCATCCGCACCGGGTATGCTCATCAGCTCTTTCAGTGTCGCCGGGAAGCTGATGGCCATTTCCCGAAGCATCGTATCGGTAAACGGATGCGATCGGAGGTTCCGTGCTATCAGAATTCTCTGGCATTCGCTTCGACCCTCTCGCACGAATTCTTCGACCACGTCCTGGTGCAACTCATCTAGCGTAGCCATCTTCTCATCCGTCGTGATGGGCTCACCAAGCTTTTGCCGAGGATTCCTGCTACTCTTGGCGATCATCCTGGGTTTCGGTTGTGGCGGCGCCTCAAAACCTTCCGACTCGTCTTCAGCTTCAGGACCGGCAGCTTCGTCATCTATGACAAAGCCATCCTCGCCATCATCCATGCCGACCACCCGGGCTTTACCGGTTGTGCGTGATGCCATTTGGATAGGAGATGAGACGTTTGTCGAGAAAGGAAATTCGTCCCGTGCAGCTGCAACTCCAGTGCCTTTGCGCTTGGTAGCAACGTTCTTGGTCTTTTTGCTCTTCTCTTGCCGTGCCGAGACCTGAACGTGAATATGAATCGGCTTTTTGCGAGCCTGGAAAATACGAAAAAGCCTACCAAGCTGCGCTTTGTCAGCAGTTGTATGTCTGAACTGCAGATGTTGACCTACCTTGATGTACTGTGCCGTAAATCCAGCCCGATTGGTGTGGTTTTTTTCTTCAAGTGCATCCTCGCTGACCAGCCGCTGGAACAGCCGCTCAGCATCACCACGTTCCAATTCGGAACCCGTGCCGTACTCTGTGAAGGAGTCATGGCCGAGTTCCTTGATTCTTTTAGAAGCTGAGCCTCGAAAGACGTCGACGCAATGCAAAAGCGTCACATTTTCTTTCTGTATCCTTCCAACCAGACTGATGGCATGAGCAGCGAGGTCGGTAAAGTCGCGGTTTTCAAAAGTGATGGTTGAGTTGCAATTATCGCACTGTGCATCGCAATCCTCGGGTTTGAAGGCCTCGTTGAAGTACGCAAGAACCTGCACTCTTCTGCAGTCCGCCTTGTTCTCGCAAAACTGGACGACGTTTCGAAGCATGGCATACTGTCTTTCCTTCTGTGCCCGATCTCCATCGCCATCGTCGATCATCTTCCTGAGAAAGATCGTGTCGTGATATCCATAAAAAAGGTAGCATCCGGATCGCTTTCCGTCGCGCCCAGCGCGTCCCGTCTCTTGGTAGTAGCCCTCCAGACTCTTGGGTATACTATGGTGAATTACGAATCGAACGTCTGGCTTGTCAATGCCCATGCCGAAGGCGATTGTGGCGACGATCACTTTGTACCTGTTGGCCTGCCATGCCTTCTGCGTCTCAGATTTCTGCCCCGCCTCCATTCCGGCATGGTAGTGCTGTGCAGAAATGCCGTGCTTTTCTCGCAGTTGCTCAGCGATTTGTTCGCATTTCTTCCTCGACATGCAGTACACAATGCCGGACTGTCCACGGAATTTAGTCTTGATGATACCGGCAATATTTTGAAGGATGTCCTCGCGTTTGCCTTTGGTGTGCACTTCGTAGAACAAATTAGGCCGGTTGAAACTCTGGGCAAATATCTCACACCCTTGGATCCCAAGATTGTGAATAGTATCAACCTTGACGTTTTCCGTTGCCGTTGCCGTCAGCGCCATAACCGGCACCCCAAGAAACAAACGGCGAACTTCCCCCAGAGCCTTGTAGTCAGGTCGAAAGTCGTGGCCCCACTGACTGACACAATGCGCTTCGTCGATTACAATTCGGGCAAGGCGCTGGCGGCGATGGAGATCCTGCAACGCGTTGACCACGGCTTGGCTTTTATTCAGCATCTCTGGTGTGACGTACAAGACCTGGATGAACTTTTCCACTTGGGGCTCCGAAAGCGCGTTCATAATGAAACGCCGTTGCTCCTGACCGATTTCTGCATTGATGTAGAAAGCTTGGATATGCAGTGCTTTCAAGTGGTTTACCTGGTCCTCCATCAAACTGATCAGAGGAGATATAACAACAGTCACGCCCGCCGTCTTGCCACTCTGTACAACAGCAGGCAACTGGTAACAGAGACTCTTCCCACCACCCGTGGGCATGAGTACGAAGCAGTCTTTGCCGCTCAAGGTTGCATTTATGGCTTCAAGTTGGTGTGGGCGGAAGCCCCGCAGGCGGAACCTATCCTTCAGCGTCCTTTTCACATCACTTGTCCAAGGAAATTGTGGTTGATTTGCTGGAGGGGCCATGACGCCAGAGGATTTTGCATTCTGTTTTCTCGTCGCTCTGTCTTGTGGAAGCTGTTGACGGATGCGGTTTCCAGAAGCCTCCTGAAAGGTCTGGTGAGAAGGATGATTCCGGTCGACGGCATTCGCTGCCCGGCTGCCTCCCATTTCCTCGGTGATGTCATGTATATCCTCTTCATTGAAGTCAAAATCTCCGTAGTCTTCTTCGTCGTCAATCACTTGCGCTGGCGGCGTCCCCATGTTTATGCCAAAAGAAGCATCCTCATCGTCGAAATCGTTCTCGTCTACGAAAAATGGTCGTTCAGAAAAGCCATGTTGGACATTGGCAAATGACGGCCCCGAATTGAAGTGTCTTGTTGGTCGTCTCTCCGGTGTTCCAGTGGTCGCACCGTGAAAAGACGTATTGTTCAGCTCGTTTTCAAGGTCTTCATCGTCAAAATCATCAAAATCCTTTGGAGAGGTATTGTTTGAATCGCGGAGCGAAATTTCCACCGTTGATGTTGTCTTCGGACCTTTGGACGGAAGCTGGGTCTGTTGGATTCTTTGCGTGGGCGCTACACCCGTAGCTTCTTGCGGTCGACACTTTTCAGTGGGCAGTTGTGTGGAGCGAATCACCACATCAGCGGAAGCGTACTGTGGACGGTCGCGCAACTTCGCTGACCCGCCTTCTCCGTCAACAAACCCGGCAGCTCTCATAAGTCGGATCATCTCCACTTCGATGTTCCTGATTTGCTCGCCAGTAAGCTTGATTTCGGCTGTGGTCTCGTCAAACTCTGTCAGGTCTGTGCTGTACTCGGTGTCCATCAGACTGAGTATCCTGTTCGAGAGCTCCTTCTTCTTCGAAACAGCCTTTTCGAGCTGGTGCCGGTTCTCGATAAGGCTTTCGATGATTCCCTTGCGCTTTAGAGCACTCTTTGACTGTTCGATAAGATCTCTGGACGGGATCTCGTACTCTTCCAAATACTCGGTTTGCGCTCTTTTGAGGCGGAGTACCTCAGTCTCTAATTCCCGGCAAACGCTTTGCAGGTACGTCTCAGGCCACGCTCCAAAGTTTGAGACCACCAGGCGCTCTTCTTTCGATAAGTGGGATGGAGAGGCCTGACACGAACTAGGAGTCGCCAAGACAGTTTCAAGTGCAGCACTTGCGCCATTCATCTTCGATAAAGTTGACGGTCCTTTCTTCTCCGGTGACATTTGCAGTTGCTGCCTTTCGCCGGCGAGTGGTGGCGCGCTTTCTCTACACTCATGCCATCGGAAATCTTTAGATTTGTCTATAGTCGCTAGCTTTGAATTGGACGGTTTGGCGGAACTCGGCGATCCTGGCTGTCTCGTTGCGGATGGCGAGATGTGAGGGCTGGGTTGTCCCGGCTGGTCGTCAGTATCAAAACCATCTTCGTCTTCTGAGTCGGCTATGATACGCCGCTTGCTTTGATGAGACGACTTAGCAGGACTCCCTTTAAACTCTTCGGCCGACTGATCTCGGGTGGACCAGTCGACCTTCTTTGGAGAACGAGATGCTTTGCGGAGAGTGACGGTTCCAAAGAAGTTCTCATTAGTTTCAGAGGGAACGCGGCTAAGGGACTTTCGTTTCCTGGTCACGGACTTGAAGGGGCTTTCTGAAACACGCAGGTGGCCGTCGTCATCAGCAGAGGTCTCGTTCGAATGTCCAAATTCTTCCTCCAACCTTGGCCCAACTGCTGATGAAGACGCAACTGGCCTTTGCGCCACCGTGGAATATGGAGGTGGAGGATCCTCGAAATCCTCAATGGGTGCAAACCCATCCGGCGCTCCAGCAGGCCTAGTCCTGACCCTTGGTCTCCGAGGAGCTGGACTGTCCTCCAAAAGGGTATGAAACTGGTCACTCTTCCTCTTCCGGGATGTTGAGGCGGGCACATGTAGGCTTGGGCTGGGGGCATTCCGTCCGTCGGAATCTCCAGTCAGATCGATGGCATCGACATCGTCCATATCCCAGTCCTCCAATTGCATTTTCCCTTGTGTGGGATGGTTCTTGCCTGTTGATGGAGACGGCTCTACTGCCGGTTCTTTGCCAGTCCGTTGTTTTGGTGTACTCGAAGATGCACTCGCGAGCTTGCTCTTGAAGCGGTTGCTAGCACCAGCCAAAGGCGTCCGGTCTGCATGCTCTTGCGATATGAGACGCGGCTTTGAAGTCGAGCCAGGAGCAGCCCGAAGCCTAGCCATATCCGAGTGCTGATCGAAGTTTGTATCGTGACAATCGAGAGTGACTGCGCTCTCTACGCTGTGCCGGCGAGTATCGGGCGCATGAGAACGGAATCCGGGAACAACAGGTTGTGGCCGGGATGGTTCGCAGGAAGGCGCATATCCTGTGCGAGGCTCGGACAGTTCGGCATGCGGACCTTGGGCTGATAGAACCGCAGATCTCGTGGAATCGTCGGTAACGGGGTGAACGATAGGCGGGCCTGCGGGTGGCACAAATGGTTTCGCGTTCAGCAACCAAGGTAAGTGGGTCTTCAAGTTATGCTTGGTCATTTGGGCGGAACGCCGCGGGGAGAAGCCAGGCTCATGGCTTTTCGGTGGGGGGCGAGCTGAGGAGGAGCGCAAGCGTGGTTGGAAATGTGCGGCGGCAATTGCCTGAGGAGGCGCGTCTGGCGACGCGGTTGCCCGGCGGCGAAATCGCGTAAACACGAAAGTCACGTGCTATACTGATGCCTAGCCCGACGCACCGTCACACCAGGCAACGGCCGGTCCCCTCGAACCTCAGCCGCTAATCGTGGCCAAGGTGCTCCTCAATAAGCGCTGCTTATTCATCACAGGCCTCGCGCTCATCGGCCCCGCCAGCCCAACGCGCCTATTACCCCAGCGCTCGCTTCACTAAGGTCTTATTTTTTCTTCTTCTTAACGCGTTTATTTGACAGTGTCAGGCACCGGCTGTTGCTTGGTTTCCAGCTCGGCCACTGCGCTGGCCAGCTGCCGAGTCGTCACCCAGTCGACAGGCAAAAGGCACAATTGCAAACCGACTGTCGGTTTGCACCAAGTATACAAATACAAGCCGGCTTAGCGGCTCTTAGCGGCGCTACTAGCCGGGCCTAGCGCTACCGTAGTAGTAGCGCTATTTACTAGCTATAAATACTAGCTATACTAAGCTACTAAGCTATATATAATATAATAGAGTTATAATAAATAACTATAAAAACTATTAATTAAATAATATATAAAAAATACGTTTAAATAACTATTTATAAATATTAAATAGAGATAATTATTAAAAGCGATTTATATCTATTATAAAAGTATTAAAAATAAATTTTATTATTTAAATATAACTTTTTATTAAAATTTATTAACTTTTTAGCGTTATAAAACTTTAATAAAATTAAAATTTAAATATTTTTTTATTAATAGTAGATATTATTATACGCTATAGCTAAGTAAATAAAAATTAAAATAAATAAATTTTTAATATCTTATTAAAAATCTACTAAAGACTTAAATATTAAAAAGAAAAAACTCTATATAAAAGTAACTAAATTTTTTTTATTAATTTATTTATTATTTAATTAAAAGTTATTTTTTAATCTATTTTAATTTTTTATTTACTAATATATTTTATATTTAAATCGATTTAAAATTCTTTAGATAAAAATAATTAATTAAAATAATAGAGTAATTACTAAAAACGATCTATATTTATTACGAAAGTACTAAATACGACTTTAATAATCTAAATATAATTTTTTTAATTTTAAAGTTAACGTTCTTATATTAAAATTATATTAAAATTATTTATTTTTTATTATACTAGATATCTACTATTAGTTAAGTAAAAAAGATATTTAAATTTTAATTTTATTAAAGTTTTATAGCGTTAGAAAGTTAGTAAATTTTAGTAAAAAGATTATATTTAGGTCGCTAGAGTCGTATTTAGTAATTACCTCTAAAATAATTAATAAATTTATAATTTATACGCGCTTATAGTCTATTTATTAAAGTAGTTTTAATTACTTACGTTTTAATAATATAACGACTAATATATTAAAAAATAACGCTTTAAAATTTAATTTAAAAAAAGTAATTATTAAAAGCGATCTTTACTATCTAAATATAACTTTTTACTAAAATTTATTAACTTTCTATTATTATAGTATAATAGAAATAGTAGATAGTAGCTACTCTATTATTAAATAAAAAAATATATTAGTTTAGTCTATTTAATAGTCGATTAACTATCTACTAACGCTTATATTATTAATAGTCGCTTATTTAAATAGTAGGCGGCTTAGTTTACTATTATATTTATTTTTTATCTATATAACGTCTTCTATCGCGCTATAAGCTAGAATTAAACTTATAAACTATTAGTTTTAACTTTTTAATAATAGCGGTAGTATTTACTACTCTACTAAGCGGTTTATACTAAGTAATATATATACTTTACTATTATATTATTTCTACTCTACGCCTCGTATACTACTAAAAAATATATAATTTATATAATCTACGCGATATAAATATATATTTTATATTAATTTATCTATTATTTAACTTTATTTATACTACTATCTACTAGTTACGCGCTAATTATAATACCGAGAGTTAAACTTACGACTAGCCGTCTTATAAATAGCTAGTCTTACGCTAGAAGTTAAATAAACTAAAAATATAATAAAAATAGCGGGTAGTAGCTACTATATTACCGGGTAAAAAAGTACGCTAGTTTAATCTATTTAACGGTCGACTAGCTATTTACTAACGCTTATATTATTAGTAGTCGCTTATTCGACTAGTAGACGGCTTAGCCTACTACTATAATAAAACTTTAATAAAATAAAAATCTAAATATTTTTTTATTTTACGAATAGTAGATATCTAATATAATAAAAAGTAAATATTTTTATTATAATTTTAATAGAGAAATATTAACTTTAAAATTAAAAGAGTCGTATTTAAATTACTAAAGTCGTATTTAGAGTTTTTAGTATAAATACGGGTCGCTTTTAATAATTACCCTATTTAAAAATTAAAAAAGTCGTTAAGACGTTTATAATTTACTAGATTTTTAATAGTAATAAGTTTAAAAAAATAGTTTATTAATTTAATTAAAAGTCTAATTTTAATACGCTAGACCCGTATTAAAGTAACGTAAATCTATTTATATTATTAATTAATAATAATAAAATATTTAGTATACTATAGCTTTTAATATAGATAATATAAAATAACTTTATATTTATAAATACGCTAGCTTAATAAGTAGTTTTTATAAATATTAGCTAAATAATAAATTAAAAAGCGACTTTTACTATTATAACTATAACTATTTAGCTAAATTAAACGATATAAAAAAATATTTAAATATATTTTAAAGAGTTAATAAACGTTTAATATATAAACTATTAACTATAAAAATACGTTTTATACAAACGTTATTTTAAAAAATTATAAATATTATATCTACTAAACTCTTTTAAATATTAAAAAAAAACGATTTAAAGTAGATAACTAATTACTAACTACGTAAAAATAAAAAGGGGGTAATTACGAAATATAACCGATTTTCGCCGAAAACCTTTAAATATAACTTTTTCGGTCTAAATATAACTCTTTTAAATTTTAATATATAAAACGTTAATATTCTTTAATAGAATAATTTTTTTTAGAGTAATTACTAAAAGCGATTTATATCTATATTAAAAGTACTAAATATAACTCTAGTAATTTAAATACGACCTCTTTACTAAAATTTACTAACTTTCTAACGTTATAGAACTTTAATAAAATTAAAATCTAAATATCTTTTCTATTTAACTAATAGTAGATATCTAGTATAATAAAAAATAAATAATTTTAATATAATTTTAATACAAAAACGTTAACTTTAAAATTAAAAGAGTTGTATTTAAATTACTAAAGTCGTATTTAATACTTTTGTAGTAGATATAGATCGCTTTTAGTAATTACTCTATTTTTTATATATACTATACTTTTTATATCTAAATACTATTATAATTATAAAAAATAACTTAAATTTTAATAGTTTTAAAGGCGCTACTATAACTTAAAAAAACCGTCTTTTTAGAGAGATTTTAGTTAAAAAAAACTTAAGATTTTTATAATAAAATATTTTTTTTTAGTTATATTATATAAATATAAGTCTAAATACTATTATTTATATATAAAAATACTTATATTTAAGTTTTATTAACGTTTTATCTCGTCTTTAAAATTTTCGACTTAAAAAAAAGAGTTATATTTAGGTCTAAAGAGTTATATTTAAGGGTTTTTAGAAAAAAGAGTTATATTTAGTAATTACTCTAAAAAAATTAAAATAAAAAAATTTATAAAACTACTTTAAAAAATTATCATTAACTTTATTATAAAGTAGTATAAAAACTTTAACCGATTATATACTACTATAATAGAGCTAAACTAAAAGTTTAATATTTTTAAAACGACTATTAACCGGCTAAAAGACTAGTTTATTAATAAGTAAAATAGTAAAAAGTTTAAAATAAAAAGTTATTACTAAATACGACCTCTTAGCCGCTAAATAAACTAACCCCGACTTTTATAGGCTAAATATAATCTTTACCGCCTTAAATATAATCTTTTATACTATACTATCCGTTTATTATCTTATCTAGCTAAATCGCGTCTAGACTATTTAAGCTATTTACGCTTATAACGTTTATATATACGCTTATACTTACGCTTACGCTATTAAATCGCTTATTACGTCGCTTACCGCGTCGCTTACTACCTTATAATACTTAATATAATATTAGTTATTTAATATAACTTATAAAATAGTACTATTTCTTCTATTTTTCTATATATTTATTATTTATAATCGGTAGAAACGGCTTAAGAGATACGACTTCTATAAGAGAAGATATAAAAAACGCGATATAATTAGTCTTAACTTATATAAAACTCGCGTATAAAATTAGCTATAACTTATTAGAGATTTCTAAAATACTCTTTAGTAAAATAAATAGACGGGTAGGCGGCCGCTTATATTAATATTATATAATTAGCTCTTTACCGCTTAAATACCTAATTAAGTAATTTAGACGCCTACTAGCGCTCTAGCTAACTAACTAGTATATATACTATACGTTTAAATAAGCGTCTAGCGCTTACGCCGCCTACTACTATCGCTAGATAAAATAATAATTAGATAATACGGTATAAAAGATCGTATTTAGAGTAGTAGAGATTATATTTAGCCCGTAGAGGTTAAGATTAGTTTAAATTTTATTAAAGAGGTCGTATTTAGTAATAACTCCTTAAAATAAAATAGTAGATTTTTTATTTTTTATTTAATTTTTAAACGAAGCTCTTTAAGCTTTAGTTTTTAAAATTAATAACTATTATAAGTAAACTCTATACGTATATTTATAACGTAGAAACTGTTCTTAATATAATATAATTAATAAAAATAAAAACGTTAAAGCCGAAATATTCTTACGCTAAAAACGTCTTATAAAAAAATAATAAAAAACGTAAATTCTATTTAAATAACTAGTTTAATAAGTTTAAATTAGACTTTAAATTAAATAAAGGGGTAATTACTAAATATAACTCTTTTTTACTAAAAAACCTTAAATATAACTCCCCTTACCGAAATATAACTCTTTTTTTAAAGTTAATTTTTTAAAAGCGAGATAAAACCTTAACGAAACTTAAAAATAAGTAATACTATATATAAATAATAATATTTAGATAAGTCTCTATCTATTCTAACTAAAAAAAATAATATTTTATTATAAAAAATCTTAGGGGTAATTACGAAATATAACTAATTTTCGCTAAAAACCTCTAAATATAACTCCCCTCGCCTAAATATAACTCTTTTAGAATTTTTCGTATAAAACGCTAATATTCTTTAATAAAATTACTTTTTTTTTATATAATATATATTTCTATATCTATATACTATTATAATTATAAAAAATAATTTAGAATTTAGTAGTTTTTAAGGTGCTATTACGGCTTAAAAAAACTGCTTTTAAAAAGGGGTTTTGGTTAAAAAACTTAAGATTTTTATAATAAAATATTATTTTTTTTAGTTAAAATAGATAGAGATTTATCTAAATACTATTATTTATATATAATATTACTTATTTTTAAGTTTCGTTAAGGTTTTATCTCGCTTTTAAAAAATTAACTTTAAAAAAAGAGTTATATTTAGGCGAAGGGAGTTATATTTAGGGTTTTTTAGTAAAAAAGAGTTATATTTAGTAATTACCCCTTATATTTATTATAAACTAAAAGCGATTCTAGTTAGCTACGCTTTTATACTAATTTAAAGATTAAATTTTATTCTTATACGCTATATAGGCGCGCTAGTTATTATTTTTAAAATAAAAATATTTTTTTATTATCTATAAGCTTTTTAACGCGTTTATACTTACGTATAGTATTAATATTAATAGAGTACTTTTTTTCTCTTTTACGCTTTATAGTTATTCTATTAAAATTTATCTTTTTAGTACGTTTTAGGCGTATTAATGTAAATTATTATAGTTATAATAACTTTACGCAAACTCCGTACTCTACTATTATAACGGTAGGCTTCTTTTACTAAGCTTTAGAGTCGCTTAGTAGGTTAGTTAAACCGTAGGGTTTACCTTAAAGAGATAAGAGAGGGAGGGTAATAATTAAATAAGAAAGTATTACGTAATTATATGATATATAGTAAGCCGGTTACCTCTAACTAAGAAGTCTTAATTAGAACTTTAAGTTAACTATAAAGGATTAAGTGTCTAGCTAAGAAGTATATCTATATATTATAGAAAAGCTAGTTATAATCTAGATTATAGAGCTAGATTCTAATATTAGATTAGTCTAGTAGATTATAGGTTTAGATTGTTTATAATCTAATATAGGTCGTACGTGACTTTAACGCTTAGAATATATTTTTAACATCTGGCTTCTAACTTTACTAAACGGTCGTAATATTATACTATATCCTACCCGTTTATCTCGTCTTTCTACTTTTTAACTTTCCGCCTTCGTGCGCTGTCTCGGGACGATTATACGCCTAGACCCTAGGTTTCTAGTCTAGCCTTATAGTCCTTTATCTTATAGGGGATTCTCTAGTCTATACTCTCTTCTAGAGTTGTTGCGCCCTTATAGGCGTTTATCCCGTACGGGCTTCGGCTACTATCTATTAGTATTTCCGTATACGCCGTTATCCCGTATCCTCTAGATTTTTATATAGAATCTAAGGCTATACGGCTCTTTCGCCCGTAAGACTCTTTAGCCCCTACGGCGAGTTTTTCCGTACGGGCTTTCTACCCTTAGGGTTATAAAGCCCTTATCCCCTAGGGTTCGTAACAACTATATACTTAAAAATCGACTTTATCTATTTAAAATTTCGTATAAAGCCTTACTAGTATCTAAGCTAAAAGCCTTTAAAATTATACGACGTTTTAAGTAATATTTATAGAGAAAACGTATTTAAATCTTTAAAAACCGCCTCTTTTCCTTGCTTAGTAAAGAGTTTTCGCGTATAAATAACTCTACGTAGACGCTTTTTAAATTAAAGTATTTCTAAACCCTACCGGACCTTTAAAAACGATATTAGACCGAATAAACTAAAGATATTACTAAAAAAAGTCGTAATTAAATAGCTTTTTAAGCTACTAGCCCTACTAAAGAAAATCTAGCTATAGTAGATAATAAACCCGGCTCTTTAAAATTAAATCGGATATAAAATTATTTACGGATAAGATCTTTTAGATCTAAATCTCGAGTATTAGAATAACTATCTAAAGAAAAAATATTTAATTTAAATTTTAAAAGAGTTTTAATTAGTACTAGTCGACGTTTTTTTCTACTTAGTTTCTCTATCTATTGTAACCGAATCTAGTAATAGATTTAAGGCTATAAAAATACCCGACCGCCTAATAACGCTACTAATAATAAAAATTAACCTTTAAATCTTTTTATCTCTACTAGTCTTTTACTTTAACGTAAGAGATAAACGGCCTCTAACTACGTTTAATATAGCGAGTAAGGCAACCTCTAATTTAAAGATTATAATCTATATAAAAAGCGAATTTTAATCTAAACTAGTTATATAAAAGCCGGCTAAACGACTTTAACTCGACTAACTTTTACCCTTAATTCCGCTTTCTACTATACTAACTATAGCTACTAAGACTATACTTTTAGCCTAAAACTATATTTAAAAGGTAGTAGACCTCGCCTACTTTCGTGTAAATAAGTTTTAGCTTTTAAACTTTTTAAAAGTCTTTTAAAACTATATTAAAAAAATTAACTCTTTTAGTAGTCTCGCTAGTAGCTGGCGTTTTTAAAACTAACGGCTAGTATTTTTAAAACTACTAGCTAACTTCTTTATATTTACGCTATAACTACGGCGTTAAACCTCTTTTTAAAGCCGGCTAAAAAGCCGCCTTTAAAGTCTACTAGCGCGTCTAGTAAACCGCTAGCCTTTAAACCGATAGTATCTACTAAGTAGCTCGTATTACGCGAATTAACTCTTTTTAATAATATTTCTTTTAAAGAACTATGAAACGCGTTTAACGCGCGCTTCGCTTTAAAAGAGAAAGAATCTATTTTTACCGGATATATTAAGTCTTTAAAAGAAAATCTAGTATTAACGGCTATTTTAAACTTCTCGAGTACTTATTTACTCGAGAATAGGCCGGTATAAAATACTTTTATCCCGTATAAAACGGCTAAAAAATTAAAAATTTAGTTTAAAGTTGTAGTATACGGCCTCTTTATAAGAAAATTCGCCTCTATTAAAGCGCTTTTTACTTTTAAAGAGAAGGTCTTAACCTTTAATAAAGATTTTAAGCTAGTAGAAATATCCTACTAGCTTACTCGTAAGAAGAAATAGACGAATAAGCTAAATAGCTTAATTTATCTCGCGTTTTCTATTAAAAACGAGGTAAATAAGACTATTGAAGGTAGCTTATATATTACTAGCCTTCGACTTCGCGTCGAACGGCTTAGAAAATAAAAAAAAAAACGAAGAAAAAAATAATTTTATTAATATATATCTATTTTTTTAGATTTACGCGGGTTTTCTCTAGTTTAGCTAAAGTTTTTACCGCGTAAAGTTTTCTTTTTACTACTTTATTTTATTTATTTTTTCGTTTACCGGGGGGTTAAGTCTTAACTAGTATTTAAACTTCTTCTAGAAAACCCTCTAGAAATATAACGTAAACGTAAAAAATATATAAATATTTATAAATAAAAACGCGGTTTAGGCGCTACCGTCTCTAATAGTTTTAGACTTTAAAGAGACGTTAAACTAAATATATAAATATTATAGTTATAGGCGTAAATATTTATAATATTTATAATCGTATTAAAATAGTAAGATAGTAGTTAAATTACAAGTATTTTATTAGTACGACTATATAATAAAGCGCGCTAGATAGTCTATATATTATTAATTATTATATAGTTGTACTAATAAAACGCTTATAATCTAACTATTATTTTATTACTCTAATATAATCTTATTAATATAAACTACTATAACTTTATAGTAAATATATATACTAGCTTATATTAGTAAATAGTTTATATAATATTTTACGTTACTTACTTTTTAATTATATAATTAGCTAAAAGTTTTAAGATTTAGATTATAGTTTATATAAGTATATTAATTAAATATTTACTCTACGACTATTATATTAGACGGTCGTTAATTTAGGCTAAAATAGCGCGCGTTAAAACGTTTAGTACTAGTAAAACGGGTATATATAGTAAAAGTCTTAATAGAAAGTCTATAAATTAGAACTAAAAGAGTAGCGATAGTAAAGCTACTTTTAAATATTAATTTAAGTCTAGTAGTAAATATTTTTTTATTATAAATTATAGACTATATATTTAATAATATTCTAGCGGCTATATTTTATAAAATTAGAGAGCTATAGCGGTCTACTAAGTTTATTATTTTTAAGCTACTATTCTTATAGCTTATTTAAGAGATTATATTAAACTTTAAGTAATTTTATATATAAGTAGTAGCTTTAAATACTATATAAAAGATTATAAAAGACTATTTTATAATTTAGTTTAAATATATATATTACTTTACCTACTTAATTATTTAGAAATATATTACTAATATATATTTAGACTTTAATTTACTTATACTTTACGCTAAGCGCGTTACTATTATATAAAAGAATAGTACGCTTTATATACGTCTAAACCGCTTAGTTGGAAATTTCGAGACGTTTTAAACCGATACTAAAAAAATAACTCTTAAATATTAAAAGCTAAATATTATTTTAGCGTATTAAAATATATACTATCTAGCTAAGCCTTTAAAAATATTAACTTAAAAAGAGATAGTCTTTTTAAGACTACGTAATTCTAATTCTAAATCTTATAAAAAGATTAAGACTATTAAAGTATTTAATATAAGTTAAAAGTAAAATATTATCGCTATAAATATATATTTCTCTCTTATCTATATATATTTACTAATAATATAATAGCTAAAAAACGTCTAAAATTATAAAAGAATATAGAAAGTAATTATAAAAGTAATGTTAAAAAAAGCGTAATATATTATTTAGTACGTATTATAATAGTTAATATAATAGTCTATACTAATAGTAAAATAGGTAAAGACGAAAATAACGTATAAAACTAGCTTTATAAAAGTATAAACTCTTTAATCGATAATTTTACCGCTATAGCTAGTACTACTAATAAGCTATATATAACTAAATCTAGTATATATTATAATAGTTAATATAATAGTATAGTAGTAGAAGATATTTAAATAGATATTATTTTTATACTTTTCTAAATAAAAAAAGTAAATTAGTAATTATTTTATCTACTAGCTATAGTTCTTTAATAAGATTACTAGTATAAAAGACTACGTTTTCTAGCTAGTTTTTAATAATAATAATTAACTTTTTTTTATAATCTATTTATTTAGGCTTTACTAGCGCTACTTTTTCGTAACTAACTTTTTTATTCTACGTATTTATCGCTACGACTAATTATTTTAAGATTTTATCTAACGTTTAATCTTTTATTATATATTATAGCTTCTATAAACGCTTTTTAGATATTAAGAGTAGTAATAAGCGTCGGTTTAAAAGAGTAAAAAAAGTAAAGAATCGTAGCTATTTAAGAAGGCCGATAGTAAAGTTATAAAAGAAGAGATTATTTATATAATTAAGTTTCTTTCTTATTTTCGTTATAAGTATATTAGTAGGCGGTAAAACCCGCTATTTTATAGTATTTAATCTTAGATTATTTTATTTAAAAAGAGAAGATTTCTTACTATATTATAATTAGTTAGCTTACTTACTCGCTTATAAAGTTTAGATTTAGCTACTATTTTTATTACGATTAGCGTATAGACTAGGCCTACTTATAGCGCGTTATTTATAATAATTAAACTTTCTTTTAAAGCGATAGCGAAAAGCTTTTTATATATTAGAAATATAGTCTAGTCGGCTACTCGTATTAAGAAATAGAGGTATTAGTATAGTATATAAAGCGCGTAGAGCTTTATTAAAACGAATATTATTAAAGCTTACGTAATCGACTATACTTTACGTAATTAAAGAGAGCTAATAATAAATATTTAGAAAACGAATTATAAAAAACTTAATAGACTTTTAAATAAAGTCTTCTTTATTATATAGACGTCGGCTTTAGGCTACTAGTTTAAAAGATAAAACCGTTACTTAATCGCCTTAGCTTTTTATTAATTTACTACTTACTCTTCTTTATTATATATTTTTAATTACCCGTTTTTTTTTTATTTATTATAAATAGTTTGCTTTATTTAAGCGTTACTTAGCTCTTTAAATCTTAAATATCTTTTTTTTTATTAGTTTCTTTTTATTCGTTTTTCTTTTAGCTTTTTCTTATACTACTTATTTATTTTATATTATCTTCGTTATATTATCTAATAAGTAAACTAATTCTCTTTTTAGTTAAATTCGCGAAAATTCTTTTATTTCTTCTATTAATATATCTTTCTCTAGTAAAGATCTTAGCGTTAGTAGCTTTAGTTTTTCTACGGATTTAGCTCTAATAGTTAGCTAAATAAGTACTAGTTTATCTATAGAACCGGCTTAGATAAAAGACTTACTTAAAGATATAATACGCGAAAAGGGCGGGTAGTCTAGTAGTAGAGATAGTAGATTATAAAAAAACCTTTTTAGTTTTTTCTATCGGATTTTTTTATTAAAAGATTTCGAGTTCGATTTTCGGCCGTTTTATAACTTTATCTCTACCGTAGTATAAATACTATAGAAAACCGTAGTTAGAATCTCTTAATTTACTTAGTAGTTTAACGTAATTTTAGAAGTTTTTCTAGAACCGATATCTTATCTCCCCGTTTTTATTTAGACGGAGTAATTTAGGGTTAAGATAAAAATTATTTTAAGTAAAAAGATAAGTAAAAGGTTTTAAGTTTAATTCTTCGTAGTACTACGTTAAATAAGACCTAGAGTTAGATCTCTAAGCGAGATCTAAGATATTTCTATAAAAATAAACTAAAGAATTATTAGAATATACGTTAATTACGTAGATAGAAAAGCGGTAGAAAACCGTTATCTCTAATAGTCTAAGACTCTAGAGGGACGTTAAACTAAATAAATAAATAAAATAAAAATAAAAATAAAAATAATATATAAAATAGTTATATTCGTTTTTTATAAAACGCGTATCTCTTTTAAAATTCTATACGGCCGTATACTTTATTCTTTTAAGTAAAACCTCTTTACTAAATAAAATATAATCTAGTTTTTTAAAAGCTTTAAAGCTCGTATCTAAAAGTACGGTTTCTTAAACGCTAAAAAGATCGAGCGCCTTCTCTTTTACTATAATAGTATTATATTTTAGCTTATTTATAACTACTCTACGTATACTACTCGTAGTTAAAACCTTTTAAAGAAGTTTTTTTAATAAGATTTACTAATTTTAATAGTCGTTAAGGAATTTCTACTTATTCGTATTTCTACGAGTTTATTCGCTAAAAGTACTTTTTTTTCTAAAAATATTATAAACTATATACGACTTTCTCTAAAAGCGCTTAAACCCGTAATAATATTAACGAGGTTACGTATATTAAATAGTTTTTAAAAGATATTAAAGACTATAATATTTTAACTAAAATTATTCGCTAAGCGAGTATTTGTAATATAGTCTATATAAAGTAGAAAACCGTAGAAAAGACGACTATTAAGTACTTTAAAAAGTAAAAGACGCTTAAGCGCTAAACTAATAAGCGAAGCGCCGATACGTCTTTTATTTAGCGAATATAACTATAGTATTATAAGCTTTATAACTTAATTAGCTTTAATATAAAGAATAAAAACTCTTTTAATATAACTAAGTAAAATATTACTAATCTAAAAAATATCTTTAAAAAGCTTAGCTTAAACTACGTTAAAATAAATAATACGCTTAATAGTATAGCTAAATATAATTTAGTTACTAAAAAGCTTTTTAAAAATTTAATTAAGTATAAAAGCTTTATAAACTCTATTACTATACGTAGCGCCGCTTTATAGTCGTATTTATAGCTAGATAGATCTATTAAAATATCTACTTTATCTATTTAGCCCTTATAGTAATTTATAAATTACTAAAACGGTCGCTTATAGTAAGTATTAGTAAATATTATTTATTTTACTTATTTAGAACCGGGCTATACTATATCGCGCTACTTAAAGCTCTAGGCGTTTAAATAGACTAGTTTAATTAGACTAGAGAAAAGCTAAATTTGCGACTTAATAACTACGGACTAGCTATATATTTATTTAAGCCGTAATAAGCGGATTAAAAAGCTAAACGACTACTATAGACGCCGTAGACTTATTAACGCTAAAAGTAAAATTATTTAGTAAAACGTTAGTAGTAGTATTTTATAGACTAGTACTACTAGTAGCTTATAAAATAGCTTTAATAGCGTTTTCGCTAAACCTTTTAGTTCGTCTAATCTTATTTAATCTATTAAATCTCTACGCAAAGAAGACAATAGTAGTAATAATAAATTTATAACTAGTAAAGCTTAGATAAATACTTTTAAGTAGGTTTATATAGACGTTTTAGATAAAAAATAACGCGTTTTTAAGTCTATTTCTACGGACGGACCTAACGATTTTATTAAAACTATAAATACTATTTATAGCGCTACTATTAAAAAAAGTACTAGTAAAATAATAAGGTTTTAAGGTAATTAAGTTTTAAAGCCGTAAAATTAGTAAGAAAAATCTATTTACTAGATTAGATTTATAGCTACTAATAATCTCCGGCCTAGCTTTTACTTTTATAGTAATCTACTAATTACTTAAAACTTTACTCTATATTTTTCCGATCTATTAGCGGATAGAGGGCTTTTTTATTTATAGACTATTTATAGCAATTCTACTTTACTACTAAGTATTAAAAACGAATCTTTTAAAGAGAAAGACGGCCGGCCCGATATCTAAATAAATAAAACTCTAGTTTATAAAAAAGAGCTAAAATAGTCTCTTTATATAGACTTTTATAAGTAAGTAAAAAAGCTTTTAGTCTAGACGAAAAGAAAGTTATTAAATTTATAAAAAAGACGTTCTATAAAATAACTTTAGCCGAGTTCTTAGACTATTTTTTAATAATTAAACGTATTTTTAATATCTTAGTCTTAAAAGAGTATATTAAGATCTATAGATAAAAGCGTAATAAGCTACGTAATATTAAAGTTTTTTTCGTTAAATACGTCGTCTAGAGACTTAAAGATAGTAGATCTTTAGACGAATTTAGCTATATTCGTTTAATCTAGCTTAAAAACTTTATCTTTAGTAAGTAGTCGCGTTAAGCTCCGTTTAAAAGACTTATTAGCGTTTATACTATTATAAGCGTTACTAATATAGTTATTAAAAACGGCGTTACTATAAATATTAAATATCTAAAACTATTATCTTTTAAGTAAACTTTTACTACTTCGAGAGTTATATAGTATAAAAAAAAGTTTAGCGATACTATTAAAAATTTATATTCGTTTATCTTACGTCTCTACTACTATTAATAGCCGCTTTTTTAAAGTCTTATTTAATACTAAAGCGAATATTAACGTTATCTAGTAAAATACTTTAAAAGCCTCTAGTTACTCTATTTAGTCTTTACCTATAAAGAACTTCTTTTATAATCTAATAACGGCTAATAAAGATTAGTTTAAAGCTTATAATTAAACTTTTAAATTACCGGTTATAATTAGCGAAATTAAAATTATTTTATTTTTTTTTAGTTATTAAGCGTTTTTCTACGTCTATTATTTACGAAATATTCTTTATCTATAGAGAAGTAGTTAGTATTTAAAATATATTTAATAAAAGAGTAGCCGTTTTTATTATCTCTATAAACGGTATAGATACTACGCGCGTAATTATCTCTTTCTTTTAAAAGTATCTTCGAGCTATACTAGAGATTACTAACTAAATCTATTATTTAAAAGCGTAGACGGCTAACTAACTAGTAGACTAGTCGAATATTTTTAAATATTAGATATTTATAAGACCTTCTTACTAGCGCCGCTTTACTAAAGAAATTTTTTTTACGTATAGATAATTACTACTCTAGCGAATAATTAAATAAGTACTTTTTCTCTAGTATCTTTTATTTTTTTTAGCTCTTTTTCTAAGCTATCTTTAAAATAGCTTCTTACTTATTCGGTTATAAATAATAAAAAATATAATTTTCGTATCTCTCGCCGCTTTAATCTTTATATAATTTAAGAAAAGTTTTAGCGTTATCGTTTTAGTTTCTATACGCCGCGGTAGATTTACTATCTAGACCCGGTTTATAATCTATCTTTTATTAATATACTTTATAAAAAGAAAGCCGATAAGATTAATTCTATAGATATAAAATTACTAGATAAAGTTTTAAAGCTTAACTACCGGTAGTAAAAAAAGTAAAAACTACTATTTAATTAGTAAATAGCGAAGTAAGCTCTAAATTTTTTTAATTATTTATTTAAACCGCGGTTTTCTACCTTTTTACGTAGGACGCGGGCTATAAAGAAACGCCTTTAGACTATTAATTTAAAAGATACCTTAAGCTCTAAAAAGTAGCGTCTTTTTTATAAAGATATTTTTAAATAGAAAAGAAGTATTTACCTAGATCTAAAAGTATATTAGCTAGATTAAAACTTCTATTTAAAAAAGACTATAATTTATACGGTTTTTTATAAAGTCTAGTAGTATAAAACCGTCTAAATCTCTTTTATAAAGAAGAAGAAGCTTTTAAAGATACTTTATAATCGGTTAATAGTAGACGTTCTTAAACTCTACTAAAAGTAATATTATAACCGCTAGTTTTTAGTCTTAAAAAAGAACGGTAAATACCGTTTAATTAATAATATCTAGTAGATTAATAAAATTATTATTTAAAATATAGCTATATCTTCTTCGCCTAATAAGTTCTTTAAAAGCGTTATAGATTTTAAAATTATAACGCTTATAAATCTTTTCTTTAGATACGATTAGTTTTCTTTTTACGCTTTAAGCCGTAACTTAATAGATTTTTTATACGCCTTTTAGGTTTTTACGAATAATAACTCTACTATAAAGAAAAACTAACTTAGTTACTTAATATATACGTACTATTATTTATATTTTAAAGAACTAAGATCTTATACCTTATCTAGATAATATTTTAGTATTTAAAGCAAAGACTAACTATTTAAAAAAGTTTACTTTTTTAGACGTTCGCCGCTTTATACTAGAATATATTTAGAAGATTAATAAAGCTTTTACTAATTTTAAAAGAGCTAGCCTTATAATCTTTATAGAAAAGTTAAATTTTAGCGTTTTAGAGGTTATAATTATTAGCTACGTTTATAGACCTAACGGTAAAAAGTCTTTACTATAGTAAGTTATAAAGATTTTAGAGTAGAATTTAAATATCGATCTCTATTTATTACGTAGTTTTTTTTAAAATAACGACTTACTTTCGTTTCTTTATTAAAGCCTATAGACCGATTACTAAACTACTATTTTATTTTATAAGAAAGAACTAGCCCTAAAAGTATAGATTAAAATAATAAAAAGTTAAAGCTATTATTAAAGAAATTATTACGACTACGCCCGCTTTAATTACTATTATCTATAGTTTAAATATAAAAGTAATTATTATTATAGTTAACGCTTCACTTAAAGGCTAAGGCGCGGTTTTTATATAAGTATATAAAGAACGGCGTTACCCTACTCGTTTTAAAAGTAGAATATAGTCGTAGATAGAGTTTAACTACGACTTAAATAAGCTTAAATATTATATTTTACTCTATACTCTTTATACTTTTCGCTAGTAGTTATACGGCGTATATTTTACGGTTAAAACCGACTACTTAGTTTTAGTTACTTAGATTTAAAAGTAAATAACTAATCTAGCCGAAGTACTTATAAACCGCTAACTTATTTAAATTATTTTTTAGAACTTTAATATCTGCTATATTAGTAATAAAAAAAATATAGTTATTAACGCGCTTTTATAAAGGTCTTTACTAGCCGGCGAAGCCGTACTAAAGACGAAGAATCTAAATAAATATATTAATAATACTCTCTTTTTTATTTAGTTCTCTAGGCCTTTCGCGCTTAGAGTACCCGTAGTAATATTAGCTACGAATTTAATAAAAGAATCTATTAGTCTTTACGGTCTAGTTACGTTCTTATAGAAAGATAAAAGAAAACTACTTTTATAACTAAATACGTCTAGTCTAAATAATTTAAATTTACTTTTTATAGAAGACTACGACGAGAATTTATAAAAGATTACTAAATAGTTTATCTTTTTTTAGTAGCTAAGAGGTTTTAGCCGGTAATAGTTTTATATCTTTTTTAAAAAAGCCTTTAAGTTTCGCGTTTATAACCGTTATCTATATTAGACTACTTTAGATAAGCTTTTTTTTCGCCGTATAATTAACGACTTTAAAACTTAGTAAAGACTTATCTATAAGCTTTATAACTTCTTTAGCTATAAAAGACGTAAAAGTATCTATCGCCGTATTACTAATTATTATTAGTAGAAACGGTTATAAGATAATAATAAGACGTATATTAAATTTTATTTTAAGTATTAGTAGTAATCTACTAAACGAATAGAAAAGACTCTTTATTTTTCGTAAATTTTTTAGCTTAAGAAAGTCTAGTTAATTAATACTATTTATATATCTTTTTTTAAAAATAAATTTTATTTAGTTATTACGAAAAAGTACGTTTTTAGCTAGTCTAAAAGCCGTATTCTTATCTATATAAACGTAAAGACGGTTATTAAGTTTATTTATAAAAATATCTTCTACTACTATAAAGTACCTCTAGTTCTTCGCTATAATAGAAAATCTAAAAATCTTATAAAAACTAAGATTCTTATTAAACTATATAAAATTAGTAAAGTAGTTATTTTAGCTTATAATTTAAAGGTAAACGAATTTATTAAAAAAGATTATTAGCTAATTTTAGACGCGCTTTCTAAGTTTATAAATAGAGGCTAAAAGAACTAGACTAAATTTTTACTAACTATTTTTTAAATAGATTAGATAACGGTTAAAATAATAATCTAAATAACGCTAGCTAAGCTTATATACGGCGTAGACTACGTTTTATCTATTAAAGTTAATTATTTAATCTAGTATATCTTAGACTAAGACTTTATTTAGACGACTAGTAATTTACTTACTATAAGAGTACGTTAAATTAACTATTATAATAAAGATCTTTATAAAGCCGCTTTATAGATTTACCGGCTACGAAAAGAAAATAAAAAGCGTTTTAATAAAAAATAGACGCGTCTTAAAGAAAAGGTACTATAGTAAAATAATCTCGTTCTACTTTATAATACGGCTTTAGAGATCTAATATAACTATAAATTTACTTTTCGCTAAAAAAGACCTTACTAGATCGCGTAGATAAATTTAATAAAGAAGTTATACTAGCTTAAAAAGCTTAATAGCGCCGCTTTACGTAGTAATATTTACGGCTTACGTTTAAAGTTATTTATTACCCGTAAAGACCTCGCGCCTACTATAGTAGCGGATCTAAATAAAGTTAACTTTAAATCTAACGAAAAATCTACTAATAGAATAGAAGAAGTCTCTAAAAAAGTTTATTAGTAAAATCTACCGCCTTAGCTAGCGCGCTATATATTTAAAGTAGTTATCATTTTAAAGACCTTTTAGCGCGTACGCGATTAGTACTAGTAGATAGATAAATTATTAGAGAATAACGATTAGTAAATTTAAAAAAAAGTAAGATTTAGTTTTTTTTTTCGTATTTCGTTTATTACTTTTTAATTATTAGCCGTATTTTTTTATTTTTTTATTTACTATAAACTTTCTTTCTACTTATCTTTCGTCTTTATTCTTTAGACCTACTAATATATGCGTATATATTTACTACGCGGCCTATACTAGATAGTAAAGTAGAAGAGATTATATTTAGTTAGTAGCGCGTTAAATAAGAAAGTAAAAAGCTATAGCCGGCTATACTTATTTTACTACTAAATAGATAGTCTATTTTTTAATAATAGCGACCGTAAGAAAAGACGTAGAGTTTATAAACCGGTTTATAAACTATTTTATAGACCGTACTAGACGATAGTTTATAAAATTCTAATTAATTAGCTAAGTAAAGCTAGTTCTATTTAAATAGTATTTAGACTTTAGATATTTCGCGCGGCCCGCTTACGCGCGCCTATCTTATATTTATTTTTTTATTTAGTTTCGTACTTTTTTTTTAATATTACCGCCTATTATTTTCTACGTCTTAAAAACTTTAGCGATTTTAATCTAATCTTATAAGTAAATAACTTTAACTCTTTTAATAATAGTCTCTTTTAGTATTAAGTCTTTTACGTAAGTTTAAGTCTTTACTTAAGCTAGACGCGCGCTTAAAAGATCTATTAGTAGTAGATCTTAAGATCTACTCGTTATTAATATTCTTATTACTAGAGAATAAAACGCCGTTATTAAGACTTTAAATAATATTTACGCGCTTTTTTTATTTACTATTTACTACTACTAATACTAGTACTTCTAAGATATTCTCCTTAAGATTAAGCTATTAACTTATACTTAGAGTAAAACCGTCTAAAAGTACGTTACTAGTAATAAAGACTTAGCTAATTAGTTTAAAAAAAATAATTTAGAGGTTATAAGTTCGTTTTAATATATATAGTTCTATACTATAAAGTCGGTAAAATACCGTAACTACCGCTTAAAAACTTTAAATTTTATTTATAAAGTCTAAAGTTAATTTTCTATTATCAATATTCTTTAGATAGAGACCGTTTTTAAAACTAATAAGTAGCGTTTATAAAACTATTTAAAGAATTTATAAGTCTATATAGACGGCTTTAATAGTTTTGCGTATAACTACTTTATAGCTATTTACTTTTTAAATCTAGTTATTCTTTACTATATCGAGAGTAGCGGCTAAAGCGTTTTAATCTTATATAATATTATTTAGTCGGCTAATCTTAGGCTAGCTAAGTCTTATTTAAAGTAAAAAAAATTTATTTTTATTAAAAGCTTTTGCCTAAAAAAATATAAAAATAGACTTAAGTTTTTATCGCGTTCTCTATAATTATTATAAAGTTTTTAATCTAGTCTATAATATAATTTCTTTTTTAAGAAATACGTCTAAAGCTATTAATTCGTTTTAAACCCCTTTATATAGTTTTATTTAATTATAGTCTAGTAGTTTTACTACTAGCTAGTATTCGCATTATTTCTTTATATACGATTTATCTAACGTTATTTAAAACTCTTATCTAGCTAAGCGCGTAAAGACTACTAGTATACTTTCTTTTATTTACTCTTCTATTAGTTATAAAGACTTATTTAGTAAAGTTACTAGCGTTATTTAAGAAGCTTATTAAGACGCTACCGCTTTTAATAAAACCTACTACTATAATAAGTTCGTTTCTTAAAATCTTACGGTTAGAATTACTAAACTAGCGAAGAATCTTAGGCCCTACTAAATTAATTCTATTAAGAGATTCTTTATAATTGTTAAGAAAATAGATATTAAAATAGCTAAGTAGTAAAAACTACTCTACTATTAGTATATTTAGAAAGTCGTTTAGATTATATATATAAAAATCTAAATTTCTAAAAACAAGCTTATTTATAGAATTAAAATTATTTAGTAGAGTCTTAAAAGATTAAAGCTTAAAGACCTCTTTACTAATACTATAATATACGATTAGTTTCTTTATAATAAGCGTTTTACCCGGTCTATTAATACGGTTTATCTTTATAAATATTAAAAGAAGAGTCTTATACTTAATACTTTATTTCTAAAGTTAAACGCCTTACGTAGTAAGCTAGCGGCTTTACTTTTTAATAGAAACTAAGATTATAGTATATATAAGCTTTAGTAGTATAACTCGACTAGTATAATAACTATAGACTTTATATTTTAGTAAAAGAAAAAAAATATTTTAAAAAAAGTACTTTAAAAGTTTAATATATACTATTATTATCTAAATAATACGGATTCTACGTATAGTTAGATAAAAAACTACTACTATAGCCTTAACTAGTAGCTTATATACTAGAACCCTCGCTACTAGCTTTTATATATATTTTTACGCTCTAATAATAACTAGCGTTTTATTTTAATTTTCTACTACGTAAAGTATTAGATAAAGAGTAATTATACTAACTTTTATTATTTAGATATTTATCTTTAAAAGGCTATTAAAAAGGATTACGGTATAAACTCGATTTAAGATAGTCTTTCTCTTAATAACGAGCTTGCTAACGACTATATTAAGATTATTTTAAACTTTTACTCTTATCTACTATAGCTATTTATTAATATTATTACTTATAGCTATACTAGAAAGCGTTTAATTATAAAAATTAAGTATAACGGCTATTTAACTAAAAAAAATCTTTAGGGCTAGAGTTTTTTTTAGACTTTATAGTCTTATTTATTAATAACGGTTTATATATTTACTTTTTAAGTCTTTTATAGCGCGTAAGCTTTTAAGTGTACGTAAAAAACTATATTTTCTTAGTTTATAAATATTAGTAAAAATATAGAAAGCTTAAATATAAACGAAATTAGTTTATTTAAGAATATTACTAAAGCTTATTAAAATATAATCGCTTTAAAGATTATACTATTTAAATACTCGTTTATATATAATAAAATTTTCTACTAGTTTTTTACGAACGTTTAGCTTACTAGACTTAGTTCTATCTTAGACGCTTTAGTTAGACGCCGTCGCTAAAACGAGTCTTTTATTATTAAAAAGGTTAAGAAGTAGATTATAGCTTTAAAAACTAAGCTTAATATTCTTTATAAAAACTAGAAGAAAAAGACTACTTAAACTTTTATAAACGCGTAGGCTAATAAAAAGATTTTAAAAAAAAAGATTTTCTAGTAGAAGTTTTAAATAAAGAAGTATACTACTTTTTAATCTAATAATTTTACTTTATATTTAGACGTTATTAAGTTACTTAATAATCTTTTATTCGAGGCGATTTATAGAATAAAGTCTAGCTAAAGCTCTATTATACTAATCTCTACTTTTATCTAATTTTATTTTAGTTTTTTTAGCTTTACCGGCTTTACTAGACCTAACGGACCTCTTTTTAATAGAGGTTCGCCTATATACTTTTAATTTTATAGACCGTCCTTAGTAATGTTTATAAAATAACGAATATTAACTACTATTATTTTTAGTAGCTACCTTCTCTAGCTTTTTAAAAAAAGTAAATATTTTTTTTCTCTATAGCTTTTTATAATTTAAATATTTTATTACGTACTTTCTACTTAGTTTTTACTTTTTACGTATTTAACTACAACCGGCTTTATAAAATAGAGACGAGTCGAAGTTCTTTCCTTTATTAGTTTTTTAAATTTTAGTTATTATAGACGTTAGCCTCTTTATCTTTAAAAAAGTTAATAAATAACTAGAGAACGGTTACTTAAAATAGAAAAAAAGATATAATAGTAAAAGATACTTAAATAGATATTATTTTTATACTTTTTTAAATAAGAAAAGTAGACTAATAATTACTTTATCTACTAGCTACGGTTCTTTAATAAGATTACTAGTATAAAAAACTATATTTTCTAACTAGTTTTTAATAATAATAATTAACTCTTCTTTATAATCTACTTATTTAAGCCTTACTAGCGCTACTCTTTTATAACCGGCTTTTTTATTCTACGTATTTATTACTATAACCGATTATTCTAGATCTTTATCTAACGTCTAACCCCTCGTTAATAGTATATACTAATAGTAAGATAGTTAATTTTAACGACTTATTTATAAATAGCTTCGCGTCTAAGCGGACTCGCTTTAATAACGATAATAACTAAAATAATCTATTTACGCTACTATATAAAAAGCGTAAAGATAATAGTAGTAAAAATCTAAATACGTAAACTTTTTTATTTAATAATAGTAGAAGCTTTAGTATAATAGATAGCTTATTTTATAATAAAAAATAGACTGTAAGATCTAACTAAAAATCTAATAGTAAGTTTATATATAATAGTCTATATAATAGCTTTTTATTACTAACTTTATTATAGATATAAAAAAGATATAAAAAAAATTAAAAAATAAGTTAAATATAAATAGTCTACTTAATAAGCTTTTTTATAATAGTTAATATAATAGTCTATATTTACTAGCTTTATTAAATAGATAGATTATTATATATAAATCTATTCGCTAGTATTATATATAAAGATAGTAACTAGTTAGCTTTACCGCTTACTAAACCCGTTAATACTTCTATTACCGGCTTTATTTCTATTAACTTTTAATTTTTTACTATCGATTAAAATAACTTTATATAGACCTCTACTAAAGATTTTATAAATACTATAAAGTCTATAAATAATACTATAAAGTCTATAAATAATACTTTAAAGACTATAAAAAATATTAAAGCTAATATATTAGTTTGTAATAAGTAGAAAGCTTATCTTACTTAAAGTTTAAGTCTAAAAAAAGTCTAATAGAGGTTAATATTACTTTTTACTTTTTCTATAATAGTACTTTTAGTATAATCTATAGTATAGTATTAAAAAGCGTTTTAAAGAGTTTTAGAATACTTTTTTTTAGTAGTACTAAAAGTCTTTAGTATCTCTTTTATAGTAGTTAAATAAACTATTTTTTCTTTAATTATTCTTTTATTTCTATACTATAGTATTAAGTAATATACTATTAAAAATAATATACTATAAAAATATACTTTATAATATACTATGGAGTACTATAATATATTTAATACTATAGTATACTATAAGATTCTATAGTATACTATAATATAGTATATAATAATAGTATATACTATATTATAAAGTATAGTATTACTAGCTTTAAATATCGTATTATACTATATTGTTATACAGTATAATATAAATAAAGAAAAATAATAATAAAACGCGTTATATTAGTTTTAATTACTTTATAGCTAGATATCTATTTCGTCTATACGTTACTATATTTAGTAGAGTAGCTAAAGTAACGTATTTAATCTAGTATATATATTAAAGATTCTTATATATTAATAATAGGCGTTCTATTTATTAATTAAAGGCGTATTTTACGCTTAAGATTAACTTTATAGTAAATAGTAATAGTTAAATAGCTATAAAAACTCTTTAAAATACGCTACGTACCTCTAATAGTATTATTATTAATTTAAAATAAATATATCGGGCGAAGTAGCGTATATATAAGGGTCTTTATAGTATTAAGAACTAAATTTATATTAAGATACTAGCTTTATTACGCGAGATTATTTATTTAATAATAGTAGTAAACGCTACTAATAATAAATAAGGCGCGCGTAATATTTTTATCTACTACTATATTAAAAGCGACGATATTATTAATAGCGATACTAGTAGTAATACTAGTAGTAATATTAATAGTAATACTTTTTCTTATCGCTTTAAAAGCTACTTTTACGCGTCTATTACTACTCTTTATATCTTTAAGTATATAAAGTTAATACTTCTTCTCGATTCGACTTATTATCGCTTAGAGTATAATTTATACGTCTTTATTACTACTATAAAAGACTATAATAACGAGATTTTTCTTATTAAGGGCTATATTCGGGCGAGACGGACGATAACTAGACGTTATTTATAAAAAACTTTAACCGCTATATAAAAATTAATAAATTTAAATAATCTAACCGCTTAAAAATTAATAATATACTCGCTAATTACTACTATAATCGCTACGGTAAAACGTAGTAGAACGTAATAAACCGTAATAAGTAGTAATTATAATAGTAATTATAGTAGCGATCGCAACTCTAAGATATTACTAATAATATACTAATAAATTAGTATTATAAGTAACCGTAATCTCTTATTATTTAAAGCTAGTAAAGAGTATTTTAACGTCTATAACTATTACTATTTTTTTTATCCTATAAAGAATATATATAAGAGGTTTAATACCGTCTATAAAAGCTTTTTTAAATAGCTAGCTTAGACCTCTAAGCGTAGTCGTTTTAATTATTTTATAGTTAATTTTACTAACTATAATACTAGCTACTACGTATATCTTAGTAATATATTAATAAAGTACTAGACGCGTTACTATTAGCTAGATAAAACTTCTCGCTTTAAGTAGATAATAAATAACGTTATTAAATTAATTAACTCTAAACTTATAGCTATTCGCGAAAAGCTACCGCTTATTCTACTATAAAAGCTTTATTTATACGTTATAAAGCGCTTTACTTACCGCCGTTTTACTTAAATATAACTAGATTAATAGATAATAAAATACGGATATATATTATATAATAAAGTAGTAGAGAAGAGTAGATATATATAAATAATCGTTTTAACTAATATTATAGGCGTTATTATTAATCTATTACTTAATAATAAGAAGTATTTAATTAATATTAGACGTAAGCGCGACCGCTATAAATAGTAAATATTTATTTAGCTAGTCTATAGCTATTTTATCTACTAAAATTAGCTCTTTATCTACGCGTATAGTATATATCTTACCGCTAAGATTAAACGGCGTAATACTAATAAAAAAGATAATAATAATAGTATTAAACGTATATATAGTATTAACTACTATATTAATAGCTATTAAGTAGCGTATAGTAAGCTATTATAACTAATTATTATTAATAATCTTACTCTAAAGCGAATACTACTACTAATTATAATATAACGACTAGAGCGATCTAAAAAGAAGCGCGCGAATTATTATAATCGGCTAACTCGTCGTATTTACTACTATACTAACTATAGCGAAATACGGTATAAAATAACTTATTACTAAAAACTACTATACTAGCGATAGAGATTAGAGAAAAAATTAATATTTTAGCTCTAAAAGTTATTAGGCCGGCGAGACTTAGTTACGGTAAATATATTTAAAGTAAATAATTATTTTTCTTTAAATAATATACGATTCTTCTCGTATAATTTCTAATAATACTTTATAAGAAGTTAGACTACTAATATAGCTTTATAATAAAAACTATTCTTTTATTATTAAAAGTTAATAGAAATATATAGAGAATATTTATAGTATTACTACTATTATAATTTAGTCTTCGCTTTTAGAATTTTACTATCTTTCTAATAACTTTTTTCTCTTAGTCTTCTAAACTTATAGCGTCCCTAATAAGAAAAAAAAAATAATAAAGAAAAGATTATATCGAAAGAAATAAAGAGGTCGCTAGAAACTTAAAATAATACTATAAAAAATTTAAAAATAATTTTTAGTATAATAGAACTATAATAGTAGCGTAAAATAAATTTCTTTAAAAAACTTTTAGTTCTAAGCTACGTAACGTAAATTTTAAAGAATACCGGTAAAATTTCTAGTAAAAAGTAATAAAAACTATATTAAAGAATACTAGAAGGCGCTTAAAACTCTATATTATATATAAAATCTCTTAAAACTCGACTTATACCGCCGCTTTACTATTATAAAAGTCTAAAATAAAGAAACGCCTAATTAAAATCCGACGAAAAATATATAGGAGTAAATAGATAAGACTAGTAAAAAAAAGATTAAAGTCTCTATATAGAAATCTACTAGAAATCTAAACTATTTAAAGATTTTTTAAACGCGCTTTTATTACTTATTACGCTTATTATACTAGAATTCGCTATTTATCTTAAAATATTATACGATATATCGAAAATTCTACTATCGAACCCCTATAGAAAGACTACTCTATTACTTAAAAAAGATAAGATTTTAATCTTTTTATCTTTTGTACCCCCGTTAATATAGATATATATATTTTTACTAATTTTTAGAACCTTTAGAGCCTCTTAATTTAATAAAAAAAATATAATAAACTTTCTAACTTAGTATTAATATATATATATAATCTACGAAAGAGTTAGTTAAAAAAAACTTATAGAAAATCTTTTGTATTATTATAAAAATCTAATCGCTATTAAAATTTATACGATAATAGAGTCTCTTAATAAAGACTAGAAAAAACTTTAACGTTAACTCTTTAAAAAATATCGGGAATATAACTTAAATATAAAGATATAAACTATTTTTTTAAATAGTTTATAAAGTAATTTTAAAAAAATTTCGACGACGTAGCTATCTACTATTAATAATTTTACTTTTTATTAGCCCCGTTATTTTTAAATAGAAGCTTAAATATCTATACTAAAAGTAAATTCTTTCTAACGAGACTTTCTAAAAATACTATAGAAAAGATTATAACGCGCCTCTAGTTAGACTTAAATAAGCCGGAGTTCTAAAAATTTAAGAAGGTTTATTAGAAAGAGTTAAAGATTATAGAAGAAAAAATACTATTAAGCCGTTTTATTTCGTTAGAAAAAGATATTTAGAAGTATTTTAGTATTATAAACGGATTTAAAAAGAAGTTAAATAAAACTAAAGCGTTAGAAACTAAACGTTTTAAGAATAAAAAAAGACTAATTAGTTAATAAAATTTATAAAGAAGTTTAAAGCTTTTACCCTTTAACTAAAAGAATTATAAGATATTATAGTATTTATTAAAGACCGTCCGCCCCGGGCCTACTACGGGTATAGGTTTTTAGAATATCTAATCTACTAATATATTAAGCTTAGTCGTCTTAGATAGAAGAAAAAAATCTAAAAATTAAAAGTAATCGGGCGCGTAGTCTTAAATCTTTTCGAAAATCTAAAAGTTTCTTAAATTTTTAGTAAAACTCTAGCGGAAAGCTACTAGATTATATAAAAAAAAAGTAAAAACTAATACTTTAACGGACGTTATTCGATTTCTAACCGTCTATCCGACTAAGAAAAATATAGACGACGAGAAACCCCTAAAAAAAAGACTACTATATAAAAGTTTAAGGGGTAATTACTAAAAGCGATTTATATCTATTATAAAAGTATTAAATATAACTCTAGCGACTTAAATACGACTTTTTTAATTTTAAAGTTAACGTTTTTATATTAAAATTATATTAAAAGTATTTATTTTTTATTATACTAGATATCTACTATTAGTTAAGTAGAAAAAATATTTAAATTTTAATTTTATTAAAGTTCTATAGCGTTAAAAAGTTAGTAAATTTTAGTAAAGAGTTACTTTTAGATAGTAAAGGTCGTATTTAATACTTTCGGTATAGATACGGGTCGCTTTTAGTAATTACTCTAAAGTTTAAACTATTTTAGAGTAAAAAAAAATTACTTTTTATATTAAGTAAAAATAGAAGATATTTAGTCTAAAGAGATTTTATAACGAAAATTATACTCTACCGCTAGCCGATAAAATAGATATTAATAAGCTAAAATACTAGTTAGAGAAATATTAAGAGCGAACTCTATTTCGCGAAGAAATTTTAAAGAAAACTAGCGAGAAATATTTAATTTAAGACTTATTCTTCGTCTTTTAAGAGTTTCGTTTAGTAGATATTTTTAGAGCGTCTTCTTACCTTTATAAACTATTATTTAGAATAACGCGTCTTTTAAAAGAGAAAGCTAAGGTTTTAAAAACTCTAGTAAAGCTTAATAAAAAAGAAAATAGACTTAAAAAAATCGTTTAACGTATTAAAAAACTATATACGTTTTTAAATCTTTATATATATCTTATTAAAAGAGTTAGAGTGCCTAGCGGTTCTAAATAGTAGGGCTAAAATATATATTATAACTTATAATTTATATACGTAGACTAGTCTTTTTATAATCTAAAATTTAAAGCTCTAAATAAGATTAGTAAATAAAAAAAAACTATATTAGTTAGACTAGTAGAGAGAGTCTCTATTTATATTAAAAAAGTAGAGGTTTAGTATTTTTTATTCGTCTCTAAAGCTTCTAGAGAGAAACTATTACTTAAAAAACTTTTTATTAGGTATACGTTTATAGAAGAAAAAAATCTTTTAGATAGTTTCTATAAATATACTATTTATTTAAAAGATTAGTAGACTTATATTATTTAGTAAGCGGTTACTTTATACTTAAAAAACTAGTCTTCGTTATTTATACGCGCGGAACTCTTTCCGCTAGAAATATTAAAAAATAAACTTATAAATTAGTAAACCGGGCGATATCTATATTAAAATAGCTGGAGAAACGAGAAAAAGAATAACTTTAAAATTATCTCTTAAGATTTTAACCCGTAAAAAGGGGCGAAACGGAGTTTCGACTATTTTAGAAATTAAATATTTTTATAATATTATACCCCTACCGGCGAGTATCTATTAAAGAATACTATTAAAAAGATATTATAGTACGGACGGTATATAAGCGAAAAATAGATAAGATAAAACCGGTTAATTAAACTAAAAAAGATAAGGCGCCCGTAAAACAAAAAAATTAAAAGACTATAATATTTTAAAAGTATTACGAGAAAGTCTAAATCCCCTATCTAGACGATAAATATAAAGTAATTTTATAATTTAAAATTTATTTAAGATCTATACGGTTTCGACTAACCGAAAAGTAAAAACGAAAATTATTAGTTAGAAATATAAGTTTTAAGAAAAGAAAGCTACTCGTTAAAATAATATTATAGCGGAAAGTAGCTCTTTTATAAATATTTTAAAAAAAAAGAGAAATTATACCCGGAAGTTATATTCTTTTAACGGATTAAAACGATTTTCTATAAACTTTAATAAAAGCCTAAATATATAGTATTAAAAGCTTTATTTAAGTTAGTAGAGAATATACTCCGAGACTAAATTAAATTAGAAGTTTTAGAATAATACGAAAATTTTTACTAAAATCTATAGTTTTTAGTAGTAAAGAAAACGCCGAAGTAGTATTAGTTAGTAAATATAGCTATAAAAATTAATAGAGTTATAGTTTAAAATATTAATCTATCTTTTACTATAGACGAGTATTTAGAAGAATTCGCGGGACTTATAATAGTATTTCTTTTAAATTTATTCTTAGAATATAACTAAGTACTACTCGCGAAAGAAGACTAAAATTTTATTAAAGAAGTTTTTAATAACTATAACTATTTTAGTAGAATTATTAAGATAAAAAAAAAGATCTCTTCAATTTAAGTTACTTAAATATATTTTAAAGAATAGAGTTCTATTTAAAAAAGTAGGAAGCTTAGCTCTACTATAAAAAGTAGTCGAGAAAACAAAAGATTAAATTAGAATACTAAAAAAATTCTATAAAAAGACTAGATATTAAGAATAAGAGACTATTTACTAAGAAATCGCCGATTAGTACTATTAAAAAGAGCTTTAAAAAGAGATAAATAGTTATTATTAATTCTATAAGAAATATTAAAAGCGCGCTAGTAATCGTTTTATAAAAGAATTAAATTTCGTCTAAATTATAGTATTATAGTAGTAAATATACGTAGACGTAGTATATATACTCTAAAATAGGGCTTATAAATACTATATAGAAGTTTAGAAAATTTTATTAAAATAAATAGAGGCCTAGATATTATAAAAAGCTATATTAAAAGTAGTTATAAAGTTTCTATAAAAGAAAGTCTTTTATAAATATAGCTATCCGTTAAAAGTAGTTATAAATAAAGAACCGGAGAATTAAAAGTAGATAAAGATTTTATTTTAAAAGTATAAAGTTTTAAAAATTACTATATTAATATATTATCTAATATTAAACGAAATTATAGAGGCTAAATATAAGTCTCTACTTATAATACTATTTAAACTTACTAAAAACTCGAAATTTAAGTAGATAAAATACTTTTATATAGCTTTATAGACGGACTAGATAACTATATAAAAAAGTATTAAAAGAATACTAACTTATCTATTATACGAAAGTAAGGCGGTACTACCGATTAAATTAAATATTTTAATATAGGCCGTTCTTTTATAGATAAAAAACTATACTACTAAAGAATTAATTAGTATCTAGACTTAATAGTTAAAAAAATAAAAATATAAAAGAAGCCGTATATTATCTACGGAAAATAAGAGATATTAAAAAAAAGATATAAAATACAAAAAGAATAAACTTAAAAAAAAGACTTTAGACTAGAAATACAGTACTTCTATATAATACGCGTTAAAAATATAGCTACTCTATTAAACTTTTATACTAGTAGCTAGGTTTATATCTAGTATATAAAATTCTTTTAAAGAAAATCTACCGTCTATCTAAGCTTAATAGCGCGGTATTAAAGAAAACGATAGTAAAAGATAGGCTTAAAAAATTCTTCTAAAAAAACGTTAAGAAAATAAATAAAAAAGATAAAAAAAAGAAAACTAAGAAAAGTAAAGCTTTAATAAGAGAATAAATTAAAGGTCTTTTAAAGCTAAAAAAGATATATAAAATCTTTATACCCCGTAAACTATAATTAAAATTATAGTAAATTTCTAAAAAAAAGAGTTACGAAAGTAAGAAAAAAAAGAAAGAAATAATAGAAAAAAAATACGGGATATAAAATATAAAATATAGAAGATAAAATAAAAAGTTTAAAAAAAATCGTATTAACTCTAGAAAAAAATTTCGTCTATAGCTAAGAATAAAAGGCCTTAAAAAGCGAAAAAAACGGATCGAGAACGGACGTTATAGAGTATTAAAAAATTAAAAGCTAAAAAAAAAACTAAGAGTACGCTAAAGAAAGTATTAAAAAAAAGTTACTCGCGGTAACGAGTAAGTCTTTTCCGCTTAAAGAGATTATAGATATAGTTTATATTTTTATTAAACGCCTATTAAAATATCTAAAGCTACTAAATTATCTAATAAAAAATAGCGACTACTTTTTATACCCCCCTATATTTTATTTATACCCCTTTAATTATTATTTATACCCCTTTAATTATTATTTATACCCCTTTATAAGATATTTACCTATTCTCCTCTCGCTTACCTTAATTTATATAGTAAATACTAGTTTAAAAGGCCATTAATACTCGATGCCTATAGATAATAATATATATATTTTTAGTCTAAAATATAGCTTTTTTAAGGCTTTATAATAGTATAAATAAAGATATTAAAATATCTATTAATTTACTATTTAAAACTTAAAAAAACGGTTAAAAGAGTAGTTTTTTTAATATATTTCTTTAATAACTTAGTATAAATTAAATATTTAAATTTTACAAAATACTATTTAATATATTATAAGAGACCGTATAGAAGTTTTATATATTTTCTTTTAAAATTAATTTTAAATCTTCAAAAAACGTTTAAAAAAAGTAGTTTTATTAAAGAATCTTTTTAATTATTTAGTATAAATTAGATATTTAACTTCTATAAATTTTTACTTAATATACTTTATAATAATATATAAAAATATTATATAAAATCTCTTAGCTTTATTTTTAAAACTTAGAAAAACGATTAAATATAGCTTTTATTTAGCTTTTATACGGCTCGGACCTTCGGCCCTCGCCGAAATATATATTTAGAAAATAGTAGTAATTATATTCTACTATAATATATAAAGGTTTTATATAATATCTTTTAGCTTTAATTTTAAAACTTAAGAAAACGGTTTAAAAAGTAGTTTTTTTAAAGAATTCTTTTTAAATACTTAGTAGAAATTAGATATTTAAATTTTATAAAATACTACTTAGTATAATCTATAAAAATATTTAAAAGTTTTATATAATATCTCTTAGCTTTATTTTAAAAACTAAAAAAAAAAACGTCTTTTATTAACGTTTTTTTAAGAAATCTAAAGTATTTTTTAGAGATTTTAAAAATTCTTTTATAATAAATTCTAAGACTTACTCTTATAAGATTCGAACTTAGAATCTTTTTTAAATATTAGTAATTTATTAATTAAAGTTACACTTAGTAAGAATCGAATTTAAAACCTTTTAAAGAATTTTATTATTATAATTTAAGTCTATATAACTACGCTACTAAAGAATCTTTTTAATTCTAAAAGACCGCGTTAATTTTTTTACTATATATACTAAAGAAAAGTAAGTAAAATACGTTTTTTTTTTTTACTTTTTTCTATCTTCCGCACGCGACTACGCCTCTAAACCTTAACCGATTCTTATAATTTTTAGCTTAAAAATTTAGGCTTTTTAAGTTCTATAACTTTGCTTATAAAGTAATTTTAATACGCGCGTCGCTAGGATAAAATTCGCGATAAAATATCTTATGCGTATTTTTCTTCTATCTTCCGCACACGACTACGCCTCTAAACTTTAACGGACTTTAATAATTTTTAGTATAAAAGATAGCTCTTTTTAAGCTGTATAACTTTTATATATAAAACTAATTAATATCGTCTCTTATTACTACGCAATTATAGTGCGAAGTAAAATATACTCGAAATTTTTCGTACTCTTTTTTAAATATCTCGTCCGCATGTTATCGGATTATAATAATCTTTAATATATTTTATAGCGATTTTTAAGTTCTATAACTTTTATATATAAAGTTAAGTTTATTAACGCGATTTTAGGCGTATATCGTACTATAAAGTTTCTAGAGCCGATTTTCGTATTTATAAAAATAGGGTAAACCTTAGGCGCTAAAAGATATAGTTTTTTAATTAATATATATAGATAGCTTTCTTCTATATTATATATTTTTTAGACGCGTTATAGAAAGTTTTATCTATTATACTTTTTATTACCGCTAAAAAGTTTATAGTAACCGCCTTATTATTTTTAATATATATTTTAAATACGATAGTAATTAATTAGGCCGTTAAGTCTACGCTATTATTAGTTTTTACTAGCGCCGCCCGTATTTAGATCTTATTAGTTTTATTCTATTAACTATTAATTACATTTAATATATATCTAATAGTATTTTTCGTTTTTAAATTCTTAGCGTTTACTATATAAATAGCGCTATTAGTAGTTATTTTAGTTATATACGTCGTATTAGTAACGTACTAAAGTATAATTTTTATTACTTTAATTATTAGGCGCCCTTGAGCGTCGCGATATTTAGCGGCTTAAAGATAAAAATTTATAGCTTTTTATTTAAGTCGGTTAGTTATAAAGATTTCGGTTTAGAAACGTTACTACTATTAGAAGTAGTAGTAATTTATAATAGATATTACTTTTTTATTAAAATATAAATTAATTTATTTTAGTTTTATAGCTTTAAAACGTTACTTTTAAATTATAAGCGCTTAGCGCCCTTTATTATACTTTTAATTAAATAGATAATATTTAGCGTTATTATTATTAACGGTTCGCCGCTATATATACTAATTTAATTATTAAGATTAGTCTTATTAGTAAAGATTATTAACGCTTTAATAGACGCGACCTTATAGCCGCTTAAAACTTTATTTTTTACTACTATAGCTTTTAAGACGTCGTTAATTAGCTTTTAAACTTTTATTAATATCGCGTAAGATATAGCTATTTTTTCTTTCTTAACTAAAACTTAGCTAGATAAAGTAAATACTAGTATTAGCGTAAAGAGTTTTATTATTTTATTAATAAATACTATAACGTTTTTTTTCTCTATAATCGCGTAAATTCTTTTTTAATAGAGCTATATATTTAAATATATAGATAACGGTTTCTCTAAGCGATATTTATTTATTTATTTATTTAGTTTAACGTCTTTTTAGATTTATAGAATATTAAAGACGAGGCTAAGCCTAAGATTCTATTTAAAGATTTAGTTTTTAGGCTAGTTTTAAACGGTAGAGATTTAGAAAAGACTACGTTTAATAGCTACTTTTAAGAGAATTTTTTTCGTTTTTAAGGCCGGGTTCTATCTAAAGAAATAAAAAATAAGATAAATAACTAGAAAATACTTAAAAAATTAAAAAGTAGCTAGCGGTATATATTTATATTCCGTTAGGCGTATCGTTTAATAGCTACTACCGGAATACTATTTTAGTTTTCTTAAGAAATATAACTAAAAGTTATTTTTTTTTAGAGTTTAAAAAGAAATCTATTAGTTCTAAGGCGTTTTTCTCTAATCCGTCCTTAATTTTAGCCCTAGAGGCTCGTAATTTAGGGTAAAATAAAAGTAGATATTTTAGAATTTACTAAGCGTTATTATTATAATAATAGTAGTCGTTTTCGGCGTAGTTAAAACGGTAAAGATAAAACTTAAAGTAGCCGTATCTTAACTTTAATTAATAAAAAAAAGGCTAGTTTGTATACTTTCGTAGACGGATTTATTTTCCGTCTTTTTACTAATTTATACGTTTATTTATAGGTTTTAAAATAGACTATTTATAGTTTAAAATTCTATATATCTATTACTCTTTATTTTACTAGACTACTATAGTAGCTTAGAGAGATAAAGAGTTTTAAAAACGAGAGTTTTATAGCTTTTTTAGCTAGATAATCGGTCTTTTTATTTCTTTTAATATAAACGTACTCTAGATATTACTTAATTAATATCTCGTTTTTTTATTTTTTAAGGTCTTAGCTAAGCTAATAGCTTTAATCTACGAGGCTTATTTAGAAATATTTTCTAAAAAATTAAGTTTTTAAATTGCGGCCTAGTTATTCGCGTAGATTTAAATATTTTTAAAGTAAAACTCTTCTTTAACGACTAGTTTTAAAGTATTTAAAATCTCTTTAACTTTACCGTTATATACTATAAAGGTTAGGTCTAAGCCTTTTTTTTTTATAATAAAGAGTTTCTTTTTAAATATGCTATAGTTATAGCCTACTACTTCTACCTTTATTTTCGTAGCTACTATTAGCTTTAAGGCGTTAAAATAAAATATAATAGTACTAAAGCTAATAGTAGACTTTAATTTTAAAAGATATTCTTTTATAGTTTTCTCTTTATTTTTTTTCGAAATAGCCGTTTTATAGGGGAGTTTCTCTAACTATAGAGAAAATAAAAAGGGGTTTATTTCTTTTAAATTCTCGGGTTTATTCTTTAAAAACAATTTTACTCGTTTTAGCTATATAGTAGGCTTTTCTCCCCTATTTTTAAGCGAGATTTAGTCGAGTTTCTTTCGAATTAGATAGTTTTCTCTAATTAAATTAAATCTAAACGCGTATCTTTTTAAATAGACGTTTAGTCTAATATCTAAAAGTAAAATTTTTACTTTAATCTCTATTAAAATAGTAAAGATTATATAGAAAATATCTAGTATTTTCTATAAAACTAAATTTTAGAGGACTATAGCTTATTTTTTAATAAATCTTTACTTTTAGTAGTAGATCTAGTAGCTATAGTCTATAACTATATTAATATAGGCTAAGTATAGCTATTATATAGTTTATAAACTTAGTCTTTTTTTTATATTAGCTAGTTTAGCTAGTTTAATAAAGACGAATCTTATTTAGCTAATTTTTATAAAAACGTATTCTCTAAAAAATAAACGTAGATTAAAAAAGACTTTTAGCTAATATACTAGCTTTTTTAGTTTAACTATAATTCTATTAGATAAACTAATAGTAGTTTTAAAGACTAGTTTTTTCTTTTTAAATTTTTTAAAGTTTATAAGCTTCGTTTTTAAAAGATTAAACTCTACGCCGTTTAGGGCTTCGTAAGTATAGAGCTTTTAAATCTCTTTCTCTAATAGTTTTTTATTTCGTTTAAAGCTACTAGAGCTAGCTATTAACGTAATATCGTTTATATAAAAGAGATATTTAATTTCTTTTAAAAAAAAGAACTTTCAAAGGTAAATAAGAAAGAAAATTAATAAAATTAAACTTTTTTATAAAATACTAGTTTTTATTTTTTTAGATTCTTCTAACTCTTTATTAAATACGAGGCCTAGAGTTTTTAAATTTAGAAAAGAGTAAATCTACGCTAAGAGGTTAAGTAAAAGTCTAATTTTTACTATTATTACTAAAAGTTATTCTTAAACTATATAGTTAAAAATACTCTTAACGTCTAAAAATAGTATTAAGATCTTCTTTTTTAAACGCCTATTTTTCTCTATTTTATTAATAAGAAAAAGAGTAGCGTTTATAGTAAACTTTTTAAGCCTTTTCTCTATTTATAAAAAGTAGAGAAGGTTCGTAGTTTCTACTAAATAGTCGAGTCTTTTAGCCGTTATTCTCTCTAGAATTTTATCTAGATAATTTAATAAGCTAATAACTTTATACGCTTTAAAAACGGCGTAGTTAAACTTACTTAATTTCTTAAAAATTACTTTAGTAGCGGTTTTTTAGTAAATTAAATAGTAGCCGTATTTAAATAGAATAAAGTATACTCTATAAAATACGTTAAAGATATATAAATACGTTTAAATTATTATCTTCTACGTTATTAAGTTTAGTTTTGGTGTTTTACCCTTTATTTACGTAGAATATATCGTTTTAACTTTTCTTTTACTAAGAATAGGCGAATTCTATTCGTTCTTAAAATTATAGGTCTTTTAGTTAAAGAAAGAAATAGTTAAAGACTTAAAGAATAAGCTAGTTTATAAAATAAAATACTTTTCTTTAAAGCTATCTTTTAGGTTTCTATTAGAAGCCCGGATTTTAAATATTTTATTATAAGACCGCGGTTTTATATAGAATATAGTTTTAAAAATAGTAAAGAGATTTTTTTTAAAAAAAACTAGTTCTAGTACTCTCGTTTTACCCGTTTAATAGAGTCGAAATAAAAGGTTTAGAATTTTAGATATTCTCTCTTATTAAAATCTATTAAAAGTCTTTTAAGAGTAGCCGCCATTTAAACTAGCTTTATTCGTAGCTTTTTTAGTTTAAAGGTTTACTACGGCTTAAATTACGGTTTTAGTTTTAAGTATAAAATAGCGTAGTCTACGGCGTAAAAGATAGCTTATTTTAGACTTTTTTCTAGCCGATTTAATATAGAAACGCTTAGATTTAGGCCTTTTACTATATTTTAAAAGAGTTTTAGATTATTATCTAGTTTAAAAGCTAAAAGAATAGCTTTTTCTACTAGTTTTATTCTATTTTTAAACTCTTTTTAGAATTTTTTCTAGTCTACTTTACTAGTATTATATCTAGCCGTAATAGTTACCGTTTTAAGAATAAGGTCTTCTATAGACCGAATAGTAAATAGAATAAAACGGTAGTTTAAATTTAAATTTAGAAAAATTTACTAGTCTATTATTTTATTTACTAGTTTAAAAGTAGCTATAGTTAGATCTATTATCGTTTCTCTATTTAAATATAGCCGAAAGAAGATACCTTCTTTTAGATTACTTAAAAGAAAAAGATTATTTAAATCTAGTTATTTTACTAAACGGTTTACTTCTAAGCTAAGAAAGAAGAGAAAGTTCTACTATAAATAATATTTATTAAAGTCTTCGGCTATAAGTATAGACGTAAATACTATAAAATAGTCTAAAACGCGTTTAATTATAAATAAAAATCTTTTCTCTAGCTAGTCTAGTTAGTTATATAGATTTAAAACTTAAAAACGAGAGTTTCGTTACTTTATTTCTAGTAGAATTAAGTTAAGAGAAGCATAGAGATCGGTTTTATAGTTTACCTACGTTTTTTTTAGAAAACGAGAGACGTAGATTAATATATAAGGCCTTAAACCGTTAAAAATAACCGAGAGTATTTAGCTAAAAGAGAGATAGTTTATTAAATAGAGGGCTTCGGATTCTCCGCTACTAATAATATACGGTTTTTATATAAGAACGAGGTCTATTTTTAGCTAGACGGCGGTTTTTAATAGAGCTTTTATTACTAAGAGGCTTCTATTTAAGTTAGCTTATAAAATTCTAATAGATATTTATTTCTTTTTCGTTAGAGTTCTATTTTTTTTTTAGATTTATAATATATAGCTCTAGTAGAAGTTTCGCCTATATAAAATTATTAGCGTACGGCTTTATCGGCTTTTTTTATTATAAAAGTAATTAAAACGAACTTTACTCTATTCTTTTTTCTCTTTTTTTTAGAGAATAGCTAGAAGGGTTTTTCTACGTAAATAAAATTTTCGTTATAATACTTAAGTTTCTCTTTAATAGCGGCGGAGAAGCCGTCTTTTAAGAGTTTCTTAAAATTCTATATTTTTATTTCGTAAATTACGACTTTTTACTACGTCGTTTACTTAATAACCTTCTTTATAGAGAAGGCCTTTTTAAAAATAGCTTTATTTTTAAGAAGAAAGTCGGTTAAGAAGTATTTTATAGTAGTAAAAACGATATTTCTCTTTAAAAAAACTACTACGGCGGAAAGAACCGGTTTTTTCTTTAAAAAGATAGTATTAAAGACTTTATTAAAGGCGTTTTAAAGACTATAAAGAGTAAGTCTTTTAGTTAATACTTTTAGCTTAAAAATAAGCTTTTAAGAGGGCTTAGACTTAGCTAAAACCTTAGTTAAAATAATAACTAGACTTATTTTTTTAATAAAAGTCTTTTAAACGACTATTTTCTACTTATTTTTAGCTAGAGTAGTTACTACGGCGTAAATTTTTTTCTTAAATTCTTTTTTCTTTTTCTTTTTCTTAGGCTTTATTACCGTAAAAATAGAAGAAAAAAATTAGTAAATCTTCTACGTTCGGGCGGTAAGAATTTAAAAGATATTTTTAAGGGCGTAGATTTATATAACTAAAATTAAACTAGTCTAATTAACTATTTTCTCTTTTATATATTCTTTAAAGATAGAGAGAAGCTTAGCGAGATTTTAAGTCTTTTAAAAGTCGTTCTCTAAAGTAATCGCCTTTAAAATATAGTTAAAAGCGGTATTAATAGCTTTCTAGACTATATTAAGCTTTTTAATTACTTAAATTTACTTAGCCGAGAATATTTTTAGGCTACTTAATATCTTAGTAAGGATATAGATAGCCCATAAAGTAGAAACGACTTTAAAAAAATAAATTAGGCGTAGCCTAACCGGTTTTTTAAAAAGCGTAGTAGCTAGAGTAGATATAACTTCTTTTATTTTAACTTTCTAGACTAGCTAAAAGTTAATAGAAGTCTAGAGGGGTTTCTAAAGATTTAGAGACTAAATAAAAGAGAGGGTTAAATTTAAAACGGGCGTTTTAAGGTTTATTTTTCGGGCGAAAAGAGGGTTTCTAAGCTTTTTCTATAAAGAAAATAAGAGAAAGTAGACTAAAAGTAAATCGCCGGCTTTAGTTTCGTCTAAACTAAGTCGTAAATAAAAGAAACCCGGGTATATACGGGGGTTTTACTTAATTATTTACTTTTAAAAAGTAAACGAAGTACTATTAAACTCTAATAAGTTTATTAAAGATTTAAAAATATTTAAAAATACTTTAGTATTAAGTTTATCTATATAGAGTAGTCTCTACGCTTAAAACTCTTTATTAAAGCTAGAGAAAAAAGACTATTTATATAGAAATTCGGCGATTTTGTAACGAAACTAGATTAAATTTTAATATAAATTCGTAAGCTTTTAGTTTAGAGTTCTCCGCTTCTTTATATAAAATTTTACCGGGTATAGGCCGGTAGTAGTTAGTATAGTAAAGTATAGAATTTGCGTAGATATAAAATTTTTTTTACCTCTTTACTACGCTTTTACGTAATAGCGTAAATAGCTATAAAGTTAAAATTTAAGATTTTAGCTAAAAGAAATAGAGGGCTTTTAAATGATACTAGTTTTAACGCGATTTTTAATAGTTAATTTTAATATTTCTTTAGGCGATAAATTATCTTACTATCTTAATATCTTTTAAGTTTTTCGTAGATAACGCGGGTCTATTTATTAGTAATATTTATTTTTTCCGAGTCTATCTTTTCTAAATAGGCGGGGTCTTTAGTCTTTATTTTATAGAATTTTAACTTTTTAAAAATTATAATTTCTTCGTTAGCTAATTTAAAATTATACTACTTTTTAAGTATTTTAGCGTTATTAATTAAACCCCTATTTATAAGCTATTAGATACTATAAAATCCGTAATAAAGATAACTATTATACGTTACGAATTTTTAGTCTTTATTTTTAATTTTAATAATAGTTAGGCGTTTAATTAGCTTAACGTCGACTATTAGTTTTTTTTAAATAAAGTTTATAGGCTACTACTAGTATAGTCTACTAAAAAAGATATATTCTAAAGTAGTAGCTAGTAGAATAATTTAATAGACTAAATTATTTAATAATATTACGTTAGTTAGAGATAAGTTAGTAAGAGTAATATAAATAAATACGTCGTAAATAAATATATTTTTAATTTTATTAAAAGCTATTAAATACTTTAAAATATTTTTAGTCTATTTTTATCTTTAAAACTATATTTTAATAGACTTTTCGAATCTCTATTATTAATATTAGTCGTTAGACGCCGATATTATATCTATATTCGCGATAATTTTAAGCGGCGTATATTCGGGCTAGCTAGTGCTACTAGCTATCGGCTAAAAAAATAAATCGAATATAAAATTAAAAAATTTATAGATACTAGGCCTTCTTAACTTATAAAAGCGACGTTTAAACTTTTAAATCTACTATTTTACGTCTTTAACGTCGTCTTTATTAGTATAGTTTAAGTCTTTTATACTAGATAGCTTAGCGCTTTAAATTATAGCTAGCTTAAAATCTTTAAAATTAAATTTTTTTAAATCTTAGCGCTCGTTTTAAATTATTTATTTTATAGTCTATAGCGTTTTTACTTTAGCTATTATCTTAAATACTAGCTTTAAATAATTCTTATTTAAAAAAGTAGTTAAAGTAACGACGATCTTATTCTAAAAAGCGTTATTTTTTTTAAATTTATTTAGAGAGAATTTACCGTTAGTATATTTATCGTCGACTTAAATCTATTTATTAATATTATCGCTAAGGGCATTATAGATACGTATAAAATCGGTGATAAAAAATAGTCTTTTATCTAAATATAATAGCTATAGGGCGAAATATAACGTAATTATAAGGACTAAGTTAGCGACTATTTAAGCGAGTATAAAATTAAAATTATATTTTTTAAACTTTTAGACCTTATATATAAACTTAATTAATAGCGATAATTAATATACGTTTAAATTCTAGTAGAATACTATTTAATAATAGATATAAGAGAATAATAGTAGTTAGTTATAATATTTATATAATTAGATATACGCGTTTATTATAATATATTTTAAATATAGATATTTTATTTAAATAGTTATTATATAATTTTATTAAATATTTAGTTACGCTTTACCGTATATCTCGTCTTTTATACGCTTTTAACTATACGCTTTTAAGCGCTTACGCTATTCTATTTTTTTAATATCTTTTTTAATTCTCGTTACCCCGCTCGACTCTTTTTTTTTCTTTAAATTCGTCGACGCTTCGACTCTACGTTTAATAGATACGTATTTTCGTAATTACGTATTAACTTTTATATTTTATAAAATATATTCTTTATTATCTACGTATTATAGGCTAGGCCCTAGCCTTTTTATTAGACTAAATATTTTTTTACTATTTATTTATATATCTATACTTTTTATTAATTAAGTAATTTAAATATCTTATATAGCGGGTTTTTAGCGTTTTATTTAACTATAAGACTCGGTTTTAAATACTCTATTTTATTATATAGATTCTTCTCTTATAAAGCTAGCTCGAGGTATATAATAAATATAATCGGGTAAACTATTATTATTAGAGATAGATTTAACTTATAAACTAAAATTTTAATCTTTTACTTAATTACGAATAGACTAACCCGTTAATAAAAAAATTTATAGTCGGTATAGTTATAAATTTTATATTTATAGTATAGTTTAAAAAATATCTTATTACTTTTTACTAATTTAAATAGCTTATACTTCGCGTTATATCTATTTTTTTAAATTAATAGTAGCGAAAGTTACCGCTTTTTATACCTCGCGTCTAGTAGTATCGTACTTTTTAGATTTATTTTAGAGTTATTACTAAATATAATCTCTTTAGTAAAATTTAGACTAATTCTAATCTTTATAGATTAAATACAATCTTTACCGCTCTAAATACAATCTTTTATACTATATTATCTAATTATTATTTTATTTAGTAATAGTAGTAGGCGGTATAAGCGTTAAATACTCGTTTAAACGCTAGACGCTTATTTAGATACGCGGTATATACGCTAGTTAGTTAGTTAAAGCGTTAGTAGGCGTCTAGATTACTTAATTAAATACTTAAGCGGCGAAGAGCCGATTATATAATATTAATATAAGCGGCCGTCTATTTATTTATTAATTTATCCGTCTATCTACTCTATTAGAGAGTATTTTAAAAATCTTTAATAAGTTATAGCTAATTTTATATACGAGTTTTATATAAACTAAGACTAACTATATTACGTTTCTCGCGTCTTCTCTTATAGAAGTCGTATTTTTTAAACTATTTCTATCGATTATAAGTAATAAATATATAGAGAAGTAAAAAAAGTAGTACTATTTTATAATTTATTAAATAACTAATACTATACTAAATATTATAAATAGTAAGTAACGCGATAAGCAATCTAATAGCATAAGCGTAAGCGTAAGTATAAGCGTATATATAGACGTTATAAGCGTAGATAGTCTAAGCGGCCTAAATATAATCTAGCTAAATAAAATAATAAATAAATAATACGGTATAAGAGATTATATTTAGAGTAGTAAAGGTCGTATTTAGTCTATAAAGATTAAATTTCGTCTATTTAGCGGCTAAGAGATCGTATTTAATAATAACTTTATTTATTTTTAAAGACCTACGCTATTACTTATAAGAAATTAATCTTAGCGTTTATTTTATATAGTAACTAGTTTAGTAAAAACCCTATAGTAGCGTTAATCGCGTTATTTATAATCGCTTAAATATATAGTATTAACTTCGTCTATTTCTACTAAAAAGTAAATTTAAAATTATAATTAATTATCTAGATTTAAAGTAATCTCTATTTATATTTTAGAATTTTTTTTTAAATATTTATTTATTTATTACTTCGCGGACTAGTTTTTTTATTTTTTAAAAAGTAAAATCTTTTTTATAGCTTTATAAGTTATTATTAATAGAATATCGTACGCCTTATAAATTAAAAATAATTTAACGATAAAGTCTATAGCCTAAATATCTCTTAGTCTAGCCGGATATTAAATAGATTATAGCTTTTTATACGGCGAGTACCGCTTTATAGTATATAGCTAATAAACTAGATAGTATTTTATATATTTTTTAAGCTTTTAAACTATATTCTAAATAGGGTAATTACTAAATATAACTTTTTTTTATTAAAAAACCCTAAATATAACTCCTCTTACCGAAATATAAGTCTTTTTTTAAATTTAATTTTTTAAAAGCGAGATAAAACCTTAACGAAACTTAAAAATAAGTAATGTTATATATAAATAATAATATTTAGATAAATCTCTATCTATTCTAATTAAAAAAATAATATTTTATTTTAAAAATCTTAAGTTTTTTAACTAAAACCTCTTTTAAAAAGCGGTTTTTTTAAGCCGTAAAAGTATCTTAAAAACTGCTAAATTTTAAATTATTTTTTATAATTATAATAGTATATAGAAATAGAAATATATAGGGGAAAATACGAGATATAACTCTTTTTCGCCGAAAACCTCTAAATATAACTCCTTCCGCCTAAATATAACTTTTCTAAAAATTTATCTATAAAATACTACTATTTCTTAAGAAAATAACTTTTCTTATATATAGTATATATTTTTATATCTAAATACTATTATAATTATAAAAAATAAGTTAAATTTTAGTAGTTTCTAAGGCTTTATACCGGCTTAAAAATACTACTTTTTTAAAAGAATTTTAGTTAAAAAACTTAAGATTTTTAAAATAAAATATTATTTCTTTTACTTAAAATAGATAGAGATTCGTCTAAATAATATTACTTATATATAATATTACTTATATTTAAGTTTCGTTAAGGTTTTATCTCGCTTTTAAAAAATTAGCTTTAAAAAAGAGTTATATTTAGATAAAAAGAGTTATATTTAAAAGTTTTCGACGAAAAAAGGTTATATTTAGTAATTTCTTTTTATTAAAAAGGCCGAATACGCGTACCGTCTAAAGCTATCTTTAAGATTAGAATTATATCTAGTAATATATATAAGTAAATTAATAAAGAACTTTAATAACCTCTTATTTAAATAGATTTAAGAATTTTAGCCGCTTGTAAAAGTTAAAGACGAATAAAAGTAGATTATAAAAAAGATTAAAGACTTAAAGCTTAAAAAATAGATAGTATACTACCGCGTTAAATAGATAGACTATTTTTTAAATCTTTAATAATATTTTATTTATAATTTTAACTACGCTTTATAAAAGTTTAAATAGTTTTATAATAAGTATTTCTAGAAGTCTAAACCGCTAGTAAAATTAAAAATATAGTTAAAATAAAATACTATAACTATAAAATAAGCTTAAAAGAGCTTTTTTTTTTTTTAGAAAAAAGTATTATTATAACTTTATAACCTAGATAATAGCCTTAGTCTTCTTTAAATAAGAATTATATAACGAAATAAATAATAGAATCTAAATAGAGATAATTACTAAACGCGATCTTTACCGCCTAAACGCGACTCTCTAGTATTTTTTTTATTTAAAGTTATCTTATTAGCGATAGTATATTACTAGCGGTTTAATTTAGTAATAGTATAAGGCGGCGTAAGCGCTAGAAGCGCGGCTAATATACTAGTTAATTAGCTAAAGCGCTAGTAGGCGTTTAAATTATTTAATTAAATATTTAAGCGGTAGTCTAAGCGGCGAAGGGCCGATTATATAGTATTAATATAAGCGATCGTCTATCTTTATCTATCTATTAGAGAGCGATTCGAAGACTTTTAATAAGTTATAATCGATTTTATACGTAAGCTTTATATAAATTAAAACTAACTATATCGCGTTTCTCGCGTTTTTTTTTATTATTTTAATACTTTTCTCTACTACTAATTATTACCGCTACTAACTACTTCTATATAGATTTACTAGCTATTAGTACGGTCTTTAGTATTATTTCTACTACTAAAACGGCTTTTATTCGCGTAGTTAGCAACGCTAACTAAATAATATAAACGGATAAAAGTAATAATAAAACGCGTTATACCGGCTTTAATTATTTTATAACTAAATATTTATTTTGCTTACGCGTTACTATATCTAGTAGAGTAGCTAAAATAACGTATTTAATCTAGTATATATATTAAAAAATTTTATATACTAATATTAAGCGTTTTATTTATAAATTAAAGACGTATTTTACGCTTAAAATTAATTTTATAGTAAATAGTAATAGCTAAGTAACTATAAAAACTCTCTAAAATACGCTACGTACTACTAATAGTATTACTATTAATTTGAAGTAGATATACCGGGCTAAGTAACGCGTATATAAAAGTCTTTATAGTATTAAAGACTAAACTTATATTAAAATACCCGCTTTTTTACGCGAGATCGCTTATCTAATAGTAGTTAGTATTATTTATAAGTAACGCGAGCGTAATATTTTTATCTACTACTATATCGAAAGCGATACTAGTAGCGATATTAGTAACGATACTAGTAGTAATACTAGTAGTAATACTTTTTTTTATTACTTTAAAGGCTACTTTTACGCGTTTATTACTACTCTTTATATCTTTAAGTATATAAAGCTATTACTTCTTCTCGATTTAACTTATTACCGCTTAAAGTATAATTTATACGTCTTTATTACTACTATAAAGAACTATAATAATAAGATTTTTTTTATTACTTAAGGGCTATATTCGGGCGAGACGGACGATAACTAGACGTTATTTATAAAAAACTTTAACCGCTATATAAAGATTAATAACTTTAAGCGATCTAACCGCTTAAAAATTAGTAATATATTTACTAATCGCTACGGTAAAACGTAGTAAAACGTAATAGACTATAGCGGGTAATAATCGCTACTATAATTATAATAACTATAATACTAAGACGAAACTAACGATATTAAATTAGTATTATTAGTAATTATAACCTCTTACTATTAAAAGCCGTTAAAGAATATTTAAACGCTTATTATTACTTTTATCTTCTTTATCTAGCGAAGAATATACGCGATAAATTTAACGCTATATATAAAAGCTTCTTTAAATAGCTAGTTTAGACCTTTAAGCGTAGTTATTTTAATTATTTTATAACCGACCTCGCTAACTATAATACTAACTACTACGTATATCTTAATAATATATTAATAAAGTATTAGACGCGTTACTACTAGTTAAATAAGTCTTTTTACTTCGAGTAGATAATAAATAAAGTTATTAAATTAATTAACTTTAAGCTTATAGCTATTTACGAGAAGCTACCGCTTATTTTACTATAAAAGCTTTATTTATACGTTATAAAGCGCTTTACTTACCGCTAGTTCGCTCGTATATAACCGGATTAAAAACTAATAAAATATAAATATATATTATATAATAAGATAGTAGATAAAAGTAAATATATATACGCGATTATTTTATCTAATTTTAAAGACGTTATTATCGATCTACTATTTAATAATAAGAAGTATTTAGTTAATACTAAACGCGAACGCCGTAGATAACTAGTATCTACTAAGCCGATTTATAGCTATTTTATTTACTAAAATCGACTTTTTATTTATATATATAGTATTTATTTTATCGCGAAGCTTAATCGGCGTAATACTAATACTAATAATAATAAAGATAAAAAAGATAACGGCGTTAAGCGTATATATAGTACTAGCTACTATATTAAAAGCTATTAAGCGCTATATAGTAAGCCGCTATAATTAATTACTATTAATAATTTTACTCTAAAGCGAATACTATTATTAATTATAACGCGACGGCTAGGGCGACTTAAAAAAAAGCGCGTAAATTATCGCGATTAGCTAACTCGTCGTATTTACTACTATATTAACTATAGTAAAATATAATATAAAGTAACTTATTATTAAAAACTATTAAACCCGCTTACGGCGTTATTTATACGCGAAATAATACGATTTAAGCTACGAAAATCTTAAACGCGTTTTACGTATTAACGCTATATATAGCGGACGCTTATTTATATCGCGCGACGCTATAGATAAGTAAAGAACTTCTTAGTAGAGAAAAATAATACTAACGATACTAGTAATAAAAAAATAATTATAGTAGTAGTAGTAAAAAGAACTTCTTTAGTAGTAATAAAAAAAACTTTTCTAATAGCGTTATTAAATACGTAATTAATCGCGCGAGTAATTACGTAAGTAATTACGTAATTAAACTTAATACTAGCGACGATAGCGACAATAGCGACAATAGCGATAATAGCGACAATAGCGATAATAGCGAGACTTATAATAATAATAGTATAATTTAGCTAAAAAATAATAAAGTTTTTAAATAATAAATACGTTACTTACGTTAAATACGTATAGATATTATTATTTTAATAGTATTTTCGTTATAATCGTTATTATAATTCTTACTACTACGATTATTACCGCGATTTTTACTACTATAATCGTTACTATAATTTTTACTACCGCGATTATCGTCTCTATCGTCGTTTTTATTATTATTATAGCTAGTTTAAACGTCTTTACTTAAATCGATAGTAGTAGTAGCGAATATAATACTAAATAAGCTAGTAGATATAATAATAATACTAAATACGCTAATAATAGTAGTAATAATAATATTAATAACGTTAAATAAGCTAATATCGTTAAGTTTATTATAAAAATTAAACTATAAGTAGCTAATAATCGACTATAATATTTTAAATAGTAATATTAAGCGTATAAAATAGAGAGTATAGATAGTAGATAAAATTATAATTAAATCGCTTTTATATATAAAAGTCGTATTTAGATTATTTTAAGCGATCTAATTATAATCTTTATATATAAAAGATAATTTAATTATAACTCTTATATATAAAAGCGACCTAATTATAATCTTAGTAAAAAGAGATATTTATTTACTTTTTATAAAGTATTTACGCGAATTATATCTCTTAAGCCGTTTCTACCGATTATAAGTAATAAATATATAAAAAAATAAAAATAATAATACTATTTTATAAGTTATATAAAATACTTAATACTATATTTAAGTATTATAACTTTTAACCGTATTAATAATTTACTACTAAGCGTTTAAGCGTCTAAGCGGCCTAGATATAAGCGATTTAAACGTAAATAGTTTAAATATTAGTCTAAATATTAGTCTAAACTTAGTTTTAGCTAAATAAAATAAAATTAAGTCGTATAGTTTAAAAGATTATATTTAGATTATAAAAATTATAGTTAAAGTTTTTATAGTAAATATAAATCGCGTTTAGTAATTACTCTATTTTTTATTTAATATAAACCGTATAGACTATTTATTTAAAAAAATATTTTACTTAATAACTTATATAATTTTAAATAAAAAATATTAAATTTTTATAATAAACTTTTATTATTATAATATAATATATAATAGTTAAATTATAATATAAATTTATAAATTTAAAAAAAAAACCTCTATAAAAGCTTATAAAATTTTTTTTTATATAAAATATTATATATTTTATAGCGATATCTAAATAAATATTTAAAAGAAAAATATATAAATAAAAAATAAAGATATATAAATAAAAAATAAAAATATATAAAAAGTAAAAGGTTTTTTTTATTAATTTATTTATTATTTAATTAAAAGTTATTTTTTAATCTATTTTAATTTTTTTATCTACCGACGTATCTTATATTAACTATATAAAATAAAATAAGTATAACGGTAGCGGCGGGTAGTAGTAAAAAGTATTAAGTAGCGAAGGTAAAAGACTCTTCTTATTTAAGAAAGATAAAGCACGTAATTTCGCTATATATAGATACGATAATTAAAGCGCGAGAATTAACCGGCTAACGCCCTTAATCTTCGCCGGAATAAAGCGCTCCCTTACGCTTAAGGAGGAACCGGGTTTGCTAGACCTCTCTAATACTATTTCTCTCGTTGTTTTAAATGTAACCTACCCTATTCCCACGTAAACACCAAACGCCTTGCTATAAAACGAACTGCTCTAGAACCAAGCGAGAGTCCAAAGTGCAGGGAGACTGGGCCACTTTTCTTGCCAGCTACCGAGAATATCCGGCACACGCTCATCAAAGCCGACTCTGGCACTGCCATGGCCTCGATCCCAGCCTTGAGGACCCTTCAATGCTCTTTCCTCCTTGGCGGCCTCGTTGAGCCTGGTGGCTAGATCGAGAATAGCTTTACCACCGACGAGGGCCTCCTCGTGGTTGTCCTTGATGTCAACGTTGAAGACGTGGACCGGACGATTAAGAGGACTGCCTCTGTTGAGTAAATCGTCCACAACGGCATCCCAACAACGCTCCTCGCAAGTGATGACAACATCCACCACGCCGCCCTCGACGCCAATGGCACCCTTGTCCTCCTTGTGATTCACGCGCGGTACACCGACGCGCCAGTCTTGCCAACGTTCAGGATAGCGCTTGGTGTTACGGTTGCGGTCCAACATGTTGAGGATACCGTTGGCGCGGTATAGACGAGCATCTTTGGACTCGAGCTCACGATACATGGCGTCGTAGGTCGTGTTGTTGAAGGCGTAGACGTTCGGCTGGGATATGCTCGGTCCCGGAAGACGCACGAGAGAGCCGGTACCGAAGGAGATGACGGGATACTGGGCGGTTGAGAGTTGCAGATGGGCTTCCATGGACCTGTGGAAGACAGTCTAGGTTAGTTCTGAGCGCGCGAGGCGAGGCATCGCGGGAGGCACGGGGACAGCAGGAAGAAAGGGCACATGCGATAGCGGATGCACAGATGTGAATTGATGGCGTGGTATATCTACAATGCACGAGGGCTCTTTGGACAGGCGGTCCCAGTATCCGTCGTGGCAGCCTCTCCTCAGACGGCAGTGAGAAACATACCTGTTGTTGTTGCTGGCGCACACGGTACAGAATTTGAGCTTGAAGCTGCCGTCAGGATCATTATTGGGTGCAGACTGCGTCACCGGCTGAGCACTGTCGACAACCACGACGGAGGTGGTGGGCGAGTCATCAGGCGGCGGGGGCGGCGGAATAGGCGCAGCCTTACCGCGCAGCCGCGGATCGGCAGACATGGTGGTGAGGCTGTATGACGGCGTCAGCGCGGTGAAGATTGCGTAGTTGCGTGGTGGGGTTGAGAGTTGACGCGTTCAGAAAATTTGCGTATACGGTAATGTTGTCTCCTCATGGGGATAGGACAGCTCCAATAAAGGGTATCATCATGAAAGGGCGGGATGGGCCGGCAGAGGGCGACGCGGGGGGGGGTGGAGACACGTACCTGGACAGAGCTGTTGACGCGCAGTACTGGGAACGCGCAGACGCTGGTGGTGAGGTTGAGCTCTAGTGGGCGGGTCACGTGAAAAGAGGTCCGGGCGCCTCGCTTCCGACAAGGCGGCTGCAGTTACAGAAGTCTCGCTCTCGAGACTAACGCCAGGCTAAGGCAGGCAGCTGCGCGTTCGCGCGGGAGCTGACCAATGACGAAAAGGTTGAGCGAGGGTGGTTGCATCATCGCCGGCGCTGGAGGAGGCGGCCGCTCACTGAAAGGCAGGCGGGGCCTGGGCCTTCGGGCATTCGAGTCCGTGCCGGCGATGAGGACGAGCGAGCGCGGGCACGACGGGGCTCGTTGTATTTTTGTGGTGTGCTGGTTGTCAGGCGGTACGGTGCTGCGAGGCTCCTGATCAGCGGTGCTCAGCATTCTGAAACGGCCGATCTATTATTAGCCCCCGAACAACACAAGCCCGCCTGCGTCTCGAAGTCACGGGGCGTCCTTGGTCGCATCGCATGCCCTCAGCGCTTTTCTCAGCACCACCGCTCGAGTCCCGGCCTCGTCCAGCCTGCCCCAGCGCCCGCACCCCCCGAGCCTCGCCTCGCCGACAAGCCCGCGCGGCTGTCACTGCTAGCGCCCGGCTGGAGCGACCCTTGGCCGCGCCTCCGCTCAGGCCTGACAGCCCACAAATCCATCACCACCACTGCTCAACACCCACACGAGCGTTGCTGTCTGCCCTCGCAGGCCCCGGCCAACCCCCCCGCGCCGATTCGATTGGCCCCGTCCGCCCGCCTGCGCGACGGCCACGCCGTCCAGAACCGCCCCGCGCCCCGCGCCCCTCGCGCTATTCGCTGTGCCGACCCTAAGCTCGCGCCGCCGACAACACGCGCCAACCCTCGACGACCCTCGACCGCGTAGCTCTCTGCTGCTGCCATCCAACACCCCACAGTGCCCGCCTGCCTCGGGGAGACGAGTCGCAGCGCAGCCCGGACACTCGCATTACACACGCTGCGCGCACGCGCCATTGCTGCGTCGACCCGGCGCGCCTTCCCGGCGCTCTCATGGCTGCGGTTGTCTCCCCTCAGACTTCCCAGGAATCGGCCTCGCAGGAGATGGCCCCGCAGTCCCCGCCGACTTCGCAATCGGCCAATGCGCTGCCGCCGTTGATAACGTCCCCGCCCTCGCAACCGCCCAATGCCGCCAACTCACGACCCACCTCGTACGCCAAAAACCGTCTCTCCGCCATGTCGCAGGTTTCCGGACCTCCTCGATCACGTCCGCAGTCGACCGCCTATCCCATCTTCCACTCCAGCCTCAGCTACACGCTCGTCCGCGACTTCGCATACCCGCCCTATAGCCCCCTGTTCTACGGCCCGCTGCCCGAACAACGCTCGGAAACATCAACTCCCGTTAGCGAATCGCAAAGCAGACGCGTGTCGGATCCATCGCTTTCATGGGATGGTTCGCGCGGGGGCTGGTCGCTGACGTCGTGGGAGCCTCGAGGCGAACAACTGCCCTCGACCAGCTTTGGCGATGGGCCGCCCTGGAGCGAGGACGAAGACCTTCACAGCCCGGTGGTTACGAGCGCACGCCACCGGAAACACAAGTCCAATTTTGTTGGGTTCGACAGTGATCGGGGCCGCAGCGTGGAGCGGGGCGCACGGCGGGGCTCTTATCACTCGACAAACGGTGATGGTAGCCACAACTATTACGTTAGCGACTTTGACGAGGCAGCAAATGGCCCAGGCGGTGAATATATTACTTACCCAGCTGGCGATGGCGGCACCCCGGGCGGGCTATCGGTTCCATCCATGCAAGGCCGGCGTCCGAGCTACACGGATGAAGAGGGGTTGGTTTACGGATCGGAGGACGAGATGTCCGAGACATCGTCCCAAGGGGGATATGCAGATGAGAGCCGGTATTCGCGGGATTACCAGTTTACCATAGCATCTCCCGACGAGGAGATGCACGGCAAGGCTGTTGCACTGTTTGACTTTGAACGCGAAAACGACAATGAACTGCCGCTTACAGAAGGACAAATCATCCTGGTCAGTTATCGCCACGGGCAAGGCTGGCTTGTCGCACAAGATCCACGCACCGGAGAGTCCGGCCTAGTGCCGGAGGAGTATGTGCGCCTCCTGCGGGATATCGAGGGTGGCTGGAATGGTTTGATGAACGGGGCGCAGTTTGCGGAGGAGAGCATGACGGAAATCAACGAAGCCGAGGCGAATCATGCTCCTGTTACGAGCCCGCAGGGAGAGGCCTTGACGCCGACTCAAAATCAACATCACCGCCGTGACGCCAGCGGTCAGAGCGGGAGTTCCGAGTACTACACCCCCGTAGTGAGCACATTCTCCACGAGCTCCAAGGACTTGGAAAAGTACCCTCAACACCTGCTTGGCAGTCAGGCAAACACACCAATAGGAGATGGAACGTTTCCACGAAGAGGAAGTAAGGCATCAACTCAACCGAACAGTCCAAAGAAAGAGGATCCAGAAGAGAAGGAAGGCAACAAGGAAAAGAGTGAGGAGGCCCAGGTTGCTAGAAGCACCTAGGTACTGGTTGACGACGGTGATACCCAAAGAAGGCAGCTGAGGTTGCCAGGCATTTTGGTCTTGTTTCGAGTTGCATTAGCCGGAGTATGTGCTTTCGGAGTGTTGGCCAATTCCGCAGCAATGCTGTCGGTTGGTTAGTTTCTATCTTGTCTTGCAATGTTGCCTTCTTCAACTTGTCTTCAATTAAACCCTCGTTTTACTTCCCACCTGCCGCAGCCGGCGTTGTCTCACCGATCACCTGGCGTTCCGTGTTTTGTTTTCCAGTCAAGCGAGTCTCATGTACTCCCAAAATATGTCCAGGGCGGATCTGGTGCTCGTTCGCTTGTGTTCCCGCGAGACTTTGCTGGGATTCCAGCGACCATTTGTAGTATAGTACTGATCGAGAAGGACAGAAGATTGCTGGTGAATCCGGCTCCAATTTACTCCAGAAGGCTCAGCCACCTTTCCGAAGCCAAGTGTCAGTCATCATCTACTTGACATGTTGTATGTCGACATCGTACCGAAGGTCCTTCGCCCGGAGTCCCCCCGTTCCAGGGATCGCACGAACACTGCAAAGGCTCATTTGTGGAAGCAGTCATGCTCTGATGAGGTCAACATACCAGCGTCGAAGTACCTACTCCATATTTCCGGGTCTGCAGCATGGATGGCGAGGCGACCAATCACGAAAATACACGGCGTTGGGGTAGAGAAGCATGACGGGAATCTCCATTGGTGCTCAATGTGCCCCACCCTGTACATGGCCACGCCTTTTCGCTGCCCTATTACGCCGGATGGAGCCGCGGATATCTTTCGGACAAAGATGGGAACATGCAGGTGGTTAAATGAGTGCATTACTGCCAAGGTTCGTGGTCCATGGAAGTACGGCGTTTACTCCGGATGCGATAGTACAATCGGATCGGATTAAGCCGCTCGGATGTTTGGGTGAATTATTGGTTGCATAGGCCATAGCGGGGTCATTGGACTTGAGGGTGTGGGCCTTCCAAAGCGCGTTAGTCGGCTTCGCTTCGCAACCAAAGACGGTACGGGAAAGCTTTCCTCGCTGGCGTTCTTAGCCACAATTTAACCTTAATCCTAGACAAAACCCGGGTATACTGTACCACGTTTCCCCGCATACCCACTGGTGTACAGGTCTGTTTGTTCTGGAGTGCAAAGCCACCCGCCCTGTCCATCATCAATCAATGGCGCCCTCTCGACGGTGTAGACAATTGACGCTGCCAAACACTGCGGAACGGCCTTTTCCTTTACCCTTCGGCGGGCTGAACAAGCTCTGGGCCGGCTGAGCCAATATCGAAAGGATTGTTTCACGCCCACCGGGTGGGCTGAAAGGCTGCGCCTCGAAACGTGGGCGGTTGCTGACGCTCGCCGGGCCGAGGCGACCGTCGGGTGCGGCGGCAACCACATCATCTGATGCTAAATTCCTCCAATCGGCCGTTTTTGGGGGCCCGGGGATGGCGGGCTGTAAAACATGTTCCACCAAGTGCATGATATTCCGGGCCTCCAGACGAAGAGGCGAAACGGACATGGCTCCAACCACGGGCCTTTAGTGGGCTCGTATCGGAGCTTGTTTGAGAATGCCCACAAGCCACCCCGGCTCGACCTGGATCCAGCTCACTGTTCTGTGCCTCCCGACGGAAAGTAAATTGAAAGGGTGCTATTGTGGACGCTTGCTGCGCCAAGCGCCACCGCTTCGTCTAGATGGCTGGTGTCACATCGGCGCTGTGGACCATGGACCGGCAGGCCATTGATAAACCGGCTTTTCCCTCGCAGTGCCTCTTCGCAAGTCAATCTGAAATTCACAAAAGTTTCAAGATCGTTGCATCCATGTTGAATCTGAAGATCCTCGCGACCTCCTTCCTCCCGCTCCTCCCAACCCTGGTGAGTGGATATGCCAATCCCGGCGCCTGCTCAGGGACTTGCGTAAACACGCATGACCCCTCGATCATCCGCCGCTCAGACGGCACATACTTCCGTTTCTCGACGGGTAAGACAAGCGTCGCTCCTCGTTCGTCCTGAGTGCTGACAGTCGTCAAAGGCGGCAAGATCGCTGTCCACACTGCGCCGGACATCACGGGACCATGGACCTACAAGGGGGCTGCTCTGCCGGACGGCTCGAGCATTGACCTTGCGGGCAACAATGACCTATGGGTAGGTGTTGGGCAGGGGGAGAGCCGGGGATGTGCAGATGACTAATTGGACATGCAGGCACCCAGCGTCCACCAGATCGGAAGCTTGTACTACCTTTACTACTCGGTGAGCACGTTTGGCTCGCAGAACTCGGCAATCGGATTGGCCCGCTCGTCGACGATGGATGTGGGAAGCTGGACGGACGTGGGAAGCACGGGCATCAAGTCCGACTCGTCGAAGCCGTACAACGCGATTGGTAAGAGCGACGTTGTTGTCTTGCAAATGGTGACTGACGCGGCGCGTAGACCCGGCCCTGATCGACGCTGACGGCACGTACCTCCTGACTTTTGGGTCGTTCTGGAAGGACCTCTACCAGGTGCCGATGAAGGGCACGCCGACGGCTGCAAGCGGCTCGGCGTACCAGGTGGCGTACGACCCGGTCAGCACGGCGGAAGAGGGCCCGTTCATCTTCAAGTACGGCAGCTACTACTACCTCTTCTACTCCAAGGGCAAGTGCTGCGGCTACGACAGCGACAGGCCGGCGTCGGGAGAGGAGTACAAGATCATGGTCTGCCGGTCGTCCAAGGCCACGGGCGGATTCGTCGACAAGAGCGGAGCTTCATGCACCAACGGAGGCGGGACAGTCGTTTTGGAATCGCACGGCAACGTTTACGGTAAGTCGGCCGTGTGGGGCTTCAGGGACGCAGACTAACGGCCACAGGACCCGGAGGCCAAGGCGTCTACGACGATCCCACATACGGGCCGATTCTCTACTATCACTACGGTAAGCCAGCCATGGTTGTGCAGGTGGATGCAGCTGACACGGACGCAGTCGACACGACGATTGGATACGCAGATGGCCAGAAGCAGTTCGGCTGGAACAAGATTGATTTCTCCAGCGGGTGGCCGGTGGTGTAGGCGCGCGGTGGCATTCTCTGTACATACATACATACATACATACACACATGGCAAATGAACAGCATTCCAGAAACAAAGCGTGAAACAGCTTCATGCGGGTCGGGGACGGAAAAGTACACAGGCCCGAACATTATAGGCGTTGAAACTATAGCAGCGTCAGCCACCCTGCGTGTGGCGGGTTTCAGGCGCTTACCCGACGTTGAGCCTCCACCACCATCACCTCCATCCTCAACACGACCCGTTCTGGTACAGCGCATCCACCTCGCTGTACGTCGAGCCTCGGCGCGCGCGCTCCGGGTGCAGGTGCACCACCGCCGGGCCCTCGCCCACGCTCGCCTTCGCCAGCCTCGTCGCCATGGCGAACAGCGCCTTGGTCTTCTGCGCCGCCGCCCGCCCTGCCTTGCTGATGGACGGCGCCACCGCGTCGCGGAGCATCTCTAACGAATTCCGCCTCGCCCGTTGCCTTCTTCTTTCCTTGCGTTGCAGCTTCATCTTCTGTCTTGTTGCGATGCGAAGTGGCGGCCGCACGCTCCTTTATCGCCGCCCGTCGCAACAAAGAGTTGCGCGCCAAAGCTGCAACCGTTTGACAAAGACCTTGAGATGGCGCCCGTGGCTCGCACCGCTCGCTCGCCCTCGTCACCACCATGCGGTCTCTGCTCCAGCTCGCAGCCGCCCTCCTGCCTGTCCTCTCGCGCGCCCATTTCGACCCAAATGCCACGAGCAATCTGTTCGTCTACTATGCGCAGGCGTCTGGTCGCTCTGCACGCCTTGACGACCTTTGCATGCACCCGGCCGTCGACGTGGTGATCCTGGGCTTCGTCCGTGACTTCGACGGCACCGCTGGCTATCCAACCGTCGATTTTGGGCCGTGGATTTGTGCTGGAAAGCGCCCGGCTGATGCCGCAGTGGCCCCTGGCCTAGCGACCTGCCCAGGCCTGGCTGCCCAGGTGCAAAAGTGCCAGGATAGGGGCAAGAAGATCTTCATCAGCATTGGCGGGGCCACCTCCAACACTTCCTTCGCCAGCGTCCGGGATGCTCAAGATGCAGCTCGCCGGTTATGGCAGCTGTTTGGGGAAGGCTCGGACTCAGACCTGCGCCCCTTGGGCAAGGTGGCCGTCGATGGCTTTGACATCGGTACGTGCCCTGCGTCTGCCCCCTTGCCTCGTGCTCACTGCTCCAGACCACGAAGTCGGCTCGCCTTCCAACTACGACACATTTGCCAAGGCCCTGCGCTCTTTGCTTGCTACCGCCTCAAAGCCAATGTGGATTTCGGCTGCTCCGCTGTGTGCCTTCACTAATCGCTCTATCGGCCCCATGACTCTCGCCCTCGTCGACTTTATATTCGTGCGCTTCTACAACTCCAAAGGCTGCTCCATTGGAACAAAGGGCTTCGCCGCAAGCTTGAACAAGTGGTACACTTCCATGCCTGAGCCCGAAGCCGTCTTCCCCAAATTCTGCCTGTCCGGCTTGTCGTTCGACAACAACAACAGCGGGTTTGTTCGCCCGGAGGACTTTGCCGACGCCATCACACTAGCTCGCAAACCCAACTTGCAGCGTTTCAATCAGAACAAGTTCGGCGGCGTGGCATTGTGGGATGGCTCGCGCGGCTTGGCCACCACTGCCGGGAACGGGCTCGACTTCCTCGCCTACACGAAGAATGTCTTGGAAGCTCCCTAGGCACTGTTTGCTTTTTCCCCTTTTCACTCGACCCCAGCCACTTCGGACTCAGTGTAGCATTCTTAATCCACTCTCTTTGCTCATCTTTCTCGGTCAAGTGCTTCCGTACTGCTATTCCACCAAACCTCAAATGATTTCGTTGAAGTCGATGCATAGAACCCATCAATCGCGAGGAATTGATGAGTGCCTTGCCAGATGGAATCGCCCCATGCGCTCGTAATTGCCAGGAGCCTCCCAATCGCCACAAAAAATGCCGACCGAGTACACCTGAGCTGCTCCGTGCAGCTCAGCCTACTCCAGCACCATCTCTCGCGTCCACCGTCTATTTTGACCTCGATACACATCTCGAAACTGAGCAGGGTCGACCCCCACATAAGTCGTGCCGCAAACGACGTCATGAGCTCCAGCCTACTTACGTTGATTCCCAGGAGTACTTCGATGCTCAACTGCAGACACCTCAACGACCAGGCCGTGCTAGAATTAGTCGGAGCTCCTCCGGCACAGAAGGCTCGTACGAAACCGGAAGCTCGACTCTGCCAACGTCTGCAGCAACATCTTTGGCCACGTGCACCCAGAGCAGCCGAGAGGGATACTTCACAGGCCCTGAAGACGTGGTCACAGAGGTCGAGAAGGAAGCACCAAAAGCTGTCCGTTTTGAAGACACTGTTGCTGGCTGCGGGTATCCGGATATCGAAGATCCTGTGGATCCCGCCCGAGTTCTGAAACCAAAGGACTTGCGAAACCAGCGCATCTTCTTCTTCGCTACCGTATTGTCGTTGAACCTTGGATGCGCCGCCATCGCCCTTTTCGCCAACGAAGGAATGTTTGTCTTTGTCTTCATCCTTTTCATCAAAAGCAAAGACTTTCTGTCCGTCCTCATATCCGCCCTTGGGATCCTGTTCAGGAAGATCTACAGATATTTCAAACCGTTGGCTCCAGTTCCTCGGCAGTGGATACTCACCCTAATCCCCGCGTATTCGGAAAGTGAAGAGCAAATCGTGAAGACGATATACTCCCTGCGAGACAACGACGTAGAGCCTCATCGTCAAATCATGGTTGTATTGCTGGACGGCAAGCACAGAGATGTCAAGAGCCATATGACCAGAGTGGTCAGAGAGTTTGAGAGACCATATATCTCTCTAAAGCACAAAAGAGGTGTCCTGCAAATCAAGGCAGGCTTCATGCAGGACGTACCTGTCATCGTCATTGAAAAGGTTAAGAACAGCGGTAAGAAGGACTCGCTGGTTCTCTGCCATGACCTTTTCAACCATCCACGCCACAACCTACCCTTATATACCCAGCTACTAAGAGAAGAGCTGTGGAGGGATGTCCTTCCAATTCTGACGGAAGGGGAGAATTTCACAACTTTTGATATGGTACGTTCCCAGCTTGGAGTTGCGGACGGCACTGAAATTTGTTCACAGGTGTTCTGCACCGACGCCGACAGCACAATCTACAAAGGTGCTGTGGCCTCATTGGCCAATGCACTAGCAAGAGATCAGGATGCCATCGCTGCCTGCGGCCTTGTATTGGTTGAGCTGGAACCCGGGTTTGAATGGTCATTCTGGAACCTCTACCAGCAGTTTCAAGTACGTACGGCATGGCGAGGCACAAGGCTTAGCTAATGAACTTGAAGTATACATTCGGCCAATACGTTCGCAGGAGAGCGGAGGGTTTCATTGGCAAGGTGACTTGCTTGCCAGGATGCATCACAATGATTGCGGTTCGCGAAGAAATGGCCGGTGCCATTCGGAAGTATGCGGAACCAATCACAATATACCCAGTGATCCATCATCAAGTCCAATACCTTGTAAGTCATCCTCGGGCGGAGCGTAAGCTTAGGTGCTGAGACAGCAATATCAAGGGCACGGATCGGAGACTTACCTACTCGATGTTGTCGCAAGGCAAGAAACTCCACACTCTTTTCGTTCCTGAAGCCATCAGTGAAACGGTTGCCCCCCAGTCACTGCAGCACTACCTGAGCCAACGTCGCCGCTGGGGATCAAACGCGTATTTCAACAATTATTTCTATTGGATGGGCGAGAAGATGATCGTGATCACGCGGATCGCGGCGTCCGTTGAGGTCATTCGTCTCAGCTTCGTCTACTACCGTATCTTGAACTCGATACTGTTCGTCAAAGGCCTCACAGAGAGCTTCAGCTTCATCAAAATCCTTCCTCTGCTGGTCATCAGTCAGCTACCTACCGCTTGGTTCATGTTCTGTGTGTTCTGCCTCGAGGACGAGCTGAAGAAGCGTGCACACAAATTGCTCATTGGATATTGTATCAACAAATGCATATCGCCGCTTATATCAATCACTGTATTCACAAAGGTGGCAAAGAATTTGGGAAGCCAAGGTACGTATTACAAATCAAAGAGAACAAAAAACATGCTGACATGAACCGTCTTAGTTTGGGGTATGAGTGGCGTTACAGCAAGCTCTGCACCTGCAGCTACTTCAGAAGCAGAACAGGCAGCAGATCTCACAGCTGCCGAAAAGGGAGAAGCAGGGCCTTTAACACTGGGGGAACAAGCTCAGATTATAGAAGACGAATTTGACGACCCCCACGATGCCATTCTCTGACACACGACGCCCTCCTACTTCAGCTCCTGCACCTTCGCTTTCTGGAGCTTTGTGACGACGTCGACATTGACTCCGGTCTGGTGGCTGCATATTGCAACGGCATCAAAACATGCATCGATGTATTCCGGCGTCCACTGTTCATCCTCGAGCTTGTCCATCCAGTCCAGCTGTTCATTCGAAACCAGTGGGTCGTAGAATGAAAGGCGGGCACACCCGAGGCTGCGCAGCTTCTCGGCAAAAGCAACACCTGGCGAGCAGGAAAGAACGGATTGACCAGGCTTGAACCCCATACCCACGACGAGAATGCGTGGAGGAGCTCCCATCTGCGCAGAACTGGTGCGACGATGGAAGCCACGTGCAATCCTGCCGGGTCGCTGCCACATCCGTGTGGTTGCCTTTTCGAGGACAGGGAGATTTTTGTTATTGGCGAAGAGGTAGAACGGATTGACTGGAATGCAGTGGCCACCAACCCCGAGCCCAGGGTGAAACGGTGTGAAGCCGTATGGCTTGGATGTCGCCGCTGCGATCATCTCTTCTGGGTCGACACCATGCGAACGCGCCGCGTCAGCCATCTCGTTGACGTATGCTATGTTGACCATACGGTAGCAGTTTTCGAACAGCTTGGTCATTTCTGCTACCTCTGGCTTGCTAACCGGCACGACTGTATCGAAGACTCTGCTGTAGACGGCCTGGATAGCGTTCAGTGACCTAGGCGTCAATCCTGATACGATCTTGGGAATCTCCTTGGCTGTTGGCGAGACACGTCCGGGGTCGACACGCTCTGGCGACATCCCGCACTGGAATAGGTCCTTGTACCGAGAGAACAGATGGCGCGTCGTGCCAATGGAGACGCTAGACTCGATGACGATAACGCAACCGGGACGAGCGTACGAGAGGACCATCTTGACAGCTGAGAGGAGGTGCGAAAGGTCCACTGAGTGGTCCTCCTTCAGCAGTGTAGGGACGGAGATGAGGTAGTGGGTCGCCTTGGACAGCATGGACTTGTCTGCGGTCAGCGTCGTCTTCTCCTGGCCCTTGAACGACAGTCTGAGCTCATCGACGCGCTTTTCGGAGATGTCGAATCCAATGGCACAGAAAACGCGGCTGAATTCTCGTAGTAGAGACTCGCCAACGAAGCCCACACCAACGACACAAACGCAGGGCTCGATCTTTTCGACATCGACGAAGTCTCCGTTGGGTACCACACGGTGAAGCAACGGAGGAGACTCACGGGAGCGCCGACGACGATGAGTGTACGGCATCTCGTCAAGAACAAATACTAGCGCGACTTGATTTCACACGAGATGATTATTATTGCCTTGGGCTCTAAGTTGACAAAACTGATTGGAGCACTGGTGTGGCATTGCTGTCTTTGAACCCGACTAAATACTTGGTAGCGTGAGCTCTGAAAGGTTTCGTGAGCAATGGTACGAGCACGTCCCGAACGAAGGCTCGGCCTTTCAAGATCCGTTTCTGAATTGCCAAGAACAGCCGATGAGAAAACAATAGTGAAGTCCAGAGTAATGTCGGCTCATTACATCCAGAATAAGGTATCGTTATGTCGTAGCTGCTCCAAGGTTGATGAAATGCGGCTATATTGGCCCATAGCGGTAGCGATGCAAGTAAGGAAGATCTGATTAACAGACGTTGCGTAATTCCTAGTAGCCGCAATAGAATTCTGCAGACGATAAGGATGTGTCGGAGGTCGACCTGTTCAAGACACTCAAATGTGACCGGGGTCCGGCCAGCAAGCATGAGCTGGCGCAGCACAAAGCGTTTGAACCGGAGCCTGAAAACGGTAGTCTCGGCACTCCGATATCGTTGATGCAGCATTCTGAAGGCGACATGCTCGGAAAAAGATGCAGTAGACGAAGCCAAGCGGGCTTTGTTCCGCAACAGCTAGAAGAGGCAGGTCTTTCTTTTTGCTCGCTTCAGATATCTACTCTGAACATCCTGGGCTCTGCATGCATCACAGACGAGTGTTTGTCTTCCGTTTCCAGAGAATTCTGCTTGTGTTGAATTCCTGAGGCAACTCTTATCAAGGACCCAGGGCCAGCGTCGCTTGTTGCTTGCTCAAGCCACTTTCGCTCCAACAACACAGCTGAGAAGTTGAGACGGAAATCTTCGTTATTCGTTGCCTCCAGCTGCCTGTTTTTATCCAGTCATGCTGTTCAACGAAGTCTTCCTCATAAGCTTGTTTGTTGCCTTCGCGGTTGGGCACATCTCTATTGGAACCAGCTCCTCGGTTCCGGTTACATCTTCTTCGGCCAGATATGCCAAGCACAGCTCGGTTCGCTCAATAACGCACTTTCCGAAGAATGCTACCGCGAAGGCCTCGACTCATGTGGCCACTGTCACCGAGACGGTTGCTCTGAGCCTTGTCCTCGATATCCTCGACATATCAGTCCATATTGAATCTCCATCCCACAGGGTAAAGGGCTCAAAAGCGCAGAATTCCAGCCAACATAAGTTGTCATCTAAAAACTCGCATGGCTGCTCTGTCACAACCGTACCGCAAGTCTGCTGTGGAGGCCATGGTATGACTACAACGGCGATGGTGACTCCGACGGTCTCGCAGGGGTTCAATTTCGGGATGACCTTTACGACGAAATCATCAAGCGGCCTAAACCCATCAGTCATTTCCGCCACGTCTTCATCAGGTTAAACATTATCACCATGCCACAGCGAAGCGGTAGGAAACTGCGGCGGCAAGAGATCTAAGCTCGGTTTCTTAGTTTAATAGTCTTTCTCTAAAAAAAAAATTAAAATTTATAGAAATAATATCAAGCGGTTACTATTACCAAGTTACTTTTAGGTAGTAGAAAGGTGAGAACTGAGGCGATTTAAAGTCCGGTGGGGAGCCGAAAGCCTAAACACTAGGGCGGAGTTAGTGCTAAAAGTAAAACGCTTTAAAAGTGTACTAATACGTCGGATCTACCTTTACGTACGATATCTACTAGTAGATAATCTCGTCTTTATTTCTCCGCTCTAGAGTTAGAAAGGATCTCTCGGCCAATGAATATATATTGATATAAGGTTTAATTAGAGGTATCGACTAGTAGATACTACATTTTACAGGCCTGACAAGACGTAGAGGCCCGTAGCGGACCACTTCCACGGCTCCCGAGTCACAGACTAAGGCCTCGAACAGACGAGAACCCATTATTTAGAGGGGTTAAAATGCCCCCTGACGTTACCTCGAGAAAGTAGTTCAGGCGCGGGCGCCGGCGTCACCCAGATAAGTATGCAACCTATCCCCTCACCCTTTCTCGTCCGCAAACCAGTCGCTCGCTTTCTCCTCTCGTTAAATATACTTTCTTTGCCTCTCGTTCCTCGTCAAATCTTTTAGAAGTGTCTCAATTTGGTAGAAAATGTGGCGTCTTTTTCATCTGAGTATATGGCTGCTAGTATTGTGCGAAGAAGCTCTTGCAGCATTCCTGATACCCGACTTCGAAAGCACATTTCAGCACTTGGCTCCGCGGAGGCTTAGTCTTGACTTCGGCATCGGGATTTGGAACCTGTTCCATGGCGGCAAGGAGGAATCCAACCCGCTGGTTCAGGTTGGAGAAAGGATAGATGATCTGAATCTGCCAGAACCGAAGTTTGGGTGCCTCTTCTCAAAGGATGCTCGCAACTGCTGGCGTGACCACTTCAGTATTCTGACCGATTTCGACGTCCAGTTCCCCAATAATGGCAAGACGGTCACCGTAAGGCAACGCCCCGGTAAAGCGCCACATGCAAGAGCTGATAGTCGTCGTAGTATGACCTTGAGATCACGAATACCACAATGGCTCCCGATGGAGTGAAGCGTCTTCTCATGGCTGTCAACAGCCAATACCCTGGGCCGACACTCATCGCAGGTAGACCGTTATTTCCTGATGGGGGTGCCGTACACTGAATCCGTGTAGATTGGGGAGACACTATGGTCGTCAACGTCAAGAATAGCCTAGAGAATAACGGCACAGGCATACACTTCCACGGCCTGAGACAGCTTAACTCGAATGGAGCGGACGGGACCAACGGCATCACGGAGTGCCCCATCGCTCCCGGCCAAACGAAGACTTACACGTTCCGTTGCACGCAGCATGGTACCTCGTACGGTTACTGACCAACCCTTTGGAGAAGGGAGAGCTGACATGACGCAGGTGGTACCACTCGCACTACTCCGTCCAGTATGGCGACGGTGTTCTTGGAGGCATCATCATCAACGGCCCTGCGGATGCTGGATATGACGAGGACCTTGGCGTGTATCTGCTGAACGATTGGTACTACACGCCCTCATTCGCACTTGCTGAGGCAGCGGCGCACTCCACAACAGGACCACCCAAAGCAGACAACGGGCTCATTAATGGAACCATGAAAAGCCCTGATGGTATGCTCGGCGAGTACAACAAAATCGAAGTTGAGAAGGACCAACGCTACAGGCTTCGTGTGGCCAATGTTGGCATCAACGACCATTACCACTTCTCGATCGATAATCACAACCTGACCGTCATCTCGAGCGACTTTGTGCCAGTCGTGCCTTTTACGACGTCTTCAATCTCACTCGGTGTCGGTAAGATTCCCGACTACAGTCTTCGCTTGGGGCTCAGGTCTGATGGTTTCAGGTCAACGATACGACGTTATCATCAACGCGGACCAAGACATCGACACGTACTGGATTCGCTCGGATCCGGACGGCAGCTGCTCGAATAATGGAAACGCAGGAAACATCAAGGCCATCCTCGCCTACAACATGGCAACTGGCAGCGCCGAGCCCACAAGCACCCGGCATGACAATATCCCAGATGCGTGTGAAGACATGGCCGTCACCCCGACCGTTGCCAACACTGTACCTTCCGACCGATTTGCCGACGCGGTACAAGGTATAGAGATGAGCGTGAACATTACCCAGCAGAACGGCCCTTTGGTCCATTGGTACATCAACGGCTCTGCCATGGCGATCGACTGGAGTTACCCGACGATGCAGTACGTGCTGGACGGCAATACCTCTTGGCCCGAGAGGATCAATCTGGTAGAGCTGGATGAGGCAGATGAGTGGTACTACTTTGTTCTGCAGGCTGTCCAAGGATCATCGGGCAATCTGTCTCACCCCATCCATCTTCATGGACATGTACGCGACGCTCGTCTCGATCGAGAGAAAACCATCAGCTGACCCGTTGCAGGACTTTTACATCCTTGGGGCAGGTCCAGGCATTTGGAACGGCAACATTGATGGGCTGCAATTCGACAACCCTCCTCGTCGAGATACAGCAATGCTGCCGGCAGGCGGTTATCTCATCCTGGCCTTCCCGGCCGACAATCCAGGTGCGTGGTTGATGCATTGTCATATCCCCTTCCATGTTGGACAGGGCTTCTCCCTTCAGTTTTTGGAGCGGGTCGATGAAATCAAGGGTACCGTGGACGTCGATGCATACACTTCCGAATGCGCAGCGTGGAAGGATTACTACAATGGGAGTCAGATATACTCCCAGACGGATTCCGGACTGTAGAGGTGAAAAGCAGGCATTTGTGCCTGTCGTCCTTTGTTAGCGAGTCAGCGTACTTTCTGTATACGGCAATGCCAACACCGAGAGACGTAAATACCGAAACAGCCGCAGATACTTGAGACAATACAGACACGAGAATGCACGAACATGTGGATCAGTCGTACTAAAATCCAATTGGACCAGCGTAACCAACGATCTAAAGACCAGCGGCCTCTAATGCCGCCGACCGGCTAGGATCCCAACCAGTCGGGAGTCGCTCAGTCATTTTTGGTGGTTCCCTTGTCGCTAACCAGTCTCGCTCTTGGCTTGGGCATGGCACGAAGACAAAGACCACCGACCAAGAGGCCCAAAGTGACGAGATCCAAGATATGCACGGCCCACCAGATGTGCTGTACGCCGGCGCTACACATCATGGCATCCGATCGCCATTCTCCAGCGCCCTCGTCAAACCACACGCTCACGAGGCCGGCATACCCGCCGTACTCACCCATCATGCTCCGGAGGGTCAATTCCCGAATACCAGGGAGATCAGGGTCTTGAGTCAGGGAAGAAGACTGCTCCCACGGTACAGCGCTCCAGGAATTCGCTTGCCTCGGGCGGTGGTGGTAAACGTCGCAGCCCTCGTGGTCGTGGCCATTGACAATGAGGCCGTTGCGGCCAATTCCACGGGCCGGGGCGGCAGGATCGCCACTCATGCCAAATATGCCCTGGAGGATGCCCTCGGAAGCCGAATCGCTCAGGTGGTTCTGCTCCCTGACCCCACCGCCCTCATCATCGCCGAAGAAGTCAAAGAAGGGAGCATCAACACACACACCAGCCTCTTTGTGCAGGGGTATGTGGGTGAGGAGGAGGGTGAAAGTAGAGCGATCTTCGACGGGGCGAGAACGGCCAATGGCATCATTAATGAAGTCGTAGGTCTTGCTCTGAAGTTGCTGGTCGACGGCGGGAGTGTCGAGGTTCATGCTGTTAAGCACGAGCAAGCGAAGCTCGGGAAGGGACTCGCCAGTGACGTTGGGAAGTCGGAAGGTTGTTTCCCAGTTGACAGGGCCGAATTGGCGTTCGAAACGGCGGATGCGATCCTCGTTTATGTCGCCAGCGTAGCCAATGTCATGATTGCCGGCAATGTTGATGATGCGACGCTTCCAGGCAGCGTCGGCGCCCAGATCCTCGACGTGCGGAGTGGCCGTGACGTCGTCGTCGACGCGATGACCGTGGCGGAAGACCCTGGACCAAAAACGGTCGCTCCTGCGCTCGAACTCGTCGTCGGCAATCCACTGACTGCCCAGCAAATCTCCCAAGACAGCAACGTGTGTGGGACGCGACCACCAGTACAGCGTGCGGTAGATATGGGCGAGGTAGTAATCGTTGCCGACGAGATCGATGCGTTTACGGTAGCCGTCCAGCAGGCGCGGCACGTCGTCGCGCAGCAGGGCGACAGCAGCGGTGCGCGCAGCTTCTACAAGACCGTGCTCGTGGAGCCGCGGGCGGAATGTGAGGAGGCTCGGGAAGACAGGGGCATCGGGATCAGGCAGCGAGGTGTCGCCCTCAATCTGCGGGTCGCCGAGCGCCAGCAGGCGGAAAGGGGCTAGTTGATGGCTGGAGGGTTGGGTGGTGTCGGCATGAGGCGGGCGTGGAAAGTAGCAGCGGTGGAAGAGAGGATAAAGATACAGGTAGAGAGAGGCCACAAGGGCAAAGGGGAGGAGGCCGCGGCCAAGGCGGAGGGCGGCGTCATGAATTGACATGGAGAGACATGGTGATTCGGGGACGGCATGCGCAACAGAAGATGCGGCGGGCTCGGTAGTGCTGCGCGACGCGTCGATTGCGCCCGCCGCATGTCCGGTTACCCACGCGTGCCCGTCACGCAGCCCTTCCCACGCATCATTGGCATCCTTTTGACGGACCGCTGTATGAACGAACGAGTTCCTTCCTGAGACCGGCCTTGCCGATGACGTCCTTCCTTATGCGTGCTTGATGTCCCGTTCGCCAGAGTCAATGTTGAGTTGGAGCCAGTGCAACCCGAGGGTAATCTGAGACTGCACTGCGAATCCCCCTGACGCCACGGCAGTGGCCAAGATACTCCTTTCCTATTTGGAGCACTTCTGTGTTGCGTTATCGATCAGGTGGACCACAGCTTGGACGCCAAGTAAGGGATGGGGGAGGACGACGTTCGAAGAATGAGCGGTGATGGAAGGGGTAAACCCGCGAAGAGTCTCGCTCGTTGTCGGCCTACAGTGTACGCAGTGGAGTATACGTCCCAGCCGAGGCTTTAAGCACTTCGTCACTGCCAGACATTGCGCAAAGTGCCACCTAGTGCTTATCAGATCGGATGGAGAAAAGGTCAAGATCACCATGGGGAATTCCCCAATCTAGCAAGAATGCGAGTCAGCACCCTACAATCGAGGCCGTTCTACAACCGTTTGGGCCGAAGGCAGATCACTAAACCGCGTAATGTAGATGTGCCGTATGCCACAGGGGCTGGGGGGAAATATATAGACTACTCTTGTTCGATCCGGTATTTGACTCTACTACCCATCATCTCCGAACAAACCATGGCTGCCACCATCCTGGAGGGTGTTGCTTTCCTCACGGGAGCTGGCTCTGGTGCGGCCTTCGTTTCTCCAAACACAGAATGTCAACTGACGAGTGCAGGAATTGGACAAGCTTCGGCCCTCTCACTTGCGAAGCATGGCGTTAGGCAGCTCGCCTTGACCGATATCAGTCCATCCGCCCTCCAATCTACAGTCGACGAGTTGATCCGCCGTCATGGGACGTCGGTTGAAGTTCTTGCTATCGAGATGGACGTCTCTCAGGAAGAGGCCGTGGAAGCCGGCGTTGCCCAGGCGGTTGCGAAGTTCGGGCGTATCGACTTCGCTGTCAACAGCGCTGGAGTGACTGGTGCCTTGGGGGGCAGTCCCGACGTGAGCTTGGAGAGCTGGAACGAACATTTGTCCATCAACTTGACAGGAGTATGGCTGAGCCAGCGCGCCGAGATTCGGCAGATGTTGAAGCAGGAACCGCGTGGCGAGCGATACGGCCGCGGCAGCGTTGTCAACGTCTCGTCTGTCCATGGCTTCGCCTCTTCGCCTTCGTACATTGCTGCAGGCGCATACACGTCAGCCAAGCATGCGGTTGTGGGCCTAACACGTACAGAGGCTACTCTGTACGCATCTAAGGGAATCAGGATCAATGCAATTTGCCCGGGCTATATCGACACTCCGCTTCTGACGCCGGCAAAAGCGAAGCCCGGGCTGCTGGAAAAGGTGGTCAATGAGAACACGGCAGTGAGGAGGATGGGGACTGCAGAAGAAGTCGGAGATGCCATCATGTTCTTAGCGAGTCCTCTATCATCGTTCATGGTCGGCTCGGCGATGCTTGTCGATGGTGGCTACACTGCGCAGTGATGCAGTAAGGTGGAGGGGACGGATAGTCACGCGTGGGAACGAATTTGATGTAGCCTGCGAAAGTCCATGTCTCATCACTCTTCAAGAATGCTTGTATCCGTCTCCTCGCTCTGCAATCTGCGATCACGGAGGCTAGTTCCTCAAAGCTCTCGACCGGACGGTAGCTTCAGCTATCTACGTAAGTCGGGCGCCCTTGCTCGTAAAGATAATAATAATGGCGAAGGACCATTTCTTTTAGCACCTACGTGACGGCGCTAGCCACTAGCGCTGCAGATCAGCCGTGCGTCGCGCGCCAAATCTTGCTCAGCCCTACGGCTCGCCTCGCCCGCCGCCAAAAACACGACACCAGAAGCTCTTCATTGCCTCTCTTGTCCTCCGCCCCGGCCCGTCCCGCTATCCACCGCCGCCGCGATGCCTCTCGACACGTCGTCATACTCGCTTGCCCTGCTGCGTCTTGATGGCCGCCGCTGGAATGAGCTGCGTCGCATCCATGCCCAGATCAGCACCCAGGCCGCCGCCGACGGATCGTCTTACCTGGAAATGGGCAATACCAAAGTCGTGTGCACCGTGGCTGGTCCGTACGAGGGTCGTCGCCAAGGGGGCGTTGCTGCTGCTCAGCGCGAAGGCGAGGCCAAGATTGAGGTCGAGATTGGCTTTGCGGGCTTCAGCGGCATTGAGAGGAAGAGGAGGGGCCGTGGCGATAAGTAAGCCATTCCGATTCCTCGGGGGACAAATTCACTGACAATTCCATAGGCGCACGTCTGAAATGCAGCATACCCTCGTCCAAGCTTTCGCGTCGACCCTGCACACCCAGCGCTACCCCCACAGTACAATCTCCATATCGCTACATATCCTTTCACAGGATGGCTCGCTGCTGGCCGCCTGCCTCAATGCCGCTACACTCGCTCTTGTCGATGCTGGAATCCCCATGAGCGATTACCTTGTTTCCTGCACGGCTGGCTCTACCGCCTCATATGGCGCCAACGACGAGCAAGCCGACCCGTTGCTTGATCTGAACAGCTTGGAAGAACAGGAGCTTCCGTTCCTGACGGTCGGCTGCTTGGGCCAGAGGGAGGATGTGAGTGTTTTAGTAATGGAGACCAAAGTGCAGATGAGCAGACTCGAGGCCATGCTAGCCGTCGGTGTCGACGGCTGCAAACGCGTGCGGGACATCATGGATGGAGTTGTGCGGGCGCATGGGAGAAGAATGCTACAGGCCACTTCAAGCTGAGAACCACGCCACGGCACAGCTGGAGACTTTCACTGCCAAGTGGAGGGGATTACCAACTTGGAAGACCAAGGTCTATCAAGCTTGCAACACTGGAACCCCAAAAGACGACTTCATCGGGCCTAGCACGTTCTGTCGGCCGAATAGCTTTGTCAACAGATGGTCTGGATGGACTGTGCGTCGGCAAAGGAAAGAAAGGACATGGCCACCGCTCCGTGCACAGCTTCATGTATAAGCGATAGCACGCCGAAACCAATCTGGACTTCAGAGGCTGATTTTGGCGAAAGACGGCCAGCGCAGAAAGATCTGATGATATGAATACAAACGTATGCAGATTCCCCAAGTATTCAATTCCAGTTTCACTCGCCTTCGGCAACCCTTAGACTACATAAACATCTAGCTGTGAAGCACAAAATATGTTGCGGTGATGTACACTTTGTCGACTACTTAAGCGCGACTAAAGAGAAAGGAGAGGCATGAACAACAGAGTGAGGTACTAAGGCGCCCGCTAGATGCTCAGATATAAAATCTTTGTCGCGTCAGAAACTTCCATGGTATCATCAACGTAGATGGTGGAGAGAGAGGCAGAAGAAAATGACAGCAAGGAGAAAGCCAAAACTTCGGGAAGTGAGGTGGAAGCAAGAACGCCAATCCCGATGCGGACCAATGATCTGAGCACAGAGTGACCGCGTGAAGTAAAAACACACAGAAACCACAAACGCAACCCCCACTCTTTCTTGCCAGACGCCAGATCCGTGTGTATACATGGCCGTGTGATGATCGAAATAACGTATGCGCTGCCGCCAAGAATAACTCTACCAATTCTTTCCGTATGCTCCCCTCTCCAGCTCCCGTAGCAGGACATGAGGCCTTTCGTACCTCCGTTCGTCGATGATTCGTTTTCTTTTGATCGAAGTTACTCCTCATGTTCTCGGCGTTCTCCAGGTGCCGTCTGCAACCGTGGCGAACTTGACTCCGCGGCCTTTTCTCTGGACGCCACCGTTGTTGAGCCATCGGCTCAGGTTCTTGCACTGGCTGACATCGAATTCCTCGAGATCGCTGCAGCCCTCGAGAACCGCTTCAACCCCGGTACCAGTGACGCGAACGCAGCCACGGACGGAAAGATACTTCAGCTCAAGGAGGTGCAGGCTGATGCTGCGGAGAGAGCTGTCGGACACCGCTGAGCCGCAGAATGCGAGGTTGAGGTGCGTGAGCATTGGGCAGCCCAGAGCGAGAACTTCCGTGGCCGTGTCGGAAAGCGCGCAGCAGAAAGACTGGGAACTCCGTAAGTGGTGATTAAAGCCTAAGAGCATTCATCAAACTTACCAGGTCAAGCTCTCTAAGGGCTTTGGCAGCATTTGTCAGGAATACAATCGCGTTATCCGTGAGATATGTGCAGTCCGCAAGACAAATCCTCGTAAGATTCGGGAACGGATAGACGCTCCAGTGCTGAAACCCTTGATCCGTGATAGTGGTGCATCTTGTAAGATCGATCGATTCCAACCGCGTGGAGGCATGAACCGCAATGTGTGCCATAGAACGGTCCGTGATATGCTTGCAATAGCTCAGCGTCAAGCGCCTGAGCTTCGGACAGCCGACAACGGTTCCTGGGGGGAGCTGCTGCACCTGTTGCTGCTGCTGTGCCTTGCGGCCGTAGCGACCGTTCATCTGGGCCTGTTGTGCTTGCATGTACCCTGGAGGCAAGTCGGGTACAATCCAGCCCACTACGCGTGCTAAGAGGTTATCTCCAACTTTGCGACAGTTGCTAAGGTCAACCTCCTCCAGCCCTTTAGCTTTGTTGACCATTTCAAGTACCGCTTGGCCAGTGATATCCCATACACTCTTCATCCTCCACTTCTTCACGTTGGCACCGCATGTTGTTGCCAAGGCAGTGAAACCTTCGTCTGTCAGATGGAAGCAGTTGCTAATGTCGACATACCGAGGCCTTTGACCCACGAACGGACAGATGATATCAGTGAGAACTCGGTCTGTGATACGCCGGTTGTAGGGAGCCAGGTCCAAGTCGTAAAGAATGCTGGGCGAAGAGGTCAGAATCTTGAGCCAGTGCATCGAAACAGTTCGGAGGCGCATCAGCTCTGCAATGTCGAGGTGCTGAAAGATCTTGACCAGAATAATATCTGGAAGAATTCCTTTCCCTTTACGGCTGGGCCGCCGAACGATCTTCTGGCGCTTGAAGGAACTCGAACGCTCTGGTGTAAGGCGCTCTTCTTGCGTGAATATGGGAGAAGGAAGGAGCCCGTTGGGTTTGGGAGACTCGTGATGAAGCTTTGGCGCATCCTGTGACTTGGGCGTCTCCTGAGCTGGCTCTTGCACCGGGGGAGCCCCCGGCGGGGGCGGAGCAAGCGAAGCTCTCCTTGATCGCGAGCGGGCGTTGTCGAGATCGACATTCAGGAATGGGTCAGGATCAAAGGGTTCAACGGTCAGGCCTTCGTCTTTGACTTTGGGAGGAAAGCCGTTCTCCTTTTCGGCAAAACTGTCTGTAAAAGTAACGGCGGGAAGGCTTTTTCTGCGCGACTCGGGCGTACGATCATTGATGACAAGCTCGTTGATCGCGGGAGTACCGTCACAAATATCGGGCATCTCCGTGTCCCTCTGGGCAGCAGCATCCAGACGGGCTCTTGCAGTGTTTTCTATCTGCTGCCGCAGCTCTGGGGAGCATCGTTGCCACAGCTCGTTCAAAACGTCGCCGCCAATTGCCAGACACTCAACCGAGGCGATCGAACGTACTGTCGCGGTGCGTCGCGGAGCCAAGTCCAGACTGACGACTTCTCCGAAATATTGGCCGGCCTTCAGACGAGCGATCACGTGCTGGATGTTTTTGGGGCTGGATTGCTTTTTCCTGGTTTCTTCGTCCGGAGGCGTTTCGGACACGACTTCAACTTCACCTCGCACAATGAAAAACACGTCGCGCCCGTGGGAACCCTGCTGGATGACATCGGTGAATGGAGGGTAGGTGCGGGGTTGGGCGTTCAGGCCCAGGAAATGCAGAATGTCCGAAGGCAAGCTGGAGAACAAGGGCAGTTCCTTCAGCAGCTGACGCACGTTGACGGTTCCGCTGCCGATAGCGCTCGACGCTGCGGCCTCGGCAAGGCCTGGGCTGGGCGACTTCCTCTTCTTGTTACTAACCAAGACCTCCCCGTCCCTGATCTCGCCAGCGTCACCCATCTCCACATCGCCATCGGTCGTGTCTCGCGTCCGCTTACCGCTGCGAGACGGCCCTCGGGCGTGCTGCTTGGAGTCCTTGAGCTCTTTCTTCTTGCGCTCCAAGATGGCCAACCGCTCCTTGGCCTCGTCCAGGATGGACTGCTCGACCTCGGGAAAGCGAGGCAGCTCCTTCTTGAGGTCTTCCTTGTTCAGACGGACCACCATGGAGCGCATCTTGGCGACAATGGTGGCGGTGCGTGGGATGTCCATCAGGATACCGATCTCGCCGAAGAAGGCGCCGGGGCGCAGCTCGGCGAAGGTGCTCTCGCCGTCACGCGAAGTGACGCGGACGCCACCGCGAACCAGCCAGTACATGGCCTTGGCCTCATCGCCTTCGGCTATGATGGTGTCGTGTGGCGAGTACAGCTGGGGCCGCAGGTGGGTGCCAATGGCGGCGAGGAACGAATCGGGAGCGGACAGGAACAGCGGAAAGGAACGGAGGCGGTCGATGAGGTCGAGGGGCAGGCCCTGGATGGTGGAGGCCGTGAGCGGTGAGGGCCGCACCGGCTTGGTTGGATTCGTCTCGGAGTCGAAGGCACGTATCAAGGCGAAGGGGTCGGGAACAGGGCCGCCGTTCACCTTGCTGGCGTGAACAGTTGGGCCTCCGGCCCTGTGATGGCGCCGCATGGTGGAGGAGCGGCGCCGGCGCGCGTGTCGAATGATGGTGGTGGTGGGCGACGGTGCACGGGGAGAAGAGGTCAAACGCGTCGGCGGCCTTCCACCCTTTTGTCGTGTCGGTGGGAGGAGCTGGGAATTACGTAAGGCAGGCGGGAGGCTAGAGGAGTCGCATGGTTCGCGGAGCGCGAGGGAATTGGGCGGTGCGGCTCCGGGGGGCGCTATATACTGGCGTGGGTGAGGGTTTGTTGACAAGAAGCGGTCAACTGTCTGAGCGTGTCGAGGTGGAGCGCGGGGGACAGGCCTCGCGGGTGGGGAGAGCTTCGGCGAGAGGCAAATTGCCAATCGCGCACCACGACGCGGCGGATGCTAGCGCACGCGGGCAGCGGCGCGCAGCAGGACGGCAGCGACGCAGCTTCCGCGCGAGCAAGCGGCTGCTGGATGCGCGCGCCGCGGCGGGCGTGGCTTTCTTTGATGAGTTGTGAGACTCTGGATGCCCACTTTCCGGCTCCACCGCGCGCTGGCTCGTGCCGCGGGCCTGCCCTTCGATCGCACTTCGCGGCGGCTTCTGTGGCTTCGAGAAAGTCGGCTAGTGTTACTTAGCCCTGGTGAATGGGGGCGACGCAGCCACCACGAGACGACACTGCGCGTAAAAAAGAACCAGCCCTGCGCCCGCCCTGTCGCCTGTCGCCGCCAGCACGCTCGAGCGCCTACCCGGCCGCACCCTACGCTGCTGCCCCGTTGATTAGGGGTTCCCTGCTCCGCCGAAAGGCCGGCGCACGCTGCTCCCAGAGCGTCGCGGGTGACGGGCCCCGCCGTGCTTCCTTATTTTGGCTCGCGCAATCGGCTCTGAGCAGCTTCAGATGACGTCCTGCAGGGTCCGGAGAGGGTGGCCACGCCGTTGCGTGCCCGCGCCCGCGATGCTGTTCTTCAGCGCTTGGCGGGTTGGCTGGCTCGAGATCCGCCGGAGATCAGCAGGGGAAACTGGCCCTGCAGTAACGGTTGTCAGAAGTAGTCCGCTGCATCCGCCCTCCAGCAGCACACGCGCCTGCCCGCCCGCCTGCACCCTGCTGCACGCCGCACGAGACGCCCTGACCGTCGCCACTCCCCAGCGCCGACCGCTGCCCGCCCACACAGATCCAAAATTCGCTGCTGGCAGCAGTGTTTTGTTTTTTTTTTTGTTTGCACTTTGTTTCAGGCACCTGTAGTTCGTCCTGCCAGCTGTGGCGCCTGTGTGGCCCCCGATGCCTCCCGTTGTCTGCAGGATCGAGGCTCTTACAATGACTCACGCAGAGGCTTGTGGCGGTGTCCGCTTTCATCCAACCCGTTGCCTTCTCACGACCTAGGATGATACATAAGGCCCTGCACTGGCTACCGTCTAGTAGTCGGTCCTTGCTTGACGAGCGCTGAACGTTTCCTGTCGCTTTCGCGGCCTGCGTCTCGTCCCACAAGCGTCTTTCATCAACTATCACGGTTAGAGATAACTTGTCCATCCATGGCCTCGTCTGCCGGCTCGCTTGTGCGCGTCCTTTGCCACGAGCACTTCTTAGTCCTCACTCTTGCAAGCTCGTCGTCCTCCGCACCCGTCTCAGCGGGATTCCTAACCCGGCTGAAAAAATGTTGCGTTTTACTCTGCCAAGGTGCGTCCTTCATACATTTATACCATCTATGATGAGCACTTTTCATCTTCGCAGGCGTCGTGGGCCGCACAAATTTTACCCTTCTCGAACATGTCTCATTAGAGACGTATCATGCTACTTACGTAGGCGAAGTCTTTGTCCGGATCACTCCGGGTTTCTTTGCTCTCCTGCGAGGTTCAAACGTTCAACCCTACATCTACATCCTAGCATTTGGTCTACCTGCTCACGCAGGAGGCGGAGTGAGCGGACTTCGTGGGGTATGAAAGGATGAAATCTTCTGCAACCCACGTGCGGACTGACACGAACTAGTGCCTCACGCCAGTTCTCACCGTTCGCCGCTGCTGCACATGGGCGAACAGGCGGTAGTACAGGTGCATGACCATAGTGTACATGAAGCACGCGAAGCTACGGTGAGGCTCGCGTTCTGCATCGGCGGCCGTGTGTGAGAAGGCTACGTATCGGGGAATTCTCCGTCTGCACGATGCGGTGGTTTTGCTGCGCTGGCCCCATCCACCGTCTAGCACCGCCAGCACGCCCCCGCCATTGGACGTTTCTGCCTGCCAAAACTCCTGGCTGGCGGTCGAGGCATATCGATGCTTCGCAAGGAGATTGGTCCGAGTCTGCGCCAAACTTCTTTTGTTCATCGACCCGGTCAGCCTGTGTGCCTTTCCATTGCTAACGCCATCGCCATCACGTGCAGGAATTCATGGGGCGCTCCTGCAACTAGATACGCCTTACTCAGCATCCTTTAGCTCTCGCCCCTGAAGACCTAGCAGTGCTGAATCCTCAACGCTGCGCCCTTTCATCGCCATTATTTTGCAGTCTCCAGACTCTCATCTGCATGATGAGGAGGATGGTCGGACGGGTGACGATGACACTACGCTCTCCACTCATTCAACGAGCGGGCTGCATGCCTTTCTAAAGCGATTGCATCTCCACTCCGTATTGTTAAACACTCCCGGTCTCTGGCTCAATGCACGCTACGTCACTCGAGTTGAAGTGGGTGCAGCCGATGACATCGTCACCTATTCGCTGCCGGACCTTGCAGACGACAATAGCGCTAGTACTGTCAGGCAGCAACAAGAGCAAGCACCGGCGCTGCCCGCATCCGCACTATCGGCCATCGCCGCTGCTTTGTGCATCGCGCCTGAGCCAAGTACTGCTCCTGCCATCATCCCGCATCCACTCCATTCCTCCCAGCCAACGGTGCAGCAGTCCGCCTCCTTCGCCGCTGGTTCATCGGGATTAAAAGCCAAGTTCCGTTCCAGGTCGGACGTCCTCGACCGCTTGCGCTGGGACAATAGTCTAGGCGAGGCCGCGGCCTACGTCGTTGGCTTCCGTGAACGCTGGATTGCGGAGAGCACCGCCGAGGGATGGATGCCGTTACACTGCGTCAGCTACGTCAAGCGCCGTCAGGACGGTGTGTTCGTCTTGTGGCGTGAGGGGACGGTTGACCACGTCTCTGGCAGCGAGAACGGCGCTGGTCCTGACGCCACTGTAGAGTGAAGGCCAGCAGGAGCATCCCATCAGCACAAGCACGCTTATGTGGTGACTCGCCACCATTCTATCTGACGTCTGGCCTGCTCCTGTCGACGATGCATGTGCAGAGAACGTGCAGAGATCAGCTGTATAGGAATATGGAGAGAAGAACGCGGGGTAGCACATGGCGCGCTGACCTCTATAAGGATGGCTCAATGCACCTGTCACCATCTCTTCGAGCGGACCCATCAGGCACGGACGCCATCATCAGCGGTGATAGGCCGCGATGACAGCTGCGGTCGAGACGGCGGCTCACGCGCCCAGGATCAGGTTACCGGGTGGGGTTAGCCTGGGACACGATGCGTTGATCTGCATTTTCGAGAAGGATTCCCGGGGCTGCGGAAACGAGGCTGTGTGCTGGCAGGCGTTCATACAAGATCTGCAACTCATTGCATTAGTAGGGTACCCATCCATAGTGCCGGAGAGAACCAGGTTTCTTACCGATGGTTTACAGCTTGTGACATCTTGGGTTGAACTGTTGTTCTCTTCGCACTACTGCTTCACCTAATGGTGTATTTGCATTCGTGTCTTTACGTCATATGCGTCGTGATTTACAGTCCCCAAGCTCCTAGCGACAGATGCATCCGCCCAAAACCCAAAAGTACGGGCCCATCGTTCGCAGCGCCATTCAAAGCAAAGCGAAAAAAAAGCAGTGAGCCAAAAGTAAAAAAATAGCCTTCTGCCGAGCCCTCATCCAATCTTACGGAGAATGAAATGGGTTTCATCGCTTTTCCTCCATCGAATACATGCTATGCAACCTTCTTTAAATTGCATCCCAAAAGAAACCCCATGTTGAAGATGACGACCGCTTAAGTCTCTCTTGGCAGTATTCAACCTGAAGACAGATTGGGTGAAATTGAAGCCGTATATGCCAAGAAAAGGTGTATCATCCAGTGGTTTGCAAGGAAAGTTATCGCCAAAATAGCAAAGAAAAACGTATGAGACAATGGGAATATGGTGAAAGCGAAGATGTGGTCATGAATTGTATCCAAATCCCCGAGATGGACCAATGTCAAAGGCTGGGGTCCGGTCAACGGCTCCTTCGCCTGCGTTCGTGGTAGTAATCATCGTCGTCGTCATAGATCAACCGCTCGTTCCTCTCCTGCCTCTTTTGCTCAAACTTCTCGTATTTTCTCTCTGCCTCGTGCGCACCCATCGCACCAACCACAGCAGCTGCGACGGTAGCCAAAGTGTCTCCCTTGGTCAGCTCGGTTCCCAAGAATCCTCCGGCCAAGGCACCCACGGCAGCGGAGGCGACGCCGTTGCCATATGGGGATTTGCTACGTCGGCGGCGTCTTGATGTCGAGCTGCGAACGCTATCATGGCGGTGAGTTCCACGTTCGTAAGGAGGAGCGTTTGAATAGGTCTCCCGAACAGAGCAACTGCCACGATATCCCTCTGCACGCGTTCTCTGGACAGGCATAGGAGCAGCGCTTTCCCGGACAGACATCGCACGTGTCGTCCGCGGATATGGATACGGTGGTGGAAAGTATTCGTCTGCGGACTTCATACGTCCGCCGGCAGGCAGATCTTGAGCTGGCGGATATTCATAAGTATCCCGCTGGTCTCTGAAGCGGACAATGTCGTACGTGTCGTGGGCGTAGCTCCTGCGGCTTGCATGGCTGCGGATACTGCTGCTGCGTCGTCCACTGTAAGCCTCAGAAGGCGTGCTGGGGCCGTCGACGTCTGGGTCATTGAAGGCCTCGGTTTCGACGTAGGCGCGCGTAAAATCCCTGCGGGAGCGGCTTATCTCGTCCTCATCCTCCGAATAGTCGTCGGTGTTTGTGAAGGGCGCGCGACCGCCATGCAGGCCGCTGGCTGACAGAGCGCGGCGATTGTACTCGGTGCGGGGCGGAAGCGGCCGGTACGGTACCAACTCCTGAGCCTGGCGATCATCCCTGTAGCTGCGCGGAGTCTCTCGGTAGTAGTCTTGCGGGCGACCATCCGTACTGTAGCGTTCGTAGCGGTCAACACGGTTCTGTTCTCGCCTGGATCTCCCTCTTGGCCTGCGCGAGTCGCCATAAGTGTAGTCGTAATCGTCATCGTAGCCCCCGTCATAGCCATAATTATACCGGCCCGGCGGCGAGTCGTCTTGTTGCCTCGTCTGATCCGCCTGGCCAGCGGATTTGCGCCTTTGCCTGTACCTGGACCATCGTTTCTTGGGGTTTGGGATCCTGTCGTAGACCTTGTCGTAATACTTGCTGTTTGCGAATTGTGCGATGGCGCCGGCGCCTATGTCCTTTTGGAAGTCAGCCAGGGCAAGCGGGCGGGAAGGGGAAGGTCGTACTACGAGCGCAGCGTCCATGGTTGCGGGCGTAGTACCGCACAGGGCTGCAGGACGGCGTTGCACCAGACGGGAGGGAGCTGGGCGTGTTTCGGAGGCGGGAAGAGAAAGAGCAGCAGGTGAGAGTTATAATATGAAGGCACCCATGGCTGCCCGAAATGGCGCGTATATGATGACAGGCTGCAGGGCTGCTCGCTGATCGGCGTCGTGGTGCAGGTGGATCTCTGACAGCGACGGCGCACGGGCAGCGAGGCACAAGAGATGTAAGGGAAAAGGAGAGGCAGGAAAGGCGGAGAAATACAAGCTCATGCAGGACGTGGGCGACGGGTCGCGGGAGTGGCAGGCTGGCGCTGCCGCTCGAGTCAGCCAACCAGGGTCCGATGAGTGACGTTGAGCGGTGCCTCTCCACGCCGGCCGGCGCGAAAGCAAGCTGCGTCCCCACCTCAGGTCACCAGACAGGCTGCGATGTGCCTGCCCACGCCCGGGATCGTCAGCATCCCACGCGCCGTCGATCCGGTCGATGACTGCTACCAGGCACCGCATCCCGAAGTCACCAAGTATCGGCCTCGTCGTGGAAAGCGCGTTGTATTTCTACCAAATTCGCACTCGGCTAGCAAAACTCCAATGTCTATTTCCCGCGCCTAGGCCTTGGCGGCCTCCTCGAGCAGCTTGGTCTGCTGCTCCGGGTGCGTCTTCTCGACGTTGCCCTTGGCCATCTTCTTGGTAACCATGTTGCCGTCAATCTCGACATCCTCCTTCAGCTCGCCGTCGGCAACCCTCCACTGGCCGGCGATCTTGAGCGTGCCGACCGGCGGCTTCGCATCAACGAGCGAGTCGACGCCGCCGGCGACGTTGGTGAGAGTAAGCTTGTAAGTGGTCTGCTCAACGGTTAGCAGCTGTCACGGTCACATGCGAACACGGCCGCGTACCTGGCCAATGGGCTTCTTGTCGGTGACGTTGTAGGTGGCCTGGGTGGACGCGTCGCCCGAGTCGAGTTCGTAGGAGACGAGGGCAGGGCAGAGGGTCTTGATCATGAGGTCGTGGTTGTGGAGAGCGGTGATGACCTGCTGCTCGCTGACGCCGGCGGGCAGGGGAGTGGAAATGCTGGTGGTGGCCATTTTGGAGGGAGAATTGAAGATTGAGAGATTGTGTTCGGCTGGTATCTGTCGGCGAGGTGCTGCTGCTGGAGTGCCATCGCCGCCGTCGCCATTTATATGGCAGCCCAGGCTGGGTTGAGCGCGCAGAGCCAAGCTGACGGGTCCGGCGTTCTGGTGTGAAGTCCGCGAGTGAGGTTGAGCGTCAGCGCGAACGGTGCTGAGCCACTCACGGCTCCCCATGCTGGGGGCGCGCAGAGTGCTGACAGCCGGCTGCTCTGGATAGGCTGTGCTCTGATCGGCTTCGTTTCGGCTCCGCACTCCTCAAACAGCCCCAGCCGGCGGCCGACAGACGCGTCGCGTTGCAACCACCAGTTGTACAAACGGTGCCTGTCTTCCTCCAACTGCCGTCCTCCTTCACTTACCGCTGAGCTGCCAGCCTGCTCCTCGGCCGACAGTCCCCGCGACCGTGACGCTCCCGGCGGCACCAGGTCCTGCTTCCCGTCTGACGGAAGTTTCACGGCATGCCAAAAATAGCGATGCTGATCGCCCTCATGTCGCGAGGCTGGGTGTCAGCGGGCACCAGGGTCCGGGAGCTTATGGCTATTGTTCACCACCAACATCCGCTGGTCGGCTCGCATTTTACCTTCATCAACTGACTAGCGAGCTCGCGGTCTTGGGTCGGTCCGCTGCAGGTCATACCGTCGGATTGGAGCGCTGCTAAGTCAGACGAGACCTCGACTCCCCCCTCCGTGGCAAGAATAGAAAAGCGCGGAGAACGACGGCTGGCTCGTATTGGCCTTTGGAGTATTCACCATCTGGCACCACCCAGCCCATGCGCTTCCAGCAGTTGATCCGCCAGCTCAGCTCATACCGCTGCGCGATGTTGCTAGTTGAGCTCATGCGCTAGCATCTACTTGCGGCCGTCAGCACCTTCCACGGCCCCGGCAGCTGCCGATGGCGCTTACTGCGTTGCAATTATAGCTGCTGAGATAGAGCTCCGCATGAATAATCCCCCACAGGAACCCGCATCCGCAGAGATCTGCTCACCGCGTCATGTTTCAGGCCAATCTTGCAGACCCTGGAAATGAACCGCTTCAATGCTCCTATCTATCAGCCTATGCCTCGTTGAACACCGCGGGCGCCACGTGTGCAATCAAGTCGGTGAACGGTTGAACCGCGTCCTGCGTGGTGCTGAGCCCTAGATAAGCACTAAGACAGCCTCCCACACGGTCGTCAGCTCTGTGACGCTCTCGCTGAGCATATCTGCAATTATGTCCTGTTTGCTGGAAGAAATAGCTGGCAGACCTGGATGCTGTACGTGGTGTCGGGAAGACACATCTTGTACGGCATTGACAACACCTGTCGCCCAAACATCCACTGATGAGCCCCCAACTACCCGCCTGCTCAAACCCGCTGGCAAGCCCGACCGATGCACTCGTTGCCTGAATCCCTGCCTGACGGTGCCGGCATTATACACAGAGCTGTTGCTGCTGCCAGTCTTTCGCCGTAGCGTGCGCTCAATAAACATTCTTTATCGTCTAGACCACAGGTTTCTCTGTGATCCTCGCGGCCTGTGTTCCACGCTCACCACACGTAGCCTAGCGCACGCTGTAGGTCTGCCGTCAAGTCTCCCCCATCACTCGTCTTAACAGCCAACTCAGCAGCCAGAGACTCGTCCACTAAAACGGACCGTGCCGTGAGCGAGCTGGGCCATGAGGTCTATTCGCGCCATCCTTCCATTTGTGGTTCCGCGTCTGTGTTTGGCACAATCGAGCGTGTCATCGTTCGTTTAGCCTGGGTGGGCGTCTTCGCTGGCGACGCTGATAGCTCCCCGTCACGCTGGACTACCGAAATGATCGTCCCAAGTGGTAGACCGGCAACGCTGGCGTTGTAAGGGTCTTTAATGTAATAACTATGGACGATAAATTAGCATCCTCATGTTGATGTAGTCTGACATCGTGCGCAAGGTTGGTCTGGTAGTCATCATTTCAGTGGCCGTTGGCCGGACCAGAATATCTTCGTCATGGTGCCCTCTTCAGCGTTCGAGGATGCCCAGCCGACAATTCACTCCTGCTCAAGGCAGCAGTGGCTGCCTGAGTCGTTGGCAAGGACTGCGAGGCGTCCGCTGGTCAACTCAGCTTCGGTTGTAAGCCTTTTATTAGCGATCGCTGCCTTGATGCTGTGTACAATATCGTATATGGGGGAGTTCAGTGAGACGATTGCGCACGCGTCTTGAATGGCCTTGTCTCTGTAGTGACACCATCAGTCGAGACCAGCGGCCGCTTAAAATGCCCAAAAAAAAATCGTTCGACCCTTTGTGGGTCTCCCCAGGGATGGATGTTCGCACACAACACGCCTGACGCTGCTGCTCACAACGCACGGCCGGAGCTTGACAAGCAAGCGATGTGGAGATAGTTATTATGTAGTTCCTCCGGTGGGGTCTGGGATGACGCCCTCTGGCAACTGCTTCAAGGCGATACCCGAACTGTTGAGTGGAGACCGCCGCTTGGACGTGGGACCAGGGCCTCGAGACGGTGCAACACACCGTGACAAGGTATTTCGCCACCGCCCCTACCCTGTATGTCAGTGCCCGTCGGACACGGTTCCGCAAAACAGAGGAGCTTAGTGTAAGCCGTCTAGACGGAAACTCACGCGGCTGGGTGTTTCTTCTCTTTCCCCCCCCCCTTCCTCCTTTCAACAAGCATACTCTTTTACTTGACGGCCAAGAAGAAACGATGTCTGCTGCTTCCGCATCACTGCCAAGTTTTCCCGCCTCCTCCAAGTATTGCCCCCCTATTCTGCTTGGAATCTTCGCGATTTGGCTTTATTGAAGGGCGGATAGGGCGACAATTGCCGACTGATGAGTAGCCAAACAAACTCTTTCTTGAGCAGCGATTGACGATCTGCTGGCGTTCCCGCAGCCCAAATCAGGACCCTTCCTCAAGCAGTTGGAAAGCATATGATTATTACGGTGGCTGGGAGTCGGATCTTGAGGGAGAGACAGCAATCACGCGTTACGCAAGACCACAGGCTTGCTTGATATTCTAGAAGTCTTACATAGACAAACCAAACAATCAGCAGTCGCTTTCGGATCAAAAGGTGCTTCGAGCATAGTTGAAGATGGATGGCTAGGGTTGAAGGGTAACTGTGCTATATAGCCGACATCGAGTGAAACAGGCTCTGGATGCTTAGCCAAAGTTTTGGACGCAGCCACTTAAGACACTTGTCCGCGCCTAAGCATTCATTATCAGATTTCTGAGTGCCTAGGTTCCGGCCTGCCCTGCTATTCTCGAATGACAGAGACTCGTATGTTTTGTATGGTTAGTTGTACTGCTTGGTCTCTGCTGTGAGCGAGCTATCTGGCGGAGAAATCACCCGTAAACCTGCAGATAGGGACAACGCTACCTATCCGTCTGCCGGGACGGACGAGAGCGAGTTGGTGATTAAAGCAGACCAGGGCTGTGCAGGAATCGAAGACAAGTCGGCACGCCATGGTGGAGTCCAAATCATCGGCCTGGATGACGGGCAAAGCCACTTTAGGATGTAGTCCAGAAACGGTGCTGGACAATAAAAGCTATGGCCGTACAACTCTCTCAGCGCGATCGCCTGCCCACTGAACCTATCGGGAGCACGGCCGACAGATCTCAATTGACCGAGCTGGCCCCACAGCAGAACGTTGGGGTCCAGGCAGAAGGAAAACAATGAGATGGGATGAACCGACAGCTCCAAAGGCTCGTCCAGTCAATGGAGGAGGGGCCCTGCTGTGGCAACTGCGACCCCCAAAGCGGGTCAAACATACCGCTTCATTGTTGCATGATGCAGCACATCTCCGCGGCCACCGTCGAGTGGTACAAGTTGGATCGGCGGTACCGTGCGGCGAAATGCAGCAAGGCAACATGTCTGCAGGTATTTAGGGTGCCGTGGCCAGCAAGGACGTCGCGCTGCAGGCCGCTCTCGATCTGTCGCGCGTATAGATGGATGTTTGCGGGAGGCAGCGAGACACGCGAAGAGGGTGCAGATCGCAGCGAGTCTGTGGCGCGGAACTCCTCACTCTATTTGGATCACCGAGAGCAGGAGCGGCCTCCGGAGCACATCCAAGGCTCTCTCAAATTTGTAATTTTTCTCGAGTGGCGATGGAAGATCGCCAGCCCCTACGGTTTCGGTGGGCGGCCGGCTATCGCACATGGCCACACTTGGCACGGTTGCGGATGAACATTGTCCGTCAGGTGTACGCAATGAGAGACTTGGCGTACGAAGTTCAGGCTGTGATAGCTGTGTAGGTAGGCTCTGCGCAGCGCTGCCCCCGACAGAAGCAGCTGCTGGCATAGCAGGATTGCACGCTGGCAGCGAATAGGAAGGCCCGGGAGACGGGCAGAAGGTTGGGACTTACCGTGGAAATACACAGAAGGCGCGCCGCTCGGCAGAGCGGCTGTCGACGCTGTCTCCATGCCCGGCTCCAGCTCCTCGTGCCGGCAAGCTGAGGATCAAACAATGCGGCTTGACGACGTGCCGCGGCACTGCTGCTGGCCTTCCGAGGTCGCGACGGGCATGCCGAGGGCGGACTGCTGGACTTGGTCAATAGAGCGGCGACGTCAGAGCAGCGCCAAACCCCGCAACTGCTGCCTTCGCCTCGTGGTTCCTCTTCAAGACGACGACAGAGCGATCGGGCGGTGCGTCCGGGCGTGGCTCCGGCCCTTCTTATCATCTGGCCCGCCGTTGAGGCCACTGACGCGCGCCTCATACCGCCATCGCGCCCCACTAGGCCCTGCCGTGGTTCTCAGCGCCAGTGCCGGCCGGACCCAGCAGTGCCCCCTCCTGCCACCCGGCTCGTACCGCCCAAATAGATCCCTCCGCTAGCTTACCCGCCAAACAATCCACCGCACCGCTGCGATTACCACTAATGCGACAGGCGTACATCTGAGAATTGCTAGCATCGTTGCCTCCCTCCCCACCAAGCCCTGCTCTCGCGTTCCTCTGCACAGATCGACCGCCGCCCCATCCTGTCCGATTGCGACGTGCCTGAGAATTTTGCTTTTTCCGTCTTCTCTTCGGGCACCTTTCTTTTGCCTCTTTCCGGCGATGCTAGCGGGGGGAAGTGGACAATGCCCCGGAAGCTGCATGATGCCTTTTGCCAGCGATCCGTCCTGGTCGCCAAGGAGGGCTAAGGAAGTCTATTTTGATAACTCGGTCATGGAACGATTGGAACGAACAGAACTGTCAACATTCACCCGCCTTGTTCTTACTTTAATGGGCGGGCACCGCATTATGCAACTAGGATCATCTGTACTGTTTGTCTGGAGGCACAGCGTCGAGCTCGTCAGGCCGCATCTGGCCCTGCGGCTGCTCCAGTCGCCAGTGGCCCCACGCCTCGTCATTCGGGGAGAGGAAGTCCATATGCCCAGCATGCGTGCTGCTCTCGGTAAACCCGGGAAAATGCGAGAAGCTCATTCGAGCCGTGTCCGGCATTTGCGATGTGGCTGTCATCCATGCGTTCGGCGTTATGCTCCCGTACATGGCGGGTGCCGAGCCCGACAATGACGAGCCACCCACACCCACCTGGCTGTCCTGGCTCGGAAAGGGCCATGCGCCGAGATCGCCTTGCGGAGTGAAGAGCCCGTTAGCTTCATTGACACCTGAGTCTGAGTGATTGTCTGCTAATGACGGGATACTGCCCACGCTCAGTCTCATTTGAGACACCGAGCCTGATCCTTCCGATCTCCGCAGCGGCGGCGTTGGCCGGTGATCGGGTCGCTGCCTTCGTTTGGGTGCATTCTGAATCGTGTCATCTTCGGTGCTCTGCCGCGACGCTGGCACAACGGAAGCCTCGCGCTGTGGGCTTGATTGAGATATCTCGGCCAAGACATGCTGCAGCACGAGACACATGCGTTCGGCTGGCGCAAAGATTCCAGACATCTCCTGAAGCGATACCGCCATGCACTTCAAGTACTTCAGGATGTGGTTGCGTTCCTTGACATCCTTGACAAAAGCAAGATCTGCGACCAGCGTCGTACAAGCAGTCCCCTGCTGATCGTTAGCGTTGCATTTCGCGCCGTGGGACCTGCAACACACTTACCGCAGTCTGCATTGCGGCGCAGAAAATCTGCTTGGCGCTGAACCGCTGCCTGTAATGCCAGAAATTCTTGACAACGGCTATTGCATGGCCAGTGCAAGCTCTACGAGCCGACGTAACAACCGTGTCCCCAGACAGGTCCTTGGCATCTGGCGAGACAGAGTCCTCGTAACGTGTAAAAGAACGGCGGATCTGGATATGGACCGAGTGGTATTGCTGGTGCAGGACGAAGAAGGATCTGGGGGCCGTTTGAATATTCGTTGGCTCCCATTTCAACGCGTCGGGTAAGCGAGAGTACCAGCTATTCAGTTCCCGGTCCAGAGCAACCAAGGACTTGTAGGCAATACGGTCGGAGAGTCTACCGGCGACCGCAGTCGCCTCCCTGTTTTCTGCTGCCTTCCCCGCAATCTCCATCAAATCGATCAGCGCCTCGTAGATTTGGGTCTCGAGGGAGAGCTCCGGTCCGTTGGGTAAACAGGTCCCCAACCGCTCAAATCGTTTGGCCAGAGCGTAGACCTCCAGGTCGGAGCTCTTTATTGCTGTGGGTCTCCCCAGAAACAAAGACCAGTATTTGTCGAATATTACACTACACAGGGTCAGCATGAGGCGGAGGCGAAGGCTGCAGGAAGTAGGTCGTACCAGGCCCACAAGGTCATGTGCCGCACGTCAACCTCGCGCTCCGACAGCCCCGACGAGCGCGTTTCTAGATGGAGGCCGATATCAAAGGCTAGTCTGACGCCCATGCCAGAGTAGAGCCAACCGGTGTGATCGCGTCCCACGCTACATTCGCAGTTCGCAAGCAGGAGGAGGGCTTGGACTTGGGGTATCCCGCCCGGTCGTTCTAGTTCAACGTCAAGCATGTATTTTGCCTCGCGGTGGAAAGTACTCTCTCTTGGTTCAAGCGCGATTCTTTGGATGTCGGGCCGTGTTTTGTCGGCATAGCGGAAACCAACGGCGAGGATGCAGATGTGGAGGAAAGGAGAGTAAAAATGCGATGCACCGTGCTCGTAGTCGTCGAGGAAAGCTTCTTTGTGGATGACGTGAAGAACGGCGTTGAAATGTTCCCAAAACAGGTCCATGAGGTGATCGTGCGTCTCCTGCGAGAGCAGTCGGATCGTCTTGGTGGCACGCCGCGCATGCTCGACAATGTCGGACGTCTTTGAAGCTGCCGCCTTGTCCGACGGGAGGTGGCAGTTCATGAGTGAGCCGAAGAAGCGCACGCTTCCACTGGTCTGGTCGATTCCCAGGTGGCCTCTCGGGGCGAGCAGTTGGCTGACCAGACTCTGACTCTCGTCCGACGGGTCCAGCAGACGCGGAGACGAACCAGGTCGCGCGGCCGACAGATAATGGTCAGCACCATCGTCCGACTCGCTGAAGGAGGCATTGTCGGACTGGGGCGCTTGGGAAGGGTCCTGCCGAGAGTCGTTTCTGTGCGGGTCCTCGGATCCAGGGAGTCCGGGCCTGATGCGCGGGGGGTGGATGGCTGGCGGCGGCTCTTCCCCTTTGCTCCTGAGCAGGTCCTCCAGCACGGCGATGCGCTCCGTCAAAGAGGCCACATAGGCGCGCGAAATCGGCCTGTTGAGCACAACGGATCAGAAAACCTGCGCCACTCGCAGGGCCATGGTCTCGAGACTCACTTGCGACGTTCGTCATCATTCCGGATAATGCATTCGGCGCCGGTGCGCTTGCAATTGAAACACTCGGTGTCGCCAGGGCGCACCACGCACTGGAGCGAATCGTCAGCATTCAAGGGGCGGTTGGGGGAGGCAGGGGAGGCACGCACGCGGATGCGGCGGTCGCGACAGGAGGCGCAAGCTATGGAGGCGCGATGGCGCGGGCGCTTGCCGGGCTGCTGGTTCGCACTGTGGTAGTCGGCGGGGGCCGCAAAGGCGGCGGTGTTGGGGTTGGCTTGTGAGGGTTGCATGTCCTGGGGCTGGAGGGCTGGCTGCTCGGCGGGCTGGGGCAGCTGCGGGATAGCTATACAAGGCTCGCGGAATGGATGCGGCTCAGGAAGCGTCGCCACCATCTGCTGACCGTCCTGGCTCGCACGCGGCGGGGCCCCATGGGGGGGTGTCATTGCAAAAGGCGACGCCCTGGCGGTTGGTCGAGCCGTGGGCGTGCGGGAGGCAGGCGAGGCAGGCGGCAGCACGCACGCAGATTGGCCGATCGGCGCAGCGAAGCCCGGATCTCCCCAGGCAAACAACGTGGGAGCGTTGACGGGCAGGTGGCGAGCGCAGATGCAGCGCCGAGTCAGGACGGCCGGCTTCCCCCTCTGCCATTTGGCTTCCGTGCCGCCCACAGGCCGGGGCTCGCCCGCCGTTCGGCTCGCTCGCCGCCTGTGGACTTGTACATACTATCAGCCCACTTGCACGACTCGTGCACCGCCCTCTGATCGCCCCACCATCCCTCCTGCCTGCACCCATCGCCACACCTCACGCCGTCTGAACTTTAATCCAAATAAGCAGCAGGGTCTCGCGTGCAATTGGTCTGCCCAAGATCGCCAAAGCTTTCAGAATGCTATCCCACGTGGCAAAACAATACATGACGTCCTCCTGGCCCATCCCCTGTTACTGCAGCCTCGCCTGCCTCGTCTCCTGGCCTAGATTGGACGGCGTCAGCCTGCACCAGCCCCAGGGCTCGCGTCGAACATGCCTTGAGTGCGCTGCCCAAACTCGGCAACCCATGCCTTCACGAAATGGGCCTCGCTGGCCTGCGCCTCGGCCACCGGCGCCGGCGGCAAGTCCGTTGTCGTCTCGTTTTGGAAAAGTCCATTCTCGTCCCAGTGGTGCACCGCTTTGCCCGTGATGAGGATGAACGGCTCGCTGACCGTCGACGTGCGGTTTGGCGCGGCAAACGCGTGCGGAGTCGCCGCCCGCCAAGGGTCCGCCTCGCCGTCGACGATGGCGAGCCGCGGGTAGCTGATACCGTGCCCGCCGTACTTGTTAATCGCCTCGACGTCTGCCGCCGTGGTGATGTTGAACGCGTCTCGGCAAATCATCATGTTGTAGTCAATGTCAATCAAGCGCGAGACCAGAGGTAGTTGCGTGCTTGGCACTCCGCTCCCTGCATGCGGAAAAGACCCTGTGAGCATAAATCACTGGCCCGGAAAATCGGCAGACTAACCTGTTTGGAGATAACCCCACCTGTGGTTACTACTGTCAGCACACGCAACCCACGCCGCGGCATCAGCCACTTACTGCGTGCAGTACTGGTACGGCCATGCTCGCCACGTTTGCGAGATGTCATCCTGGGCGTAAAAAGTGGCGTTGTGGTTCGTGAAGCACTCGTCTTGCGTCTGGCGACACTGCGAAACCTCGGTCAGATTGACGTAGCCGATGTAGTTGAGCATTCTGCTGCTGAGGCTCGACACTTCGTCGGCGTAGCCGCCAACGCGGAGCAGCTCCTCGACTTCTGGCTGCAGCGCGGCCGTGTTGGGGTACAGTAGCGAGTCCGAAGTAAGGTTGCTGCAGTACTCAAACACCGAAGGATCCGACACGGCGGGGTCCCAGTTGAGGCTCTGCCACCCAGCAATGCCGTAGCTCAAGACACTGGCGAAATCATCATCATAGGTAAGATTGCCGAGGCCAAACGCTTTCTTGAGCTGCGTCTTGTACCCCGTGTCGTTTTGGCCGATCAGGATGTTGTCAACAACGTGCGTCAGCTTCTGCAGGGTGCTGATGCAGTCAGGAGGCCCGTACAGCCTCTGGGCTTCATAGTACTGCCAGTAATCATAAATGGCCTCGGTGACGCCTGACGAAGAAATGGCACCCCAGAAGGTCTGGGGATAGAGCTTGCGGACGAAGGCCACGAAAGCGCCAGCATAAGAGCCGCCGTAGGCGATCCAGGGGGTGCTGGAGGGGCTCAAGTCACAGTCCTCCAAGCCTTCGAACACGGCGTGCTCTGCAAAGTACTGCGTATCCTTCAAGGCCTGGTCGGTGGTTAAGAAGCGCAGGCTTTCGGTCGTCAGATCCGCCACAGGCCAGCTTTCGCCGTAGTAACGGTGCTCTAAGATGACGCCGAGCCCACCGGTGGCGTTGGCTAGTTGGGCGACAATGCCCTTTTGCAGATAGGGAAAACGGTCCTCACCGCTCGTTTCGCCACTTGCGAGGACAATGACTGGCCCGCCGGGTTGGTAGTACGTGGCGTCGAACCAGTAGCGGAGCGGGAAGGTGCCGTTGGTGTGTGGCTCGTACAACGAATCGTTGTGGAAGTGGTCGATTGGAACCGAGATGTTGTAGGCGGGATACAAAGCGGACGTGTCCCGGCGGTCGAGCTGGACGGGTAGAGAGCGAATCTGGCGGGCGGTAAGCGGATGGGCGGCGGGCCGAAGCGGGCGTTGAGCAGCAGACCTGTTTACGCAACTCGCGGATGGGCTGCGATGTGCGCAAGGCCTGTGCTTGAGCCGCTAGGCAGAGCAAGCCGATGAGAAGACTCCGGAACATGGCGGCGGGTAAGGAAGCGCTGGGGCAGCGGGCAGAGGCCGGATTTTGTACCTGCAGGTGGTGGTTTTGACCATCCTCGGTCAAACTTCGGAGGCTTCATTCGGCAGGTGGCTAAAAAACATTCGGCAGGTGCTAAAAAAACTCGCCTCGGGTGGCTATCGCAGAGGCGCGCTATCTGCTTTCTGCCTCAGGCATCCATCCGCCTCGGCTACCGTAGTCTCTCTGGTAGTCCGGCCCGCGCTGCAGCCACCGGCCCGAACGTGCCTCAAACATCAGCCTGCAGTAGATACACCGACGTCTGCGGGAGTCTCCAGTGCGAACTGCCGCTCCGCGGATCCGCTGCTCGGTAGATACATGTGCATCCATGTCAGCGATCCGAGCGGCAATTCCCCCGCAACCCCGCCTGGTAAGCGTCAACATCTCTATAACCCGCCTCTGCCTCCGCGTTTGCCTACCTCTACCGCCCGCCATGCCTGTCGCCTCGCCATTTGCGCCTCTCCACATCCAAGAAACAGACCTGTTGACTTACCTCTTCCCCCCTGGTCAACATGTATCTGATAAGCCGCTGTGGATCGATGCCGCCAATCCCCATCGCTCCTTGTCGCCGAGCCAGATGCTCCAGTGGATCAAGAGGCTGGCCGTCGGTCTTGACAAGGTCGGCTGCACCCGCGGTCAGGTGGTTCTGATCTACACTCCCAATCATATCTTTGTGCCTGCTGCTTACATGGCCATCGTTGGCTCCGGAAGAATATTCAGTGGAGCAAATCCCGCCTATACCGAGCCTGGTATGCTGCGTCACGTCCCACGTTCCATTGCCAATGCTGGATCGAAAGGAGGCTGACCCGCCGCGTAGAGCTGCTGCACCAGTTGAGAGACACCGGCGCCCAGCTTCTTCTGGCGCATCCTTCTCTTGCATCGACCGCCGTGTCGGCTGCCCAAAAAGCCCGTCTCGCAACCAACAGGATCTTTCTGTTTTCGGACGTGGAGCACGAACCCCTCCACGGAGTGCGTGACTGGAGAGAAATGATTGGCTCATCCGACGAGGCAGACATGTATCAGTGGAAGTGCATGACTGGAGCCGAGTCCAAGAACACCGTGGCTACCGTGAACTACTCGTCCGGTACTACAGGTTTGCCCAAAGGAGTCTGCATATCCCACTACAGTCTCATTGCAAATGCCGAGCAGGCCATGTACATGCGCTATGCATTCAAGGAACGAACACCGGAAAGATGGGCCGGTTTCCTGCCTCTATACCATGCCTATGGCCAACTTTACGCGAATATCTTGGCCCTCAAGCTGCAGGCAACCATATACATCATGAAGCAGTTTGTTTACGAGGACTTCCTCCGAGCCATTGAGACGTACAAAATCAATTCCTTACAGGTAGCGCCGCCTATCCTGGTCATGATGAGCAAACGTCCGGAGACAGCGAGGTACGACCTCAGGTGTCTCGAAGAGATCACCTGTGGCGCAGCCCCGCTCTCCAAGGAATTGGCCGACGACATCGTCAGACGCTTTACAGTCTCCCTGAAGCAGGGCTATGGCATGACAGAGTTGACTTGTGCGGCTATTGTCATGCCCGGTGGAGCTGGAGAGCTCAAAGACAAGTGAGCAATATACCCTGTGCGCGTCTCCTGAACAACTCTAACTCGGTATGAACCAGCACCGGCTCTGTTGGCCAGTTGTGTCCCAACACTGAGTGCATCCTCCGGGACGATGACGGAAACGAAGTCCTGCCCGGAAAGCCTGGAGAAATGTATATTCGTGGACCACAGGTTTGCCAAGGATACTGGAGAAATGGTCAAGCCAGCAAAGATATCCTGAGCTCTAGTGGCTGGCTGAGGACTGGCGACATCGCTGTGGAGAGAGATGGCTGGTTCTGGATTGTTGACAGGAAAAAGGTAACCGTCATCTCATCTATGCAGTACGACACTCTACGCGGGCCGTGGTGCTGATTGCCGCATCATCCGATAGGAGCTCATCAAGGTGAATGGGCTGCAGGTGGCTCCGGCAGAACTCGAGGCCGTCTTACTCGAGCATAAAGATATCGCGGATGCTGCAGTCGTGGGCATTACCCTGTGAGTTTTACTCGCTCGCCTAAGCTGTCATACTCATTCTGACTGAAATGAAAGATGTGGCGAGGAGTGGCCACGTGCGTACGTTACCTTGAAGGAAGACAAGAAGGGCAAGACGACGGAGAAGCAGATCCAGAATTGGATGAAGGGCAAAGTGGCCAAGCACAAGCAGCTAGTTGGTGGCATATCATTCATTAACGAGGTACCGAAGCTGCAGAGTGGGAAGATCATGCGCAAAATTCTCAAGCAATGGGCTGACCGGGATGCTACGGCATTTGGAGCCGGTGTGGCGGCAAAGCTTTGATCTTAAAAGCCAAGAAGCAAAATTAAGAACATGACTTTTGGTCTAGTCACCACTCTGATCCTTGATAAAGCTTGATCAAGGTTTCGTTAAACGCAAGCTGAATGCCAAAAATTCGCTGGCATGTGCACATGCAATAAGCACTTAAAGTCATAGCCGGTGTCTACGCTGGATCAACAGACAAGGGTCTTGCAAAAGTACTTTACACCCCCAGGATCGATTCATGACCTACAAAAGCGCGTCAGGCACCAATATCAGGGCAGCTATTTGCAAGAGTCGGAACGATGTGAGGTCAAATGGTGAAGTGGCGCCGGCGAGGGATGGTAAGCACTCTAATCCAACCGAGAAACCATCGTTACAGCTGACCGCGGAGATTGAGCACAGACAACCAGAAAAAACAACAAACAACACCAACTTAAACATAGAAATTATAGTCTATTAGTGCGAAATCTCACTTTGACCCAGCGACAATATCTTTAAAGTCCAAAGACCATCCAATAATGACGTCTGTGCACTTTCCAGCGCGGTTGGTGTTCTTTTCAAACGCCGGAGAATCACATTTGCGCCAACAATCCAATCCTACCCCTTCGATGGAAATGAAAATGCGGTAGCTATCTGTTGCGCTTGTTGGGTGACGCTAAGCTCTGGCTCATCTTTAGAGCCATGACTCTTACAACTTCACCGGGAATTTTCTCCTCAGCGCCTCTCCATACTTAACGAACAGAACCGGGATAGGTATTAATGCAATGGCAACGAAACCAAGTAGAGAGTTGCCCCAGCCCAACCCGAGTGCCTTATACATAGACTGTCCGGCTAGGGGAATGAAAGCACCGAAAGTAGACCTCAAGACAGTGTTTGCGGCCATTGCAGACGCAGCGTGCAGGGTGTAGACGTCTACGAGGTATGTGTTTGGTGCCATCTAGAGATTTCGTCAGCGCATTTACTTTTTCCCCCCTTTCTAAAGCTCGAGTCGGTATGAAGCTTGTGGCGAGCTTGAGAGATGAGTGATCACTCACGAAGATCAGCATTAAGCCGAATCCAATAAAACCAGTTCCAACAATAGGCACTATCCAATGGGTGTGCTTCTCAACGGCCCATCCGTACCAGAACAGGCCTATCGGCATGGCTGCCGCTCCTGGAAACATGAGTGGCAGACGCTTTTCAGGGGTGAAGCTACCATTTGCGAGGGCTCTGCGGACACTCCGGTTACCCCAGATGGTGTACACCCATTGGCCGATCACACTGCCGATTCCAATACCGAGGTAAGTCAGGCCAGCGGTACCAGTGTTGAAGCCGTATTGCTCCTTATAGACAAGGGTGAATGTGGTGAAAAGAATATAAAGGTAGGCGTAGGCAACGGCAACATAGAGGGAGAGGAGAAAGACGATGGGAGACCTGAAGAGCATCTTGGTGGGTCGCACGATGCTGAAGAAGAAGAGATCGCGGGGCGAGAGGCCGACATCGAGCTTGCTGCGCAGTGAAGAATTGCCGGTCACCTTTTTGAGGCGGCGAACCTTCCGATTGAGGATGGCGATGGCGTATGTCTCCGACATGAAAATGAAGCCACAAGCAGTGACGACGCCGGCAGCAATGCTAACCACATAGAACGTCCAGCGCCATCCGGCAGCTTGTGAGAGAAACCCTCCAGACAGGGGCCCGACCACAGGGCCGATGCAAGGCCCGGCGACCCAGATTGCCATTGCAGTGCCCCTCTGCTCCCGCGGGATCAAGTCGGCAATCGTGCCTCCGCCGAGAGTGAGAGGACTCGCACCAACACAGCCGGCCAGGAAACGAAAAGCTATGAGCATGCCGAGGCTGGTTGAGCGTGCGCATGCTACGTTGAAAATAATGAATAGAACATTGCATGTATGATATAGCGGCAGCCTTCCATACATCTCGGACAGAGGTGCAATGACCAAGGGACCCACGGCGAAACCAAGGACGTAGACCGACACAACGAAGCCAGATAAAATTTCGCTAGTCGAGTTGAACTCAGCCATGAGCTCAGGGACGCCGGGAGCGAACATGGATGACGCTAGCGGGATCAGAAAGGTGATGAGAGACACGATGGCGATTGCGCCCCACTTTTTCGACTTGGACCAGTTCATGGGGTTTTCTGGATCATCAGGGCCATCCCAGTCGATAATGTTTGGATCTGGAACGGGCTGCTGATCGTCGTCGGGCTCGTTGATGGAAGTAGTGGCGGAAGGCTCGCTCTGCTTTTCCAAGTCGGCATCTTTGTTGTTGGCGTGTTTCTCAGAGTCGGTGTAGATACCCAGGTTGGAGGGGATGTCTGCGTCGTGACCCTCTTCGGCAGCTAGTTCCACCACGTCGCTCTGTTCGGGAAGTATAGCGCCCATAGTAGCGACAATGTGGCGGCGGCCTCGTGCTTTCTGTCAATTGCAGGCTGTATCGACTTCTTGGGACCAGTGAGAGGGAAGGATTACAGGGCGGGCAGTCTTTTGGGCAGAGCATGCAGCGGGCAGCTAAACACAGCCTTGAAACAGACGAAGGGTGGAATGAACGCCTTGGGATGGAATTAAGACGCCGAGCCGAAGGGCTTAACGCCGGGCAGATTATAAAGGAAAAGCGCCGGTCAAGGCGGTGGGCGAAGCCGGTGGGTGGGTGAGGGGACGGGCTCCAATGAGTGGCTGCTTCTTCTGCCCCAGATGCGGAACGCGGGAGCCGGGTGGGGCTGTTGGCGGGCCATGTGCCAGTTGAGGATGGATGGAGACATCCCCACGACGCTCCGCCGATTAGTGCATGGCGGGGCCCCATCGCGGATTTTTTCGTTTCGTTTTCTTTGTCTCCCTCGTTTTTTTTCTTTTTGCGTGGACAGACGGGCGGGAGGCAGTGGGAAGGAAGTGCAGCGAAGGGAGGGCGGCGAGAATGAAGTGAGGGAGAGTGTCGCGCTGCAGGAAGGAGCGCTGCCGAGGTCAGCCCAGCGGCAGTTGTGGCTTGCCGTTCGCGGCCCGCCGATCTCTCGCTGCAGCTCTCCCGTCCATCCATCGCACCACCTACTCTCCTCGCCACGCAACAACAGCTCTGACATGCATTATATCGATGACTCGCGCGCCGCACCCTCGAATCTATCCGCGTCATCGGTCCCCCTTCTTGTCCGCCCTCTCCTGACTCTCGCCCGACATACACTTGGACGACCATTTTTCCAATCTCGCTTTGCTTATCCCACCTGGTAAATGCCTCCGGCGCCTGGTCAAACGGCTGCTCCTCTACAAATGCCACCAACCGCTTGTTCATCACTTTGCTCATGGCCTTAAGAATGCCCCTGACTGCCCTTTTTGTTAGCAGATCTCGTGTCGCCGCTTCCGTGTCACTTACTCGTCTTTGCACCAACGAGGACAAGGTCCGCTTATTTGAAAACTCCATCGACGACACCAGCCCGATCGTCCACCTGCTTCACAGCGCTTCCTCGGTTGTCCCGGCACCCCCGACTTCGAACACACGCTGCGCCCATTTGCGATGTGCAATAGTTCGTCCGGTAATTGTTGGTGTGCGTAGCTCCCGGCGTCTCGTGCGTCGAAGATGTTGCAATTACCGTGAAACCTGCAGCCGACGCAAGCTCGAGAGCAATGGGCTTTCCGTACTTCCTCACTGCTAGTTTGGCTCGTATGTGCCAAGTTCAATCAACAACAAGAGCGTGGAAAGGCCAACTCCGGACGGTCGTATTGCTAAGTGTAGGATGACTCGACCTCCACAGACTGAGGAAACTAGGGCACTAGTGAAAAGGACCTCGAGGATTCGGTATCGGGTCAATGTGCTGTCTTCTCATCCACAATCTAGAACGTCATTGAAGACATGGTCATCGCCGACGTCGCCACCCATCCAGGTGTTGATGTGCACAATGACGGTTGCCCTGGTGTGGTCGCGCTATTTGGACCAAGCGCTGGCAGCTATAACGGCCCCAGCACCATCGCTGCGGGAAATCAAGCTCGCCGCTGCCTGTAGAGGGTACACTGTGCTATGCTGCAAGACGAGGTGATCACGTTGATTGTACGCAACAGCCGTGATGCGGATGAGAGCTCGTTCGGGCCGGTGTTGGCCTTGTAAGAATTGCTTGTGCGAGTTTGGATGCACTGGAGATAATCCAGGCGATATTCTCCTTGGCTACCATTCTTCTCGAAAAGGCCTTGAAGCTGGTCTGGTTCTTTAAGTGGTTAATTAATATGATTTATGTTGGACCATCCGATTTCTGGCAAGCTATCGATATGGCCCATTGGCGTGAGGTGAGATAGATATAAGAGTCGCAGCGATGCTCAACGTCTACTTTTGTTAATGTCGTGAGGGAACGTCGAACTGGTTACAAATCATCCGGCGAAGCTAGACATAGTCCAGTAAACCCATACTTTCGTCATCAACCACTGCTAATACGACGGGCGACCTTGATCGATGTGATCTGTCCCTGGCTTGATGAACTAGATCTTTCAGGCGCAAAACCATTCCGTCATTTTTAGTAAGATGCTAAACTCTCACCTACAAAGTTGTGTAGAATAATTATACTTACGTATATATTTAGATATACTAGAATATACTTTCTAAGTAGTAGTTAAGTATTCTATATATAATACGAGTTTTACCCTAGATTTACCTCGTTAGAAGAATATTAAAATTAGCTTGCTCTAATTCTTTTTCTTCCCTTTTTTAAGCGAAAGCATATACATACGTCTATACATCCCTGAATTTGCTAGAACGTCTGGGAGCATGCCACTCTCGGCTGCACCTTAAACGACCAAGTGCGTATGCAACCATACGCTTACAGCCATGTCCGCTACTAGCTGATATAAGAGGGCTTGGGATAGCATCTTGCTTAAGCCACAATGCGTTAAGAACCTATGTGCCACGAGGGAAACGATAGGCAATCCACAGCCCAGCAGACGTAGGGGGCTAATTTGTAGTCAGCATGCAGAGCATGGTGAGTGGTGTCGTGTCAGATTGCTTATGTATGGCTATCTGCGTGGCGGGCAACGGTCCGTGAGCGTGTTGTCGGTGCTGCTACTGTATGTGGTGATTGGAATGCGGGCCGTAACGGCATTGGCCGGCGAATAGGCGAGGTGATTCACTTTGGCCATGGAGCGCCCGGAAGTTCCTAGCTGGGGTGCATTTCAATGCACACTTTCAGCTAGCCGTAGATCCGTCCGACGACGGCTAAAGAGGAATGGTGGCTAGGGCAGATGGAGCTGAAGCGGAAAGCCTTAGCTTCTCAGTCCCTAAGGGTGACGTGCAACTGCCCCTTGCCAGTGTTGGGGGTACAGCGCTCAGTACTTGCTGTTTCGTGTGCAGAAATCCCAGGCAGGTAGACAGGCAGGCAGGCGCGTGAGATCCTCGTGGCGAACCATTTTCAGGATCCACAATCCGTACCACATGCCCGTCGTGGAAGCTGACTCGATGGACCAGGATGCCACGTCTTGACCTAAAGGGGCTCGGCCTTTCTTCGCCCATCTCCGTGTCCGTTCAAAAGAGAAATTCATCCAGCTTTTAGTGGCAGCATGGATGGATATTCACGAAAGTTGTCCACCAGCCTAAGCAGCAAACGAGGACAATGGCAGGCCAGCAGCCCCAATTGCCGGTGCATAGTTACTCTTCGGGTAGAGTTCTTGGCGACTTAGATTCGGACACGCGGCAAGCACGTCGCGACATTCTATTTCGAACACTATGGAGAGAGGAGGCTTGCGCTTGAGGACCAAGGCAAGCCCAAAAGACGGCTTGTTCACCAAACCAACCTAGGCCGGGATTCTTGCGTTGGGCTGCCAAGCAAAGGTGAACGGCTCGATCACGGGAAAGCGTACGTGGCGACCTATATTGGTATTTCAAGGCGGGAATTCCCTGACTCCCTGACGACAAGTAATGTTTCCGAGGGGGTCGACTGCACTGTGAGTCCCGAGTGCAGTGCGTCATACTCAGAAGGCGCATCATCCAACCGCGTGCGTGCAGAGGAACTGGCCTGAATCTCGCATCAAGGCGATATGCGGAGGGAGCGAGCTTGGCTGATCCCAGGCTCGCATGTCGTGTACCTGAGAAAGCCGTGAGTTTGACGACACACCCCCTCTGCCTGCAGCTCTGGCCAATCAGGCTCTCGGGCCGCACCGGGGATGGATGATCTCATTTGTTTCAACGGCGATGTGGGCAACATCGTTGCAGCAACAATAGTGGTGCCCGGCCGCCTGGTTACCAGTTGCTGAGGATCTGCGTCGAGTGGGCCCATGAGACGGGCTCTTACTACTTACTCTCTGCGACAGAAAAGGTCGGCATGCGTCACAGGCAACTGCACGTCAAGCTCGCGTGCAGCGACGCTGAGGATGATGAAAGGCTGCAGGCCTCGGGCGCTGCAGCCGAAGATGGTCCCGCGTCCGCACCAATTTCAGGTTCCGCGCAGCGTGCAAAGTCGGTCCGAGCGTGTTCTCCAGCCACCTTCGGCGTCATCGCTCGTGACGGCGTTGGTGGTGTGGGTGTCCGCTCCGCATGCGTCCGCCAGGCGCCCGGGGGCGGAACATTTCAGATGAGCCATCGTCAGCGGGTGTCGCAGCAGCGCGTCTGGAGGAACCGCAGACGCAATGCGCGCGCGCAGCAAGGAGCGCGGCGACGCACGATTTCGTAGCGCTACGTCATCGGCGAGGGCGGACCGGGCTTCAGACCCTGCAGAGCCCGCCACGGTGATCTGTGGAGGCGCATCGTCGCGTCCACGGCACGACAGTCAGCTGGCCTGGCGCTGCGCGAAAGCGAGCGCTGCCAGCTTGAAGGCAGCGCCTTCCGGCCAGCCGCGGTCAGGCCGGCGCTCCTAACCCACGCGTGGCGTCGCGGCCAGCCTGCTGCGCGCTGCTAGTGGCCGTGCCATGGACGCGACCCTGGCCGCCCGCTGCGTCGACTGCGACCTCTGCATTGCCGCTCTGTGCCGGGCGTAGACCCAAATACTCTCAGCCCCCGGGAGCCTCACTGCGCGCAGTCTTCTCTCCCGTCCTGCCAGCCCTGCTCGACAACCCTGCCGCCCGCGCCAGCCGTGTCAGCAACCCCCAAACCCGCGCGTCGTCATAGCCGCTGGCCTTCGAGCGGCCAAGTCTGCAGCCCTCATTCCGCCGAGCCGAGACGTGAAACGATGCCGATGATCGAGGTGAGTGCGATTCCCTGCCCGATGCCCTTGTCCCGATTCCATCCTACGGGCCGCCCGCACAGCAACGCGCGACGGAGCCAAGCGGCGAGGTGAGCGTGGGCTTTGACGCTGGAGGCGCGGGCGATTGGCCGGGCTGGGCCTGAGCAGCCCAAAATGCAGCCGCGAGCCTGTCCTCCGGCCCTGTCGATGTCATCTCGTGCGCCTAATCGCACCTTCCCGGTGCACGTCATAGCCATCGCCCAGCTTGAGCTCGTCCCTCGCGCCTTTGTCACCTACCCCCCCAGCTGCACCCGCAATTCGCTCTCAGCGTCCGCCTCCCCGCCCATACGCTCTGCCGCTGCACCGCTTCTCAACGCCGCCCAACCGCCCTGACTACCTCTCCGCTGCCTCTCCGCTGCTCACTCCGCTACATTCTCCGCCGCCTCGACCGCTCATTGACGTCGCGTTCTGCGACGAGCTCACCATACTGAACCATGGCCACCATACAGAATTTCAAGAACTTCCTCCGCCATGGCAAGCAGGCACGCGCCGCGCACTCGCCCCATGCTGAGCCGACCACCAACGTGTCCCCCGTCCACGCCCAGCACCAGCGTTACAACAACTACACATCGCCTCCGCCGGCGGAACATCATGCTGTCACCGACCCCAACGTGATGGACCATAAGCCGTTGCACGCAAACGTTCCCGCAGCAGATTTCTCCGCCGCTGCCGTCAACAACCAAAACCAGGCCGCTCGCGCAGGAGATGCCGCCGCCCGTGCAGCTGCCGACCACCACAAGGCACAGGCCGCCGCCAAGGCCAAGAAGGAGATTGACCCGGAGGTCCTCGAGCGCATTGTGGCCGAGGAACGCGAGCAGAAGGGCAAGCTGCCTCAATACCCGGGCCTGGAGCGCTGGATCCTGGTCGAGAAGATGGGCGACGGTGCATTCAGCAACGTGTACCGTGCAAAGGACAGCCAAGGGCAATATCCCGAGTGTGCCATCAAGGTTGTCAGGAAATTCGAGATGAACTCCAGTCAGGTATGTGGCATCCTTGCGAGTGACTGTGTTCCTTCCTTCCTACTCTGCACATCACGTGTGTTTCGTCGTACCGTCCGCTTCTGCCCAGCTGCGCTTTTCGTCCCTCTCTTGCACGATTACGTAGCCAACGCGGTGGATGCCTAGGGCGACAAACACCTTCATCCGGATTTCAAGAAGGCTCCCAAGACTGTGGAGGTGCGCATTCCTCCCACACAAGTCTTCGCCACTGCCGTTTCCATCTTTCCTTTCTGTACGTATGTTGTGCTGCGTCGCAGGTGCTGACTATCGGTCGCAGAGAGCCAACATCCTTAAGGAGGTGCAGATCATGCGCCAACTGGACCACCCCAACATCGTAAAACTCATCGACTTCTCCGAGTCCCGGCAGTACTATTACATCATCCTCGAGCTGTGCCCTGGTGGCGAATTGTTCCATCAGATTGTTCGCCTCACATACTTCAGCGAGAATCTGTCTCGGCACGTAATCATTCAAGTCGCCAAAGCATTGGAATATTTGCACGAAGAGGCCGGTGTTGTCCATCGGTATGTCGCTCCGTGGTCCCTTTGCTCCCAGGTTGGCCCCACGACAACTGACGTCATAATTCCAGTGACATCAAACCAGAGAATCTCCTCTTCTACCCCGCCCCCTTCATTCCGACCAAGAACCCCAAGCCCAAGTCTACCGATGAAGAAGATAAGGTAGATGAGGGTGAGTTCATCAAGGGCGTCGGTGCTGGTGGCATCGGCACCATCAAGATCGCCGATTTCGGCTTGTCCAAGGTCATCTGGGATAGCCAAACTATGACGCCATGCGGTACCGTCGGTTACACGGCCCCTGAGATCGTGAAGGATGAACGCTACTCGAAGAGTGTTGACATGTGGGCTCTTGGCTGCGTGCTGTACACCCTACTCTGCGGATTTCCCCCCTTTTACGATGAAAGCATCCAGACTCTGACGGAAAAAGTTGCGCGTGGCCAATACACTTTTCTGTCGCCCTGGTGGGATGAGATTTCCAAGTCGGCGCAGGACCTTGTGTCCCATCTGCTGACCGTGGACCCCGAGAAACGTTACGACATCAAGCAATTTCTCAACCACCCATGGATTCGCGAGTCGGAAGAGGAGACGCAAGCCGCCGCCGATGCACCGCCACTTGCAACGCCTCTCCTCAAGAAGCAGCCTTCGGACCAGGGAGTCATACAACCCAACTACGCCTATTTGGATGACGTTCCTAGTGCTGGTGGCCGACGCATGGATTTCCGCTCGCCGGGTGCTGTTAACCTCCGTGAAGTGTTCGACGTGAGCTACGCCGTGCACCGCCAAGAAGAAGAAGGCAAGCGACGGAAGAACTTCAAGCAGGGCTACCGCGGCGGAAATGCAATGACCAGCCTCAACGTGCTTGACGAGGAGGACATGTACGATGATGACGAAGATGGACAGAGTGCGCCCTATGCTGCAAACCAGGCGGATCCGCCGGCCAAACTACCCAAGAGCCAAGCCGCTGACGTCAGCGCGATGGAGCAAAAGATGAAGAACACCACCCTAAGCGCAGCGGCTCAGGCCCGGCAGCAGGCAGCGAATGCTGGACAGCAAAAGGGCTATGGGCAGCATTCTCCTGCAGTTGCAGCAGCAGCACGCCGCCAGGTTCGGAATAAGGGCGCGTTTGAGCTGAGCTTAGACAACGCAACCTTGCTCAGCAAGAGACAAAGGAAACCCGAGCCTAGTGGCCTGCGCGAACAGATTGCCGCAACTGGACCCTGATCATCTCGCACGATTCCGCGTTGCTTCCCGAAAATCCAGCATTCGATAGGCAGTCAAACACATAATGGGTAGTTCTGGGTAATAGACATATCAATGGGCTGGAAGAATCGATACTTTCCAGTCGTCGGTTGGACAGGCTGGGCATTGCAAGATTTGAGGATGGATAGACAGCACTCAGCCACATGTTTTTCGTACTCGGAGTTCGTGTACTGCCATCGGGCGAATTCTGGCTGCGTTTGGCATTTTCCTTATCTATTTTCCACTCATGTTTGTTTTTCATGGCTGATGCGGCAGAAGAAACGGGACAATGAGGCAGTGGAACGAAGGAGTTTCGATTATCAGTTTGCGTGTTCCTTGTTCTGGAGCATATTTCATTCCGTCAGTGATGGTAGCTTTCTTTTTCCTTTCAATATTCCCTACGTGGGAGCAACAATCCCCGGGCGCGTTTGAAGCGAGTGAATGCCTGTCGTGGCTCGCTTGCAGGGCAGGAACTCGCTAATTCATTGCATTTTGATATTATCAGCCAGTGCTCTTCATGGTGTCCTTAACGGGACGAAAACTTGTCACCAACCATACGACAACATCGGAGGCGATGGGCTGCTGACCCACTGCATGTTTTGGTCGAATTCAGAAGCTGGCTCACCGGTAGGAAGCGTATAAGCTGCGAATATGCCGCCAGTCTCGAGAAATTTGTGGAACACTCAATGTAAATCCCATGGATTTCATTCACAGACGGCACATCAACACTGTCCCGCTGTTTTCGCGAAGACTAAAAGCTTGAAAGTGCCGGTGAACGAGATCATCTTCGCGTAATATTAGTCTATGCATCACAATGAAGATCTGTGGATCACCAACCTGTACTCTCGCCTTGCACCTGTGTTTCTCTCCAGACGCCTCCTCTTGGCCTCATCTTGGTACCCACGATCCTCTAACTCCTCTTTAATTTCCTGGTCAATCTCCTTTCGTGCGCGCAGGACTTCGTTGAGCTTCGGGTAGCGCTTCATATTGACGACTGGATGGGATTGTATACAACGTAACTGCTCCTCACAGCGGGCTACCGTGTTCTCGAGGTCTTTGCGCTCGTAGCCCTTAGGATGGGATAGTCTCTTACTATTCAGCTCGGGATAGAGTAGGCCATTGCCATTCTGAACGCCTTCGAACGCTTGTCTGTAGGGGATAAAAGTCGGAAGGTCATCGTGGAGTTCGGCTTCAACGCTCAATGCCGTCTCGTGACACCAGGCGCGGGCGACATTGCGGGGTGTGTAGCCGCCGCCACCGAGGATCAACAGAGGCAAACGGAACGATTTGACATATTCGACGCATTTGCCATGCGCACGAATGTTGAGATTGAACTTTCCAAGACGATCTCCACCCAGACTGTCGGCACCGCATTGCAGCACGATGGCTTCCGGTTTGAAAATTTCGATTGTGCGGCCAGTGATGCGCTTGAAGAGCCACTCGTAGTCGCGGTCATCGATACCGTCATCCAAAGGAACATTCAACGAGAAATACGCCCCTGGTTCGGTGTAACCCTTAGGACCTGAATCATCCGGGCCGCCAGTGCCGGGGAAAAACTCGCCATACTTGTGGTAGGATAGGGTCATTACGCGATCGGTGTTGAAGAAAGCCGCTTCTACACCGTCACCGTGGTGTACGTCGATGTCGATGTATAATACTCGGACATGCTTTTCAAGCAGATGCTGGATGGCAAGCACGATGTCGTTGACGTAGCAAAAACCAGACGCCTGGCGTTTTTTCGCATGGTGCAGACCACCAGACCAGCTAATGGCAATGTCGCTCTGCCTGCTGCTCACGGCATGTGCAGCTTCCAGCGTGGCGCCCGTGTAAAGCGTCACGTAATCCCAGATGCCATCGAAAATAGGGCAGTCGTTAAACTCATCGGTGAAGTCGTAGCGATTGAGCTCCTCCTCGTGCCGTTTCTGAGTTTCGGTATCCGATTTGATGTACTGCAGAAAGTCGAGGTAGTCGTTGTCATGGAAGCGAGAAATTGCGTCCTTGGTAGCTGGTAGTGATTCGTTTAGGTCCATGGCATAATGAAGACCGTATCCGAACACCAGCTGCTTGGTCAGTTGCAACCGCCATGGCTTCATTGGATGCTTGCTGCCAAAGTGATGCTGCTCTACTTCCGGGTTGTAGTGGAAGGACACAGTATAACCTTGCGGCCTCTCGATGCCGTTCTGCTCGGCCTCCATCTGGTGGACCCGCTCTTTTTCTTCTGGGGTCAGTTGCTTGTACGTGATGTACTCGACGCTTGTCGAGAGCGGCGACGGATCCGGCGCTACCCAAGCTTGGACGATCTCGTTGTTGTTGAATGCCATGGTGCCTGAGCGGGGATCGGTGGCTTGGAGGGCCTGCAAGAGGCCTCTGCTACCTCTGAGGTCGACCGCCCTTCTTTTACAAAGGGCCAAGCTAAAGTTGGGATGGAATTTGCCGAGGCAATGTATCGTAGCCTCGTCCCAAGCCTTCAAGCTCCTGGGGGCTCTCTCGAGCTGTTTTGCAGATGATACTTGGCAAAGCGTGACCTTTGGTTCGGTGAACTATGGCCCCTACGACCGGACAAAGTTCGTGGATGAAGGACTGCCAACAGTGGAGCCGCGGTGGGCAACGATAAGCCCTGACAGTGTGGGTGAGCGGTTGACTTGAGAGATGAGACAGCGGTGGTAGATGGAATCCGGGGGATCGATTTGGGCGGCGGACGCTGGCACATTAATGCCAAGCCCTGCTTACTAAGAATCACATGATTCCGCCCCGTCGCCTTCCTAAGGTGCGGACCCAGCCAGCCCTGCACCTGCGACGACGATCCACCACCGCGCAGAGCTTCCGTCGACAGTGCAGCGACCACGGCCTTCAGCTCTACTCCTCAAGCGCAAATTGTCAGGCTAGCCAACGCAATCTGCCGGGTGCGCATCCATCTTACTTCACATTTGAACCAGATCGCCAAACACGCGTCTTTGCCACAAGGAGTCCGTATCATCACATTCTACCTCTGTCCTGTTCAACTCCACAGGCATTTCAGCGCCTTTCCTGCCAACGCCATCAAGTTGTGTTGTTGCAGCGTACGCACTCGTGAGCTTAGCCCGGGGTTTCCCCCGGTGCTTCATCTATCCTAGCTTCAGTCATGGCTTTGGCTGAAGATGCCGCCTCTGTCTTGGAGCTCTTCATCCATGATGGTGCGTTTTGCTGGCACCACACGCGGGATTGAGACTGACCATTGCAGTGGCCAACTTACCAGCAGAAATAACCCATTTGTATGAGGAAATGCAGGCAAAGGAGCAACAAATTCAAGCGTGCAATAACATTATTGAGGCTCGCGACGGCAGCTTGCAAAAATTCGTGAAGCTCAATGGAAGCTTGGTCAAGAATCCCAAGGAAGAGCCCTACAACAAGTTGATACTACAGAACTACGAGAAATCCCAGACCCTCCAGGATGAAAAGGTCCATCTCGCAGAGAAGGCGGCCCAGCTAGTGAGTTTGTCTAGAGAAAGACGACTTCGAGGGGATGCTGACGCAGGAAAAGCTTGATCGTCATGTCAAACGACTTGATGTCAAAATACGCGATCTGACCAATGATGGGTCTATACCGCATGATCCCCAGCTGCCGTCGCTCCTGCGCGAGTCTCCGGGGAACCTAGTTGCACCAACGTCTTCCACAGCCACGGGAACGAACACGCCTCTAAATCCGCTTTCGATCAATGCCCACGCAGGATCACAGCAAATAGCCAATGCTGCTATCGCGCGCCTAGCAAGCGCTGCTGGGCAAAATCGAAGCATGAGCTCTCCTGCGATGGGTGGCTCGGGCTCGACGATTCTTAATCAGACACACATGTCCAACGCGTCGGCGATAGCTGCTATGTCGGCCAACAACAGACAACGCGAAATGTCTGTCGGCAGTGAGAGTAAACGCCGCCGTCTCAACGCATCTCTGGGCTCGCTCCCGTCGGCGAGCTCCTCTCTAGCGCGGCAGTCGTCGATAGGCCCTGGCACGCCAAAGGCTGGGACGCCTGGCGGCAGCCGGGCCGGCAGCCTGGGGCCCAGGCCGAGCACGAAGAAGAATACAAAGACCGTGCTACCGGGGAAGGCGAATAGGAAGAAGATTGGTAAGGCCGGAATGTCAAAGAAATCCGCACGCAGGCTCATGGGCGGCTCCCGAGCGTCTCCGTCGACTACTGGGGATGACGAAAGCATGCTCAGCGATGCAGAAGTTTCAGACGAGGACGCATCTGCGCTAGGGCACGACGGCGCAGCAGATGATGACCCGATGGACCTGGAAGAAGACGCGGACGATACGCAGTACTGCATCTGCGAACGCGTCAGCTTCGGGGACATGGTCGCGTGCGACAACCCGAAGTGCGAAATCCAGTGGTTTCACTGGGAGTGCGTGGGGCTAACGCAGGAGCCAAAGGGCGAATGGCTGTGCCCAATCTGCGACCCCAACTCCAAGTACGACAAGAAGAAAAAGAAGCTGCGGTGAGAGCGGGGCAGATCGGCGGGATGGCTGGCGGGATGGAGGCTGAGGCTTTTGCTGTCGCTCGCTTAAGCGCAAGGGCGGCGGCGGGAGCCATGCTTCTGGAAGGCCCGGGGCGGCGCCACAGAGGGTAACACGCCCGCGGCACAACATGCGTGCTGGCGGTGGGTAGCTGTAGCTGCATAGAATTCTATCTTATCGAGAAATACGAAGCGTGGAGAAATACGGACTGCCATCACGCACTTGATGTGCCCGCACGCCCGCTAGCGCCCGCGGGCGAGGGTGCAGCGGGCGGCTTTGGCGAGGTGATTGCGGCAGGGATCCCCAGCAATTTCCATTTAGCGCGCCTTACCGCCCTGGGCCGGAAGCCTTCCAGGCCCATCTCCCCTTTCCTCTCCTTCATTGTTCCGCTGCTGTACCATCCGGGGCGCCGCTGCCGCTGAAGACTGACGTGCAGTAAGCATAATCCCGCCGCCGACTCATTCCTCCCTTGCACGCCGTGCTCCCATTGGCTATTGCGCCACCGTCAAGCGCCCCTGACGCCGCGCCGCTGCCCTTCCACCTAGCTCGCCCGGCGCGCCGGCCAGACGCCTGCGCCAACGCCAAAAAAGTGCACAGGGGCCTGCCACCCCGTGGAGCACCCCCTTCCGGCCGTGAGCGACAGCTTTGCGGAAGCTCAGTCCTTGCGCACTTGAACATCGCATCGCAATTCCTGCGCATCCGCCGTTACCAAGCGCGATCCCGCCAGCTGCTACAAGCGCCCGCAAGTGCGTGTTTGTTTGCGCACCCGCCCCCGAGGCCCGCGCCGTCTTGCCAACGCCATCTCGAGTCTCGCCTGCCGAACCATCTCCCTACGCCCTCCGTCCCAACCACGCCGTATCACACCAGCCTCCCCGTCGCCGACACATGTCGCCGCGCTTGCGATAGCATTCGCCCACCGGATACTCGTCTTCTGTTTCTCTCCACGGGCTTCGAACGCCGCTCAGCGCGTCCGTTGCCCGCTTCGCTCTCATGGCTGGTCGCAGCGGGACGCTCTCTCCCATCTCCGTTGACAGCGCCAACGATTGGTCTCCTGTTTCGAAATACAACAACCTGAGCGGTGCCGACAGCTCTTACTCGCCCAGCGTACCTCCAACACCGCGAAACCAGCTTATCACGCCGCCAACTTCCGTTACCAGCTCGACTGACGGCATGATTCCCAATGGCCTCGGCCGCCCTCCAACGTCGAACGGTCAACCCTCACCACCCAGCTCCATCGCCCGATCCAGCACCGGCGATGGCCTGTACGCCACAAGCGTCCGGGATCGGGAGAGCATAAGTAGTCGCAAGGCTATGATGATCGAGGACTCGCTGGCAGAACATTACCGCGTCTTGAAGATCTACCTCGGTCGTTACCTGCTCGATGAGAAGGGTAATTTGCGGCCGAATCGCGCTAGGGACAAGCTGCTCCGCCTCTCGGCTGTCCAGTTTCAGGAGCTAAGCACCGACGTCTACGATGAGTCGCTTCGCCGCGAAGACGAACGCAAGCAAGGCGGCCCCAATGCGCCGGGAAATGATACTCCTACCTTTCTTCCGCCCAAGGACAATTACCATCCAAAGCGCAACCAAGCCCGTCAAAAACTCTCAACGCTACCCATCGACCGCTTCCGCCAGCTCGCAACCGATGTCTTCTACGAATTGGAGCGGCGCTTTCCGCGATTTCGGGCTGATGAGATTGAGCGCGCACCAAGCCCTACGGGTAGCATAGCTAGCAACCGGAGTCGTGGCCCTGGGAGGGGCCCAATACCAAGCACTGGCAGCATGGGCAGAGGTCCTCCGCCTCCAGGATACCGTGGACCTCCTCCCGGTCCGGGCTATCGAGGTCCTCCCGGTCCTCGCGGCCCCCCCGGTCCTCGCGGCCCTCCCGGTCCAGGCGGCGAGTTTGGGCGTCCATTACCGAAGACATTTCAACAAAACACCATCGTGCCGAACAAAGGAACCATGGTTGAGGATGATGATGACAACAGCGGGTTGGAAGATGATGACGATGATGACGCGTTTGGCCTCGAAGATGCGGCAAGAAGATCCAGCAAGCGGACTACGAACAAGAGCATGGGCAATGTAAGCTGGACCGGAAACACGGCACTCCCTCACTTTGGATCGCACTAACAGTTTGCAGGAAAAGCTCATAGCGGACCTTACAGCCCAAGTTGAGCAGTTGCAGGAGAAGGCTGAAGGCCTGGAAAATCAATTGAGAGAACGCGACGAGGAGATCGAGCAGCTCAAGAATGGGGAAAATGTTTGTGGCTCTCAAAGTATACAAGAAACAAAGACTGATTTGGTACAGGCTACAGAGAGCGAGAAAACGGATCAAGACCTCAAACGGGAATTGGAAGAGGCGCAAAGCTTGAATGATTCTCTAAGATCCGAGTTGGAAAAGACTCGCAACGACGCATCAGAAGCTGAACACGAGCTCCGCACTCGGCTTGAGGGGGTTGGGCCCAATGGCAATCCTGGCGGCTCCGAAGACAACGATTGGGCGCAACGATACAAGCAATTGGAACGAGAACTCGAAGAGCAACAGCAAGTCACCGACGAAGTCCGCAGGGAAGCGTCACAATTCTTGCAGGAAATGCGGGCGCTCTCTGAGAGAAGCAACGCGTCTCTGGAGAAGGAAGAAGGACTTGTGGCTGAGATCGCAAGGCTAGAAGCCGAGGTCAAAGAGTGGAAGACGCGATACGCCCGCTCAAAGACGCAGGTTCGCCATCTGCGAGCTTCATCAACAGGCCTTGCAAATTTCACGGAGGACGCTTCGGCTTATGCCCGGGACGGCACCCTTGTGCAGCCTGACGGTCTGATTAAGGATGTCCATCTCACAAAATTCCAGCTCAGCATCGATCAGTTGCTGCAGGCTGCTCGCAAGTCAGAGGCAGACGCCGTTCTCGACTGTATGAAGGACACTGTCTCCTGCGTTAGAAGCATCACCGCAGATGTCGATGCTGCCGGGTCTCCTACGAGCGATGATGGGGAGGATTCCGCCAAGAGGCAACACAAGCTCAAATCTCGTGTATCTGCTACCGCTAATAACCTCATCACTGCCTCCAAAAACCACGCAGCGGCGCAGGGGCTTTCTCCCGTCTCTTTGCTCGATGCCGCAGCGTCTCATCTGACGACTTCCATTGTCGAGCTCGCAAAAGTGGTCAGAATCAGGCCCACTCAGCCCGGCGAAGAAGACTACGAGAACATTGACGTAAGGTCCAGTCGTCTCAGCGCGAACTATTACGGCAACGGCGCCAGACACACCAGAAATGGCAGCAGCGTCAGCATCGATTCCGCAAGGTATAGTCGCAGTGCCGCGAGCTCCCCGCGCCCTTGGTCGATGCGTCGATCTGAAGGTCCTAATGGGCTCTTGAAAGGCTCCAATATTAACACTGTTCGCGAAAGCAGCGGCCTCGAGGAGATAAAGAATTACTTGGAAGACCAAACAACCGACCTCGTGAACAGCATTCAACCTCTTGTTCAAGAAATTCGGAGCACCCCCGCCGGAACCCCCTTTCCTCCTCAATCTGAGCAAAACATTGAGCATCACATCAATGACATCAACCGCACGGTCTACGATATTGGAATCAAGACTCGTGAGGCTGTGAACAACACTCGCAACAGCGCACTAGCCAAACACGCCACGCCTGTCGTTGATCTGCTCGAAGACTGTCGCGGAGGGCTACTGTCTGCGCTGCAGGATGATGAAGCTGGCAAGAGGGAGAAAATCCCCCCTCTGGCTTTCAAGATCGCACGAGCGACCAAGGTATGTATCTATCATGGATAAGTTTACAGCAGTCTGTTCTGATGATAAACTACAGGAACTCGTCCTACGTGTTGAGAGGATTGAGAATCGCGAGCTGACGGCTGATATGACCGTTTCGAATGAATTCTAAGCGGCTCCGTCTTTCATTGATTTGCCGTCCCGCGCCTCCTCTTGAGGACTTCCGTTTTCTACTCTTCGTGCATTTATTATCAGCGTAGAGGCACGCCTAATGGCCACGGCCGTTTTAGTTTTCTATCCCCTCGTACTCTTCTTTCTGCTTTTGTTGCACATATGGCGGCTTTGCTGGCATTTTCAGCGCTGGTGGACTTGGTGGGCGCTGGCATTTCCTTCCGACGGGTCCGTTTTCTTTGCGGAAAACATTTTTCCTTTCTTTTCCCCTATCCCTTATAACGTGGGAGGGGCACTCTTCGACCTGTACTTTGATACCATTTCGCCTTTTCGCTTTTATTGTCATCATGACCGCAGCCGTGCTTCCAGGTATCCTGCTTTAAGATCCCTTTCACGCAGGTCACTGGCTCTTTTCTGTTGGATTACTGGACCGGCCATCTTCTGTATAGGACTCCTGTACTGCCACCTTAGTATCTCTTCATCACCTGTATTAACGCAGATCGCAGTGCGCGTCGTGCGGTTCACGAATCATTGAATGATTCTCATTCTGTTTGCAAAGTAATTGTAGGCTGGCGATGCAAGATTGGAATTTACGCATTATACACACGCAGCTTTCATTGTTTCATTTCACCGCTACTAGCGGCCATCAGGGGTACTACTTATGTCTTCGAGGGTGGACTTGGGGAGAGCATGGGAGGGATTCGTCGTTAGATACTGTGACCGCATTAACAGCTAAACTCACTACTCGTTACTTTTTCTCGCTTACTATCGTACTCTAGGTATGGAGGTGAACAGCGTGCGAAGGAAGCGTCCATATCCTCGGATACTTGCAACATCTTCGACCCGGTTTCTCTTTTTCTCTTAATCAAGAGCATGGTAGATGGATTATAAGGCTTCATCCGCAACTTCAGCAAGCGACCGGAGTCTCACTTTTGGCGGCAAGAACGATACATTGACGACCCGCGACTGCACACGACAGGAGAAACTGATCACGCAATCATACACAAACCACCTTAGTGCCACTGGGGGCGCATCGCCCGTTCGAATGGGTGGCGTCTCTTGTACCCTCTGCGCCTCGCAATAGAGCTGGGAAAAAGCAGGTGGCCGTAAGAACATGACGATCGCAACAATCTCTGGGGCAGAGCATGTCATTTTATGTCCAAAATCAAGCGTACTGATCATTCTTAAGCGCACGGTTTCAAGACATAAGGAGAGTCGGAACTGTTCGGACATCGCGCACCTATATACATGGAATTTGTATGTGGTCCGGGAGTGCCTTATAGGAACAGAAGAAATGCTCTCTTGGAACTATGGCAGAAAAAAATCACGCGGCCTTGATAGGATGTGTAGTCTAGCTCAGCATGAGTGACAAGTTCACGGCACTCAGCCAGGAAATCCATATCATCTCCAGAATAAAATGCTTGTTACTCGAATGATCAGGCGGCACAGGAGGGAATGCTGTCAGTAGGATCATAGGTAGGGTAGTCAAGGTACCCGGGGGGTATGACACCACGAAACAACAAGGGTTAAAGTCTGGTCAGAGGTGTCGGCTGATGCCGCGCGAGGATCAATCGTGAAAAGATGCATTTGTGGGTATACTTTCAAGCCATGCAAAGTGCCATCGCGGAATTTTGCTGCCGGTATCGTACAGCGCATGTGCCATTTCCTCCTCTTCCTCTCCACTAGTGACCACCCATTTGGCCTCGGTACCCCTATCTCCCAAGCACCTTCAGCTCGATGGTCCTGAGAACCGCATAACTCACGGCAGCGAATGCGAAGCCGAGCTCGAAGCCGACGTCACCACCGAAAGGAGCCTCACCGGCGTGCAAGGCGATCTTGCCGACGTACCACTTCTGCGACATGCCGGTGATCATGCCGGCGATACCGAAACCGAATGCCAGGATAGCAGCAATGCCCGGCGGTAGCTTGGAAGGTTGATCATAGTGCTCCGGAACATAGCCGGTGATGCCGCGCTTGAAGAGGAAGTGATCGCTCAGTGCCACACCCTCGTAAATGGCGAGCCAGTAGCCGATGAAGTTCATGACTATGAGGTTGTCAGTTGGGGTCGCGGAAGGAAGTGAGAGTAGGTGCAAGGGTGCGCAACGGCAACGCTGATGCGAACGGTGTAAGGGACCCAAAAGCTCTTACAGTTCTCAAGAACACTCTCGAAGTGTGAGTAGCCGGGAATAGCAATTGCTATGTAGACACCCGTTCCAAGCAGGGTCCAGATAGGACGAGGGACTGACTGCGCCCAACGCCCAAAAACCTGAACCGTGAGAGCGATTGAATAGATGTTGGGACCTTGAAGACATGATGGTTAGAGCACAATGTGCAACACCTGGCGATTGCTTGACTTACAGTTGTTCGCAATAATGGAGAGAGCGAGGATGACCAAGCAGAACTTGCCAAAGCCACCGAGCGGAGGGAACAACACGGCGGCAAGCAGACCGCCGGTTCCCGAACTATTGTAACCAAGCTGATATCTGTTGTCCCCGCCATCGATAGCGGTAGCAGACATGATAGCGATGCCCAGCATCTCGGTAAACAGAAGCGGGAAGATCAGGCCAGCAGCGGTGGAGAAGAAGACCTTGCGACGGCTCTGATTGGAGGGATGGTAGACGGTGTAATCGGCCGCGTAACTTGCCCAACCAGTGGCAAAACCATAAACCGTCACACCAAAGCTTAGGACGCCACCCATCTCCGACTTTCCGGTCTCCCAGGGGATGTTGACGAAGGCGCCGCTATGGGCAAAGGTGCCGAGAACGATGAGGAAGATGATGAAAGTCGGGATCCAGCTGTAGAACTCGTAGGCATGGACAACCTTGTAACCGAACAGAGTGACAAAGAAAGTACAAATGGCGATGATGACGATGCCGGCCCAGCCGGGAACGTCGTTGTTAACGGCGTGGATCAGCTCGGCGCCAACGATTGAGTTGACGGCGGACCAGCCTATGCAGGCGCAGACATTGAAGCAGGCAACTAGGTCACGCGCGTTAGCAAGAAAGACGCTGTGCAAGGTTGCACGCATGCTTACTGAGTTTCACGCCCCACCAGCCAAACCAGAACCTGGAGAGGACCATCTGACGCAAGCCAAAGACAGGGCCGAAGGACGAAAACCAGCAGACAGGGAGGATGCCGAGGAGGTTGAAGAACAAGCAGACGAGCATAGCATCAGCCACACCAAGGTAGAAGAGAGACTTGGCCAGCAGGCCAATGGCAAAGGAGCTGACGACCATGTTGGCGGAGAGCCACTGCGGATGGCATCAGCCGGCTGCTCATATGGGGGGAGTAATGGAAGCATTACCATGGTACCGACGTTCAGAAGCGAATGATCGGTGCGCTCGTCTTCGGGCACGCGCTCAATGCCTCTCTGCTCGATGTTGAAGCGGCCGGCTAGTCTCTGAATCCTGGCATACAGAGAGTTGCCATACTCGAAGCTCTCGCCAGGCACGGCGCCGCCTTCGGCAGTCCTGTGGCCAGAGGGGTCGGATGAAACGTCGGCATCGGCAGCCTTCTTCTCGACGTCGACGTAGTCCATGGTGCAGACGGGGAAAGGCGACGACTCTAGCGAAGCTCCGCGAAGGAGTTTGATCTTCGTCGAGCGCCTTGGTAAAAGGGGAAAGGGTTGGCAGGGAATCGAAGAGTCAGGCAACGGCACTGAACTATATGGAGACGCGACGCGCTGCTCTCAGCCGAGCTTTTCTCGCGCACCACTGATAAGGCCGAGTGCAGTGCAGATCCGCAGATTCGTGTTTGGGCCAGCCCGGGGCCTAGTCGGTGGCCCGCTCCCCGCAGCCATGGCAAGAAGGGGAAGCAGGGCCGGCAGTAGAGTCCGGAGAGATAGCGATGACCAGCCTCGTAAAAGGTCTCGTAAAGCCCGATAAGCTTAGCCTGCCTGTTTGACGTTCCGGAATTTGTCGTCTAACAGCGGCAAGCTTTGCAGGGAAGGCTTGTCCATTGATAAGGCGGCTCCAAGGCTTGGCCCTGGAGGAGGTGTGTCGTGCGTCGCTTATCGACAGGAGCGTGGGATGGCGGCATCGGCCGAACAAAACCCAGTCGGCTGCTCGCTATCTATCTAAACGGCCGGCAATCGCGAAGCGTAACAACAGTCGGTGGTTGCCGCGCAGTCATGGCCTCGGGCTGCCAACCAGGTGCCGACCGCCGCTCTCCTACGCCGGCCGCATCCGCCTGTCTTCCCCAGATTCCGGTCCGGCTCCCGCTGCTCCACAGCTTGCGTCGTCCCGCCCGTCTGGTTGACGGCAAATCATGCCCCTCGTTGCACCTGCAGCCCTGCGGAGAAACAAGCCAGGTCGTGCTCATATCCTGCATTCGTCCCCGTCCAATACACGGCATTGAGATTTGCCACAGTGAAACGATGGTCTGGATGGAGGTCGACGCGCGGCTCCACAGACAACGGCTGCGTTAAGTAGAAGGGAGGCGATGATCAGGACATGTCGACGTTGGAGGAGTGCGGAAGTGCCGATCCTGTCGGCATTTCGCGCGCCGATCTGCCGCTGCAGACCGCCTTTTGCTGGTCCGAGCGCGACGAATTTCCATCGCAGCGCGGCGGGGAGCAGCCATAGTAATCCTCTGCCTCACTGTGACTCCTCGACGTCGCCAGCCTCGCTCCCACCTCCCTCCCTCAATGGTCGACAGATAGTCCTTGCCGCCCACCTGCCCACGCTGAAGTCTCCGCAAAACCCGCCACACCAAACCACCGTCGCAATGTCGAAAAAAGACCAGCTCTACGACAAGTGCGCCGAGCGCCCGCCCGGCACCGTCTTCTTCCAGGAGGACCTATCACTGTTCAACATTGCTAAGGATGTCGACGAGCTGGTTCGCATATGCCAGGAGCTCGTTGACTCTCACCTCTTCGAGCTGCTGGAGAAGGGCCACAACAACTGGGATCGCGTGCTGTGCTGGAGGCTGCGCTCCCGCGAAGATGCCGCAAAGTACGTCACCCGCCGTGTGGCTTGTACGCGATGGGCTGACATGTCTGCAGGCTTCGTGGCATGGATCCGAATGAGCGCCTGGTCTACTCGCACATCTCGTCGGCCGAGGACCAGGGCATGTGGACGCGTACCATCAAGGCCAAGACAAACTTCCACCAGACCGTGATAAACAAGGCCTTGAAGTCGCTCGAGGGCAAGCGCCTGGTCAAGTCCATCACCTCGGTCAAGCATCCTGGCCGCAAGATTTACATGCTGGCCCACCTCACGCCCTCCGAGGAAGTCAGCGGCGGCCCTTGGCACACTGATGGCGAGCTGGATATCGAACTCATAGAGCAGATCTCCACCGTCATCCTCAACTACGTCGAGCAGAATAGCTGGGTTGAGCAAAAGCCTCACCACGTCTCCAAGGCCGACATTAAGAGGAAGAAGGAGCAAGTCCAGCGCAGCGCCAGCAATGCTGCCCCTGAGGCTCCAAAGTACCGCCCCGCCCTTGGCCGCAACGGTGGCCTCCTGCTTCCACACCCCCCCGGCTACCGTAACTACCCGACCGCTTCGTCCATCCTCGAGTTCATCGAGAAGTCCGGCGTGATAGAAGGCGTCGTAATCCGCGAGATGGATCTCCGGTCACTGCTCGACAACATGGTTTTTGATGGTAAGATCGAACGCATGGGAGCCATGGGCTACCGCAGTGTGCGCGGCGCCATGGAGGCCGCCAACGATGCTGAGCTGGCCGAGGGCTACGGCAACGGCCTTACCCAGGCGCCATGTGGGCGCTGCCCTGTCTTCAACTTGTGCGAAGAGGGTGGTCCCGTCAGTGCCAGCAATTGCGAGTACTTCGAGGAGTGGCTCAAGGTGGCTTCGTAGCAGCGGCTTGGTCGCGCGTTTGTAAGGGTGCTCTTTCTTGATTTTGGATGTTTCGATCCGGTTGACGTTATCAACCTACTTTATAAGCGGTCACTGCGACTTGCATAGCGACGGCGTTTGTTTTTGAAGGGGAAATATGTATCAAAACTCTTCCTCGGGGATCTTACAAGGCGAGTTCTGGTTTTTCTTTTGCATATACCACGGCGGTTCACCACACAGGGTGGTAAAAGGCGAAGACTCGGGGCACATCCGTATGGAGAATATGTGCTAGTCTGAGTTCTAAACAAGTGAAACGTCGAGTTCCAATTGAAACACTTCTACGATACCATCTCCCCACCCAAGATAGAGACGAAAGTCTTGATCATTTGTCACCGAACAGAAAGAAAAGAAAAACGCCGTGCCGGTACAGGCCATCCACGCCCATGATTTGCTAAACCCGATCTACATCGTGGAATATTCTCCAGAGTCTCCGATGTTATCTTCTTCACAGCTTCAAAATCACAAACCGCAAATCTCACATCTCTTGTGCTTCTTGAAGTCGCCCTGGTAATGGTCCAAATGATCCTGGCCGTCCAGTCTCTCGCCTTCCTCGGCCACCTTGCCCATCCACGACACCTTCTCGCCAGTTGCACTCACCGAGTCGTAGCGCGCGCCCTTGGCATTGAGCTCCTTTGTGATGTCCGTGACGTCGACTTCGAGGTAGTGGCGCAGGAACTCGCCGACCTCAGTGTTCTCGTGGTTGCCGACCAAGGGCGCGGCGGCGCGCGGATCCGAGGCAAAGATGTTGACGTCGGCGGCCGAGTGGCCGTGCGTGGACCAGCCCGTCTGACTGCGCCGGCTGACCAGGTCGGCGAAGGTGTAGGGAGAGACATCGGGGCGCGAGACCAACAGGTCGACCTCCTCGTGCGACGGGTCGTCGATGCCGAGGCCCTTGCTCAGCGCCTTTCGGACCCAAGCGGCTGTCTCTTCAGTGGTGGGTCCCGACGAGAGGAACTTGTGGTAGTTCTGGCCGAGACGTTCGGCCGAGTGAGAGGCGTTGGCCAAGACGCCGGGGTACCAGAGGTAATCAGGGTAGGATTCGTGCAGCTCTGACGGGGAAAGTTAGCCTTGCAATTCTAAACAAGTGGAAGGGGATGGCAGCATGAGACATACGTCTTGCGGCAGCGAGGCCGCCGGTCTCGTGGTCGCTGGTGCTAACCATGACCCCCTGGGTGCTGTCGTTCTCGAGGAACTCAAGGACACTGGCAAAGGCCTTGTCGTATGCCAGAACCTCGTGAACCTGGGCAGCAGGGTCGTTGCCGTGGCCGGCATGATCAATCCTGCTTCCCTCGATCATGAGGAAGAAACCTTTCTCGCTATCCTGCGTAGCGGCACTCAGCGCTTTCAAAGCGGTTCGTGCCATCTCGTCGAGGGAAGGATAGATGTCGCCCTCGTTCCTCCTATCGATTTCGTAGGGAATGTCCGTATCGGCAAAGAGACCAAGCAGAGGCAGCTCGACGGCGCTGCCCAAACGCAGGCCATCGAATTCCTTGCGGCTGTCGATGTAGTTGAAACCGTATTCCTCCTTGGCCAACGCAACAATGTCCCTGTCGTCGGCGCGGCATGAGCCCTCGGTCGAGTTGGGTAGGAAGTGGCAGCGGCCACCGCCGAGCATGAGGTCCACGACACGGCCGAGCGGGTAGTCGCCAACCATCTGCTCAGCGATGCGGTCTTCTTCCGAGCGCATGTTGACGTGAGCAGCAAAGCAGGCGGGCGTAGCATCAGTGATGCGGGTGGTGACAACCAGGCCGGTCATGTAGCCGGCGCGCTTCGCGGCCTCCAGCACGGTCCCGCAAGCTGAGTGATCGGGCAGGACAGAGATGGCTCCATTATAACTCTTGAAGCCGCAGGAGAAGGCGGTCGCGCCGGCGGCCGAGTCAGTAACCAAGCTGCTGGACGAGCGGGTGCGCGACTGGCCGATCAAGTGCTGGTCGATGACCAGCGTGTCGTCCCAGGGCTCGGCGTTCTGGTACTGCTTGAAGCTACGGGCAAGCGACAGCGACGTCGGGCCCATGCCATCCGAGACCATGAAAACCAAGTTGCGCTTGCCCGACGGCTTCGGCTCCTTTGTGGTGGCCTGCTTCTGGTACACGACGGCCAGCACGATGACCACGGCCGTCGCGATCAGGGCCCAGGCAAACAAGCCGAGTTCCCTCCATCTCTTCCATCCGGTCCGCGGGTGTTCGGTGTGCTTGCCGGTGCGTTGGCCAGTGAGCAGGGCATCCTCTTCGGCAAGGTCGCGGTCGTTGGAGTGCTCCGACGACGGGCGCTGCGACAGCAGCGGACGCGCCATGATCGGTGGTTACGTGTGCGGGAGGGGGTCTGTCTGGGGCAGGCGGAGAGGATGAGAGTGTGGAGGGAGCGAGTGATCAAGCTGTTGCAGCCCGTTGAGCTCCGTCGATCCCTTCTTGGCGGCCACGCGGAGGCATCATAGGACCCACCCACACTCGGGAGCCATGCCGCCCCTGCAGCAGCGCCAGGAGTCCGCCTGCTCACCGCCGCGACAGTGTCCGTCACGGTACGTAGGTATAAAGTTAAGCCCCTGGAACGATCGCCCGACTCGCGCATCTCCCAACTCGGCGCCGACCTCCTTAATCAGTTGTGGGATTCACACAAACACGCTCGATCGCGGCGGTCACGTCTCATGTTGTGGTGCTTGACGGTGTACATGCAACGCTGATTTCTCTTGCCTTGCGAAGAGACATGTGCAGAAGGACCGACTACCGATTCCCCTGCAGCCACATCGAGTCCCGGGTGGAGCTATCGTTGCTATTTGGTCAGGCACTCGGACCACCACAGTTGCGAAGTCGAGATGGAGCCGTTCGAGAAGCCCCATGTCGACGTCGCTTTGTCCCACGTATACTTCAAGAGATCTGTAGCCTGGGTTGGCGCGGGCTTGGGGGTCCGAAGAAAGCAGACAGTGGTCGAAAGATTGCGGATTCGGTACGAGGAAGCATGTGACGAGTGCTGCTTTGATTGGACAGCAGAAGTTGAAGAGTGATGACTCTATTCTAATTAGATCTCCATATTACTGTATTAACCACCAAGTCCACCCCCAATCCCCACATTATCCACTATTAGCTACTATGTATGTACAATGGTCTGTGCGCGAAACTGACTGGAGATCAGGCCGAACCCAGTCTCCACCGGTCGCGCCTCCAGTGTATGCGTTTACAGGCTCAGGCAGCCGCACTCGCCGTTGAGGGTGACACCGAGTCCGACGAAGAGCTTGCCGAGGCCGGGAAGGACGAGGTCCAAGCAGACGTGGATGGAAACCCAGGCAACCTCGAGGACACCGCCGACGACGCCCTCAATGGCGACCAGCAGGTTGGCGATGACGCTGATGACGAGGTTGATGCTGAGGTTGAGCAGGGAAAGGGAGACTACACGATTGGTAAGCTGCGGGAACCAGGGAGAGGAACAATCCCTTGAACTTACCGATTCCGACGATCTTAACCGAGGCGTTGAGAGTGAAGAGGATCTCGAGGACGATCTTGAGGGCCAGGTCGACGATGACCTGGACATCAGCGCCGGCCTCACATCCCTGGATCTTGGCGGTAGCGGTGGTAATGACGTCGATGATGGCAGTGATTTCCGCCTTGATGGAGACAATGGCCGGAGTGCTCAGGTCGACCTCGACATCCAGTCCGAGGCCAAGGCCGCCACAGGTGCTGTTGATGTTGGCCGTGTGCACCTCGACCTGAGCCTTGAGGTCGGTCAGGACACTCAACACAGTGATGTCGGCGACGACGTCGGTCTGGACATCGGTGCGGGCGATGATGTCGCTGCTGACGTCCTTGGTAGGAGCAGCGAGAGCGCCCATGAAAAGGCTGGAGACAGCGAAGGCGGCGGCGAACGAGAACCTCATCTTGAATGACGGTGGAGGAGTGAGAGTGAGAAAGGTCGGAAGGACAAGTGAGAGATTGTCGGAATGAGAGACTGGAGTGATGGAGCGAGTGATGATTACTTCCTGATGCCACCGCTTGCTCTTTTATATCCCTCAAAAGGACTATGTCACTATCTTGACGTCCCGCCGTGCCTGCTGCATCGAAACCCCCGTGTCGATTGCCCTATGTCCATCTGTGGTAGAACATATGTCGATCCTCGAGCTGGTTGCATGCATGGTGTCGAGCTGTCCAGACTTGGCTCGTAACTTTTCCATCTAAGAAGCACTATTGGGCTTCTGGAATAACTTTAAGCATCCTGCACTAACGCGAACAGGTGCGATAGACAAGACTTGGTAAGCAAAAGGGAAGTTGGCGTGCGATTAGCCCGAATTTGGATTGTATGCTTCCCCAGACTAGGACAACCGGATAGGATCTAATTAGTTTAGGGGGTTGCTCTTGTGGTTGGATGGTTTTGGTGAGACGTAGCCCTCGTGACTGAAGCCTCGACAGGTCTTAGTGCCGCATTAAAATACAGCCACGGCTCCTCCGGCTCCTACAGTACCAACCCAGAAATAACATCAGAAATGACCGGTCAACGCTCCCCTTTAACCATGAACATCGAAACAGAGGTCTTTGCAGCCGCCGAGTGTCTCTGCTCTTTTGCTTCCATACAAGCGGTTTGCAGCACTCTGGAATCTACATCAAACTGGAGAAACGATGTGGAACACGTGAAAATGAATGCAAATTAGGCAACGCACAGACAAACTGCCCAAAAACGCACGTTCGATGCACGGTGCAAAGCAGACTTGCAGCATCTCTTTTGGCGCAGCCTCACAAATCCTACATAGTCAATCACGGTGCTCCTTCCACCTACCAAAATAGTGGCCAGACCGGCCGACAACTCGAAGCTCCCCTTCATTTGTTCGGGTCTGAGCATAGCTGCAAAAGACGGCCGGCTTGTCATGAATTTCCACCAACTTTTTCCATCGGGCCAGATGTCCCAGCGGCTTGTGCAGTCAAGCGCTGGGCGTATCTCTTATCGTCATTCACGACGATCATGAATTGCTTGGCGTAGTCTAATATGTTATCGATTTGGTAAGCCAACCATCAAGGCCCAATACCACTTGGCTAGTATCGGATAGGCCTGATCAGAGCGTTACTTTTCTTCGGTGGATGGTCGTCGAGGCCGGCCAGAAGGACAAGGAGAAAAGGAGAAGAGGCTTGAGGGTATCCTTGAGTGTTCTAGGGTTGCAATCCATCCATTCGTTGATAATCCTTCACACCTTGCTGGTTTCCTTCATGGGGGTAGCGGGATCAGAAAGGGTCGAGCAGCACGTGCGGCAACGTGTTTCTGTTGCAGGGTTGATCGGCGCGCCCCGCCACAGCAGCGAACGACTCCATACTTAGCACCCACAAGAGTCTGCATTGCCAGGTCGCTGGCAGTATCGTCCCTGCGCCATTCTCCAATGAAGTTGGAGGTAGTGCTAAGATGGCCCATCGCAGGACGCTGTCGAGAGGCGGACGGGATCACGCCTGACGCACGTGTCTTTTCTTTTTTATCCAAGCTCAAGTCGTTCCTTTCCCCCAACTTCATCTGGTCGTCCTGCGTGACTTCCTCATCTTTCTTGAACCTCTAAATCGATCCGTCTAGTTGGGCAACTCGTCCAAGGGGCTTGTCGGTCTGTCGAGACGAAGTGTTATCACCGACACTCGCCCATCTCAGAGGCTCGCTTGGAAGAGGGCTGGAACGCGGTCTCTTCCGCTCCGAGATGGGTGGCGGATACGCTGGCACGTTTGTGAGAAGCGCCGAGCGGTTCGCCAGCGGACTTTCAGGCGATCTAGCGTCACGAAAGCCTTTGTTTTCCCGCGCACCGCTCCCCTTTCTTCTCTCTCATTTGCTGCTTGCTACAGTCATGACCGAGTCCTCCATTCGCCATTTACCAATCAAGCTTAGTGTCGAATTTTTTTCCTCACTTATCTTCGACTTCATGACCACTTGCTGGATCTAATTCAGTTAGTTTCTGCCAGACTGCGCTTGGTCAGCCTGGGCCCGCTTGCCGCAGCTTTTTGTCTGCTCTCCCATGCCACATTGTACTGTCATGCATTCCTCTCTACACTAGCGCCGTCTCAAGGGACGTATAACCCCTTGAGCGTTCCCCTTCGAAGCCGTCGTCGAGCCTTGCCCCAGCGGACCCGCCCGATTTACCCTTCCTGCTGGTCCGCTTTAGCTCGTCCTCACGCCAGACGCCCTTGCATCTATCCCCAGCTAGGAGAAAAGTTGCCCGCCACCATGAATGGAGTCGAGGGCATTCCTCACGGCGCACCAGTTTCCCCTGTGTTTGCTGTGCAGGAGACGCCTTCTGCTGGCCGGGCCGTATTCGCAACCTCGGACATCGCAAAGGGCACGCCGTTGTGGGTAGCAGACGCTCCTAGCGCCAATGTCATCTTGCGCGAGTATCGCAGAGAACTGTGCGCCCATTGCTTCACGTATAACCGTGGTCGCGAATGGAAGATTCGCGATAATTCTGTAGGCTTTGCATTCTGCTCCATCTCTTGCCAGCAAGAATGGACGGACATATTAGGCCTTGAGGGTGTTCAAGCTTGGAAAGAGGTGGAAAAGCTCAACAAGGGTTGCTCGAGGGAAAGGGAAATGGTAGATGCCAGTAAGTACTGCTCTTCGATTGTATTCATTTCCTTTTTACGCTTAGCCCGGTCCCACCTTTCCCTTCTGAGGTTGATCGAGACCAATTGACCCAAAGGCGTGAGCTCTCTTGTGGTCTTCACATCGAGGACGCTAATTTTCCATCCGCTCGCCGTGTGCAGCAAATGTCCCTTCCATGTTTTCCCCCGACATTTGAGCAGTACTTTCTCTTTCTATGTCTGCCCTGTTGCTTTCCAAGGCCTACGAGTGTAAAGTCATCCAAGCGAATTGCTTATGTAGTACAGTTTCATCGATCCCTACTGAGGACGACATAAGACTTGCTTGGAACGTTGCATCCGCAATGACACACCTTGTTCTCGCCGCACGATCGAGTACGCCACCCCCAAACAAACCGGCGAGGCGAGCATTGGCCTCCGCTCTACAAGCCCCAACTGTCCCGGACGTCCTCTCTATGCTGCTCTCTGGCATTTTGGCACGATCACGTGATCCTGATACGTGGACTTCGATCCTCGCGCTCTGGCCGAACAACCGGCCGTACAAGTCTGCAGATGACCTCAAAGAGCATGTCAGCTCCTTTCTCCAGCTGGTCGCCGTCCTGCCACCGACTCTGCTCCCATTCGCAACAGCAGAAACATGCCACATGCTCGCCACACGTGACAGCATGAACAGTTTCGGCATCCGATCACTGGACGACGATGGTGCTGAGTTCTTTGGGTACGGTGTATGGACCAGCGCTAGCTACTTTAACCATAGCTGCTCGCCGAACGTGGAGAAGAAGAGGGTGGGGCTGGCTTGGCACTTCACAGCGGGTAGGGATATCTGCAAAGGCGAGGAGCTGTGTATCACGTATCTGAGCGGGGAAGAAAGAGCACTGAACACGGATGCTCGGAGGAGACTACTGACGAATTCATGGGGGTTCAAGTGCGTTTGCGACAAGTGCACTGCTGGCCTTTGAGTTAGATGGGAAGAATGACCGATGGGGACCATCGTTGCTAACGTCCATGTTGCGGGGTATTAGAGCTAATCCTTCGAACTAGAGCTGAATCCAAAGTTGCGCAGTGTCTGCTGCCTACCGCAGGTCTGCGTTCAGCCGTGACCCGCGCCATGAAAAACGAGGAATCATCAAAACAAGTGCCAACAACCCACCAACCGCAACGGGGACGGATTGTTGGAGACCCTGCACTCGTCGCATGATCATGCTCCCCGCACCCATGAGCGTTTGTTTGTCTCGGTGAACGTCGATCATATCTTACTTCTAGCGAGGAATGTGGTTGAGCGAATCAACGACTCCTACCGTGGGCGGATGGCTGCGGCTTCCCGCAAACGATGATGCACCTTGACGTCTGAGGTGCGGTGCGCAACGGCGGCCCCTATGCTTTTGAGGTGTGTGATGGAGCGGGGAAGCCCTTCGAGACGGCACCTCTACGTCATGAGGTACTGCAGCGCAGCGTGGTAAGCAGCGTCTGATAAAGAGGCAGCTGGCTCGCGAGCCTTAGGGTTTACCTTTTCCCCAGCGCAGCATTCTCACATCCACTTGGGACGATCATTCCTCAACAAATCGCGAACATGTCTATGTAGGCCGCATCTGCTTCCGTCTTCGGCATGCGCTGACGACCCAGCAGTGGCAGGGACGACACCATTGCCGGAGCCAAGATCCAGCCGCTGGAATCTCCGACTAAGTCTAACGTCGCGCACGAACTGACGGACCGTGGTGCGGTGGGCACAAACCATAGCATCGACCGGGCGCGCATCGATCCCTTGGGCGGCCACGGTAAGCAGCTCTGCATCTGATGGGCGGTTTGCTGGTAGCTTCGAGCGAGAGCAGGGCACCAGCCACTCGTTAGTTGCGGCGGCAAGGAGGCTGACAGGCGTACCAAAGGTCAATACCAGCACCCAGCTCCTCACGCCGACAGCCAGGGCGTCGTGGGACGTGACGACGTCTTCGCGGGGGCCAAGGTCGAGCCGCTGGAGGGCAAGCACGGTGAGACGATTGCGAAGACCTCTGGGCTGGACGACGAAGCCGTCGATGCGGCGAGGATCAGCCCGATGGGCGAGGTGCGTGAGCAGATGCAATAAGTAAAGCGCGCGGACGGCAGCCAAGGCGCCAGCAATAAGGTTATGAGATACGACGGAACGGATATGATGATGATCGGATAAAAATAGGAGCTTGTGAGAGTAGTTCTTTTTCTCGTCAATGAAAATTCTTGCCCGTAGACTTTAGTCAAGCATTTACTGGAATCTTTGGTCACAGCCACGCCGGTGGAGCCAGGGCGCTGTAGCGTGTTTATTGCCTGGCAACGAGTAGAGAGGTGTCGTCAGCAGCTGTTTCAGCAAGCAAAGTTGCGCATAGGGAGCTCAGGCCCAGGGATGCGAAACGAGATGATCGTCATTTCCAAGCTGCGGCAAACCTGCCGCGCACACATGGCTGCTATTTTGCGTCTCCCATCGCGGCTGCAGGCGATCGTGACAGGTTGGCGTTGGGCGGGTGGCGGGGCGGGCTGGATGATTCGGGCCTAGCACAGCCAAGGTCGGAGGCTCAACAGGCTCGACGCTGCCGTTGCGTGACAGGCCGCGTGGGCGGCGAGGCTCGCGGGAGGCGCGTCGCCCTATTGTATTGCGGCACGCGCGAAGGAAGCGCAGGCGGCGCGGGCTGGCGAGGAGCAGGAGCAGCAGAAGCGCCAGGAGTCGCCGGCCCTCTGCCTGGAGAGGAGGTTGAAATTGGCCACGGCGTGGGGTGTGGCAAGGGCAAAGGGCGCTATTTTGGGAGGCCTGGCAGGCCGGCACGGGGTGGGCCGGCAGGCCTTGCGATGCGCGGCTTCCAGCAAGGCGCCGCCGCCAAGTTGGCCGGACGCGACAGTCGAGATTGCAGTGCCGGCTGGCCGTGCAAGATAGACAGCGAGGAGAGGCCTGGGGCAGCGCGGCCGGTGCGCACGCAATCCGGCGCATCCCCAAGAGGCAGCGGCGCAGGGCCACAGCCGTGCTCGCAGCGTGCGCCGGACGCGGGCGCGCGCGCAATTGGCTCGCCCAAAGCGGCGGGCAGGCCTGCGCGGCCCAGATAACAGCTGACGATCTCTCCTTTTCGCTGCTGCCCTGCTGCCCTCCGTCCAGCTCGACCGCCGTGCTCTCGCTGCTCATCGTCTCTGCGGCAATTAATCGTCAGCCTGCCAATGCGGAGCGCCTGAGCGGCCGCCGCCACCGCCGTCCAATTGTCATTCGTTTTGCGCGCGCTTGATCCCTTCCCTACGCACTGCAACCGCGTGCGGCCCCGGCGCCCTAGCACCGCACCCCCGAAAGCTTCCACGCACCACACTCCTCCGTCACCCTCCTCGACCGTCTGCCGCCCCCGACAGCAGATTGCCATTACGACGCCGCCGCCGCCCAACCCAGCCCGCGCGCCCCCTCCTCCGTTTCACGCCGTCCGCTCACCAAGCGACTGCCGCCTGCGGATCTAGTCGCCCGCAAGGCCCACCGATCACCTCTCACCGTCTCGCGTTTCAGCCTTCAAGATTCGGGTACGCCGCGCCGCGCGCATCGCTCCGTCATCCTCCACCCACAGCCCGCTGACTCCCACTTTTCTAGTTCCGCAAGAACTCGGTGCGAGGGGAAGCTGGCGAGCCTCATGCTCAACCCGGAGCCATGAAATCGCCTCTGTCCTCTCGCTTCCAGAACATGAACCCCATGAAGCTGCTGCCACTCAAGACCAGCTTCTCCTACGAGCAGCTGCCTGGCTACGACAATGGCACGCCGCTCAAGAAGTATCGCTGGCGCTCGCCCAGCCCGGGCGGCGACCGCTTCATCTTGCCCAAGCTGAGCTTCTCGCGGGCCATCCTGTTCGCCATCACCGCCGTCTTTTGCATCGGCCTGCTCGCAACCGGCGGCTACAGGCGGCACCAGCGCATGATACACCAGCAACCACCCCCACGCGAGCTCTTCGCCTGGGAGCACTTTCCAAGGTGCGACTCCTGCCGCCCCGTTTCCCTCTCGAACACCTCTGCTGACGCTCGACAGATTAAATGGCTACTACAACGGCCTGCGCACCCTCGTCTCGTACAAGGACTACGTCCCCGAGCAGGCCTACGTGAGAGCCGAATCCGAAGCTCCTCTGGACACCTTTGCGTCCACCACACAGAAAGCCAAAGCCCACACCGGTCCCGAACCATCACCCTCTGCCCGGCCCTTCCCTTTCAACCCCTACCCTGAGTGGACGTCTCCCGAATACCTGAAGGAGTATCACCCTGTGGAAGAGTGCTATTTGGACGAGGGCTTGAAGACCCAAACCCCCGACATCTACGCGTACCCTGGCATCCCTCAGAATACGACCAAGCCATTCTTCGGCTCGTACGAGCAGCTGGGCATCTCTCGGGATATGTGTTACGAGCGTTTCGGTCGACTGAGCCCCTACGGCTACGGCTATCCCCACGAAGACGGTGGCGTTGGCCTGGCCGATAACTCGGAAAACGTTGGCGCCGAGAGAGTCTGGGATATGCTCAACCAGAAGAAGGTGGATTGGAGAAACGTCGACTGGGGCCGTGCTCAGAGTGCCTGCTACGAGAAGAACCGAGTTCGCTTCGAGAAGGACGCCACGACGAAAGATGGCCAAAAGCCCGCTCCTGGAAAGAAGCTGAGGCAACGCACTGCCTATGTTCTGCGCACCTGGACCGGCTACCAGTATTCGGAATGGCAGCTGCTCAGCTTGCGGGCCATGATCAACGAGCTGTCGCTGAAATCGGGTGGTGAGTACGACGTCCATCTGCTCGTCCACGTCAAGGATGATAGCATTCCTATCTGGGCTTCCGATGCTATTTACCAGCGCACGCTCGAGGAGAACGTGCCAAAGGAGTTTTGGGGCATTGCTACTCTCTGGTCAGAGCAGCAAATGCGTACATACTACCCTGAGCCCTTCACCGACAACCTCGAGAACGATTCAGGTCTTCCTGTCCATAGCGTTTACCGTGGTGCCCACTTCGCTCTTCAATGGTTCTCCCAGCAGCATCCCGAGTATGACTTTTTCTGGAACTGGGAAATGGATTTGCGATACACCGGCCACTACTACGAGTTCCATGAGAAACTTGGCCAGTGGGGAAAGCGCCAGCCGCGCAAGGGCGCTTGGGAGCGCAGTTCCAAGTTTTACATGCCTGACGTCCATGGCACTTGGCAGAACTTCACTGAGATGGTTGAGGCGGAGATCGCCGCTTCTGACACGCCTCCGGTCTGGGGACCCCCGAATTTCGAAGCCAAGGAAAAGATCCCTTCGCCCCCGGGCACCACACCTCCCACATCCTATGAGCAGGATAACTACGAATGGGGTGTGGGCGAAGATGCCGACCTTATCACCTTCAACCCCTTCTTTGACCCCGAGAAGACTAACTGGGTGTTCCGCCATGACATCACCGGATACGATCTTTCGCTTCCTCCTCCCCCCCGTCGGGTGGCCATCATTACTGTTGCGCGTCTTTCCAAGCGACTCCTCAATCTCATGCATGAAGAGACTTTCCGTCTTCGTCACACCATGTTCCCGGAGATGTGGCCGCCGACTGTTGCATATCACCATGGTCTGAAGTCCGTCTACGCCCCGCACCCTGTTTTCTTCGACCGCAACTGGGATCTCGATTACATGAACCAGATTTTCAACTACCCGAAGAAGGAGATTGACAGCCCCTTTGGCTGGGGTGAGCACAATCTCCTCGGCAGTTCTTTCTACTACAACTCTGGTTTCTCCGGCGCTCTCTGGAGACGGTGGCTAGGCGCCTCCGAGAATGAAGAGGGTGGACGCTACGAAGAAGAAAACGGCAGCGGCCGCATGTGCTTGGGGGGCATCCTGTTTCACCCGATCAAGTTCGAGAGAGGGGAATAAGACACTTGAAACTGTCTTTTATGCTCCTTGTCCTCTCGACTTTTCAACGAACCTTTATAGACCATGTGCCGCACTGCTTCGAAGTTTGAGCGACTCGAATCCTCAGTCGATTAGGTTTCTTCCTTTTATAACCGCACCATCGGGCCGGAGTTGGACGGCGTCTCCTCGGTTTCGAAGTTCCAAATATTATGCCAACATTGGCTGGGAGGGGGAACGGGTCTTGGCAAACACTTGCTTGCATTTTGCGACATCCGCACACTCAAAGGTTGGCTAGGAAACACGCGCTTGTATTTCGGATCCAATGCAGAGATAAGGGAACAAGGCCTCATTTCTTCTTCCGCTTCTCGATTCCCCATTTATATCTTTCTGCCTTTTCTAGCTCGGCTCTCGGATGGAGGTCACAGTTTGTTTTTCTAATTGACTGACCCTCGCCTTCCTTCAATGCATGGGAGTCAAACATTCTGGAGGGTTTTTTCCCTTTCCCTTTCTTTCTTTCTTTTCTTTTGCGCTTGGCTCAGTCTCTCCTTATAGAGTGTTTCTCGACATACCCGCTTGCTTACCGTTAGAGTTGGAAATTCCTCTTCTCTCTTCCGCTCAAAATGGACGAGCACGGGAAAGCGGCGACTAAACGGGTCATTCCTTTCCGTTGTTCAGACATCTAGATGTATTGGATGCGAAGACAGCGGCAACACTCAGGCATTTTTTGAGCTGGCTGGGCCGCTGCTGTGTGATGAGTTGGGAGTCTACTGGGGTAGGGTTTTGTGGAGGCGGATGTAATGAAGAAAACGACTTGGAAGGAAAGAGCGGGAGACCACTCAATGGATGAAGGAAATACAGAAAGGGTTTTCTTTTTCTACTATTACCACCGACAAATACCTCATAGTGCAATTACCAAAATTGGGTGGTATGTATACAGTAACTACACTGTTCTCAAAAGGTCTGGAATCTGGATGGAGGGGTTTATTTTAACCAACCTTCCCTGTACATACACAGTGTTCGAATTTTTGTACTCTCGCTGTCTTTTCCTCATGTGAGCATGTTTCGTGGTATCACTCGGTCGGCTACGATGGAGTTTTGGTCTGTTCAGTCGTACCAACGCCTGCTGACCTTGCGGACCTGGCAGAGACACTAGGATGGCGAGCTGCATAATAGATCCATGAAGATCAATAGCAGATGCTTGAACGTGAGCAGTGCGACGCTGATACACCAAATGTGAGACTACGGCGCCTGTAGCAGCTCACGCATCTGACACCATGGGGGGACTGTTCGTGACCAGCATTCGATGCCCATGGAGTTTAGAACTACGCTATGACCCGAGAATATCTAGACCACCGTGTTTTCTAACGAAGAGGCTTTTTATGTAATGTCAAATGTTCTGGTCAGAGGTGTTGCTTCGCCTGCGTGGCCGCTTCGATCAAAGAGGCTCCATTACACGCAGCGCAAAAAGAGATCTTCGGAGGATGCTCAGGAGCACGCTCAAGGGCTTTTCACGTCTTATCATGACAGGAGATGGGCAGAAGCGACTCTACTGGTGGCAGCTCTACTGGTGCAGGGCCACGACCAGCCATTCGCGCCCGTCAGAAGCCCATATACCATGCGACGGATTGGGCGCAAAGTGTTGGCAGACATGGTTGTGTCAACAACTATGCTACTGTGTCGTTCTGAGTGCAACGGAGTTGTGGGCGCCTCCGGGATCTTCCTTCTGTTGCCATCGAAATCATTCATGTCTCATGTTTGTTGGCGCGTCTCTCCATCACCGCGCCTTGCCAAAGCTTGCTCGATTTTGCGCTGCCGACGATCCTCCACGCGGGACGGTATGCTACGGAAATACTCGATGTAACCAAGGCGCTGGCCTCTGAGAAGTGACACGGCATCTTGAAGAAGGCCATAGCCTAGTCCGACTGCTAGGCCCATTTTCGCAGTACGAGCAATTGTAATTGGTGGGAAACGATCTGAGAGGCGGGTCAGAGACAATCCATAACATGACAGTGTCCTGTTTTCCCGGGGAAGCCATCGGAGACTTACTCCATACACTCCACGCACCCGCGGTGCCCAAGCCGGCGACAACGGTGCTGCCAAAATCACCTCTGCTGTCGCCCAATCCGCGGATGCGATCAATGGCCTCCTCGCACATGAAGAAGCCGCTGACCCAGATGGATAGCCTGACGCCCATGCGCAGACCCTCACGTACACCGCCCAGCATGGCGTGGTAGTTTTTGCTTTTGTGATACAGGTACCAGCCCGTGGCGTCTGTGGGTAGGCGGTGCGCATTTTCAGCGCGGTACCGCAAGGCAGCAGATTGGCTGCCATGGGCCATTCCCAGGGTCACTCCGGAGAGGAGGGCGATGGTGCCCGCGAGAGCGACGCGAACCTCAAAGACTGTGGACAAGCGCGCATTTTCGAAGACAGAGCGGGAGGCGGATGCCGTCTTGATTGGCGGCGAGGTTGCTGATACAGCAGGCGGGGCGGGCGGGGGTGGCGACGGTGGTGCAGGCCCGGTGGTATCCTCTTGTGGCTGTGAAGAGGAAGTGGAAAAAGGGTTCTTCCAAAAGCCCATTGTGGCGACTTAGGCGTAGATGAGGCTGGTGGTGGAGCTGGAGATGCAGTGCAGTGCGGCGAGCCCGGAGCTCTCCAGGGCGGTGGCAGAAATTCTGGCTGCGGCGCTCGAAGTGGGCTGTCGCAGCGGCGGTACGACTCATCGCCCACCCAAACACACGCCCGCCGCCGTTCCCACCCCAATTGCTCCCGCTCACGCACGCTTCCCCTTCTCGTACGCCTCAGTCTCCTGCCAAGCGAAAATGGTCGGCCAACGCGGCCCCGTGCCGGTGCCGCAGCACAACGATGCCACACAGGTGGTTCTTGACCTGCTGCACGAAAAGCCCACGCTGTACTCGAACAAAGACCTGTCCGGCTTTTCGCAGGTCGACGTGAAAGCTGCTCTGGACCGCCTGGCCTCGCGTTCCATGGTCACCTATCAGACCGCCGATTCGGAGGTGGCCGTGCTCACGAAGGAGGGCCAAACCATAGTCGACGAAGGCAGCCACGAGTGGAAGGTGTGGGACGTGGTGAAGCGGAATGGCAGAGTTGCCATCAAGGATCTTCCCGTACGTGAAGACTGAGGGTTCGGCTGGAGGCAACTGAGTACTGAGAAGCGCAAACAGGGCCAGGCAGCCAACGCCGATGTCAAGGTCGGCCAAGGTAACGCCTTCCGCAACAAGTGGATCAAAAAGGACGGTGACGCGCTGGTTCCGCTCGTCGATGAGGTGCAGGACACCACGCGCGCAACCCTTCAGAAGATTGCCGAGACTGGGACCACCGCCGACAATAAGGTGCTGGTCGACTTGAGGAAGAGGAGGCTCGTTACCACCACCAAGGTTTTCACCTACACCGTCGAGAAGGGCCCCAAGTACGCCCGTGAGCTGCCTGTCGAGCACACTGACTTGACTGCCGACATGCTTCTTGACGGCTCATGGCAGACCGCAACCTTCAAGCCTTACAACTTCAACGCTCTTGGCGCTCCTCAGAACGCTGGCGCATTACATCCTTTGATGAAGGTGCGCGCTGAGTTCAGAAACATCTTCTTCAACCAAGGTTTCGTTGAGATGCCTACCTCTCGGTTCGTCCAGTTGCAACAGTGGACCCCGTTGAAGATTTGCTGACGCGGTTTCTAGCTTCGTCGACTCTGGCTTCTGGAACTTCGATGCCCTTTTCGTCCCTCAGCAGCACCCTGCCCGTGATATGCAGGACACTTTCTTCATTTCCGACCCCGCATCTGCCGATCCTCCTCGCGATGACCCTGTGGCGGAGCAGCAGATGAACGAGATGGAAGAGGGCGGTCGCCACCTCTACGCAACGGCTGACTCTGAAAAGAAGATCAAGCCCCGCGACTACGAGAAGTACTGGAACGACATCAAGGCCGTGCACCAGGACGGTGCCTTCGGCTCTGTAGGCTACCGCTACCCCTGGTCCAAGGACGAGTGCCTCAAGCTTGTCCTCCGTACGCACACCACCGCCATTTCTACGTGGGTGCTGCACAGGTTGGCTGAGGACCCGCGCCCCGCACGCTACTTCTCCATCGATCGTGTCTTCCGCAACGAATCCGTCGATGCCACCCACTTGGCCGAATTCCACCAGATTGAGGGTGTTATCGCCGACTTCGGCCTGACCCTTGGCGGTCTGCAGAAGTTCCTCGAGACCTTCTTCGCGCAGATTGGTATCACTGGTCTGCGCTTCAAGCCTGCCTACAACCCTTACACAGAGCCATCCATGGAAATCTTCGGCTATCACCAAGGCCTCGGCAAGTGGGTCGAGATTGGCAACTCGGGCATGTTCAGGCCTGAAATGTTGTTGCCCATGGGCTTGCCCGAGGATCTCCGCGTCTATGGTTTCGGTCTGAGCTTGGAGCGTCCTACCATGATCAAGTATGGTGTCAGCAACATCCGAGATTTGCTCGGCCACAAGGTCGATTTGAACTTCATAGAGAGCAACGCTGCGGTACGTCTGGACAAAAACTAGACTAGGCCAGATGGTGAGATAAAGGCACCTTCAAGATATGGTCGTTTGACGTGTAGAAAGTCCCTTTACGCATGAATTAAGAAGAGGAAAAAAAAAAAAAGAGGGTCGCCGTGCTGTGCGTAGAATCGAGGTGAATAAAGACATGTTATCATCGCAACTTTGCATGTGCATACGACATAGGATGGCGTCGTCACGTGGTTTGCGCCGAGCATGGGAATGGGAATTTGCACAAAGACTCGAGTGTCATGTATTTCCAGAACATGTAAACCGGATGCTATACTTCGCCGTTTTGAGTGTAACTCGTTTGGTATCGATACAGAAAGGACTGTCTTCCCCCATAACGCTTCGTTCGCCCGCCTACAGCTTCGCCCTGTTCTCGAGAAAGTGCAGGTTGACCGGCGTCACTGCCTTGCCGGTCTGGAAGAAGCCGAGAATATTCTCAATTCCCAGCCTCTCGAAGCCGATGTGGCTCTCGACGCTCGCACCGGCGGTGTGGCTCAGTACCTCGACGTTTTCGGCCTTGGCGAGCTTGGGGTGGACGTTGGGCTCGTCGTAGTGGACGTCCAGGCCAGCGGCCTCAAGGTGGCCGCTCTCGAGCGCGTCGACAAGGGCCTCCTCATCGATCAGCTTGCCACGGGCGATGTTGATCAGCCTGGCGCCCTTCTTCATGGCGCGGAACTGGGCACCGTTCAGGATCTTGTCGCCGCCAAAGGGAGTGGCGACGAGAACAGCGTCGGCAACGGCCAACATGTCCTCCAGCGTGGGATAAAACTTGGCGTCGACGCTCCTCTCTACATCCGAGGGCAGCTGGCGGATGTCGTTGTAGAGAATCTTCATGTCGAAGGCGCCATGGGCCTTCTGGGCGATGCGGTAGCCGATCTTACCCAGGCCGATGATGCCGAGCGAGTAGCCGTTGGGGTTGTGGGTGATGGCGGCGATGTTGCGGTTGGCGTCCTTGAAGCGCTCCGGGTCGCATGAACGCGCGCTGAGCGCCGACCAGGTGAACTTGCGGAAGGTGGAAAGGATGAGCCAGATGGCGGCGTCGGCCACCGACTCGGTGCACGCTGCGGCGGCGTTGCAGTAGATGATGCCGGACTTGGCAAGGCGTTGCGTGTCAACCCAGTCGAAGCCAGCACCGGCCGAGGCGTATATCTTGCAGGAAGAGGGGAGCAAGGAGCTACGTTCAATGTCAATAAATCTGTCCAAACGACTGCCCCGTTGGCAACGGACAAGCTCGTTCACGAATCTCCTCACAATTTGCCTGGTGTTCGGCAGCGCAGCGGGAATATTTTCCCGATTCGGCTGTCGTCCAACTATCAGGACCAACGAAAGAGAAAGTGCACAACTCACATGAGCTCGTCGTCCCAGTTGCCCATCTCGCCGCCAGTGTTCCAGAAGGGCCGGTACATGGCGACGAAGTCACCGAACTTCTTGTCCTTCAACGCTTGCTTGAACTCGGCGCGATTCATGCTGTAGCTGCGGCGGATCTCGAACTTGTCCTGCAGCTGCCTGTAGAGCTCATGGTTCCACTTGATGTCATCGCCGAGGTGGAGCACGATCGGCTTGCCCATGGTGCTGGCTGCTGTCGGGGTCTGAAGTGATGTGGAAGAGAGCAAACGGCGGGGAAGAAGCAAAGGACGGAGCGAGTGCAGGACGGACTGGCAATTGTGCAAGTCCAGGTGAATATAAAGCAGCGGCGGAATCCGTATTCCTTCTATGATGTTCACTTTCCCCACGGGCTGCACCTCCACACGACGCCTTGGCCCGCATCCCCAGCCTGCCCAGGTTCAGATCGCCTCGGGCAATGCGCTCCGACATTCCCCAAACCGCGCGTCCCCGCCAACCAAAAGCCGACGCCAAGCCCAGACGCCGATTCTGCACGTGACGGGCCTAAGCGAGCGTCGGCCCGGCCTCAAAACTCTGTCGCCCTCTCCGCCGCCTGTCTTCTTTTCTCTCCATGAAAGTTGAAATTTGAAACCCAGGAAATTTGACGCCTTGCTTGCTTGCACACACCCTAGCCGGTGTCTTGTCCAAGCGTGAGCCTGGGGTTGTATTAGCTGGGGAGAGAGACGCCTCCCGCTGTCAAGAAGCAGCAGCTCTGATCTTCCGTGAGCCGTTGACTCCCGTTGAAGCGGTACATTCTTAACTCCGTGGCCCACGCGCCACCGCCTGCTGACTACACCTTCCCTGCCCGTCCGCCTTAAGCCGCATCCTCGTCCACGCGACACCCAAGCTCCTGTCACCGTGTTTCATTGCGACACCAGAACCCCGCATCCGGCTATACTGCCTTTTTACATCGCTTCCACACCAACCGTCGTCAAGATGGATGCATGAATTCAGGTCGGCCAGCGATTGCGCGAGCCGGCCGTCCGCCCGCGCCCTCACTCCCGACGCACCCTACAGTCGTCCCTGTATAGCCCCTCACACCCAATCGATCCACAATGGCGACCCGGCGTGCCGTGCTCGCGCGCGCGTCCACCGAGGCATACTCGTCCAGCACGACAGTCGCCACCCGCCGTCGTGCCAAAGCCCCCGCCAAGGCCGTCCAGCCGCCCCCTCCGCAGCACCTTGACGATGACGAGACGTATGAGACAACCGACAGCGAAGCCGAGCCCTTTCCCTTCTTCGCGCTGCCCGCCGAGATCCGCCTCCGCGTGTACGAGCTGCTCCTCACCGTACCGGCCGTCGTCGACCTAGACCCCATGAACTACCGAACCATTCTGCGGCGCATGCTGCCCCTGTTCCTGACCTCGCACCGCATGCACGAGGAGGCCTACCGCGTCTTCTACGGCACCAATGTCTTCCGCATCTTCCCGTTGCACGGCCGCTTCTTTCACACCAAGAAGCCGCTACTCGCCCGCCTCTCGCCACGCTACCGCAACTGCATCGCCCGGCTGGAGCTGCGCCTGGGGCCCGGCTGGCAAGGCCCGCTGCCGAAATGCTGGGACCTCTCGCCCGACGCCGCTGAACGCCTGGGGCTGGCCGACCTGCGCGACGCCCGCTCGCTCAAGGTCTTCGTCGAGTGTGACCCGGCCAGCGACGAGATATTTCGCGGATTCCGCCGTAGCGATGACTTCTTCACCGCGTTTTGCAGCGGACTGCTGTGCAACCTCTTTCCTTGCGTGCCTAGCATTGAGGAGGTGCAGTTCGATGGCTTCCCCAGCGTGAAGAAGGATAGCCCCCTCATGACGGAGCTGCTGCACCAGGTCAGGGGCCACGGTAAGCGCGTCACATATGGCCCAGAGCGCGGCTGGGCCGACAAAGTTGCAGAGTTGGAGAGTGGTATTGCCCGGTTGCATCTCTGGGCCGGAAAGTATGTGAATGTGTGAGACATCCATGTGTACCTATGTACCAGTCACTGTCATAAGGCGCCGGTCGTACTAGTTTGGGCGTCAAATATCATGTTCTTCTTTCAACCACAGGCTATAAATATCATGAGTAAACGAGTTGAATGGATGCTATTGCAGAAGCCCAAGGATCTGAATGGCAGAAGCAAGAGCACTGTGATCCACTACGCCCGGTTAGGGTAATGTGTCTAGCATGACTGCTTGTCCCCTTGCCAACGCCATTATGGTATCGTTCTCAAACCCTAACCCGAAATATGCCAAATAAGAGAGACGCCGCTGCCGAATACATTCGAATGCCGAGTGGTAATCTCAACATCTAAACTCCGGCTTACTTTCGCCAGCACATATCCTCCCACGCCCATACTCCCTTCCCGTTGCCCGCCAGACTTAATAGCTCTACCTATGAGAAATCAGGAGGCCTCAGCCTCCGCTTCAGCCTTCATTGCAGCTTCACCCTTGGTCTCCTCTTCTTGCCTCTCCTTGAGACCCTCTTCCTTTTGCACTCCTGGCTCAGCATCATTCATCTCGACATCCTCAGCCGTGGTGTCTGCAGTGGCCGTTGTGCCGGGTTGCGGAGCTGGGCTGCCCCCGATAGGAGCAGTAGCTGGCTGCTCGGCCTCGGATTCGACCTTGGGCTCTGGCTGTGCTTCTTCGGGCTCGGCGGCTGCGGGGGTCGCTTCGTCTGCTGGTACAGCAGCCGCTGCTGGCAGGGCCGCAGGAGAATCGGGAGGCGTGAGGGCGGTAGCGGGCTCCTCTGCTGCTGTTGCCGTCGCAGCAGTTGTTGCCTCAGTTTCCTCCGTGGCCGCGGCGGGGGCTTCAGGAGCGCTGGACATATCGACGTCACCATCAACATCCGCTGCTGGCGCCGCTCTTGGTTCGGCTACAATAGGAGTCGGGGATTGAGCAGTCGAGGTGGGCTGGCTAGTACTTGCTTCAGCAGCCGCTGCGGGGCTCGCGCGCCTTGAAGATTTCCCTGTGTCGGGGGCGCTGGGGTTGCTTGCTGCAGCTGCACCGTTTGCACTGCTGGGCCTGGGAGTCTCGTCACTGTCGACGGCGTTCGCGTTCTGATAGTCCATGATGTTCATCCTGCGCTTCCTGCCCGGTTGCTTTCGCACGCCTTGCTTTTCATTCTCGCCCTCGTCCTCACTTTCGCTGAGCTCTCCATCCTTTTCCACCCGCTTGTCCCAACGGTGCTGAGTGTACCTGGCATCCGGGTTCTCATCCTCGTCCATGTCGTTCATCTCGTCTTCTGCCTCCTCATCCATGCCAGGCATGAGCGGTGACCGCGGGACGTCTGTCATCTGTACCGACGGAGCAAACGCGGTGCGCTTGATGTTCTCAATGACTTGGACGCGGATCTTATCAAGGTATTCAGGCGAATTTGCGTTGTCCATGTTTGAAGGACGGACGTCAAGCTCAAAATCAGGAGCAAAATACTACACATGTATTAGTGGCAAAGGGCAAGACCATCAGTGGGGTAAACTTACGTCGAAATAGTCGTTGTACGGAAGTTGAGGCCCCAACTCGGATCCAACAAGTTGGCCTGTCTCGTACGCCCAGGTGCGTGCGACATTGCGCATGGTATAGCCACCTCCGCCGAGTACGAGAGTTGGTAGATTGAAGCTCTTCACGAATCTGACACAATTTGCGTGCCCTCTCATGCTGAGATTAAAGGCGCCGAGCCTGTCGCCAGACAGGCTGTCACCTCCGCATTGCAGGACAACAGCTTCCGGCCTGTACCAGTCCATGACAGCCTTGATGACAGGCTCAAATATGCCCTTATACGTCTCGTCCGTGATACCATCGCGTAGCGGGAAGTTGACGGCGTAATGCTTGCCGTTTCCAACGCCGATGTCACGCAACTCTCCAGTGCCCGGGAAGTATTCGCCATATTTGTGGAAGGACACGGTCATGACGCGGTCAGTGGTGTAGAAAGCTTCTTCGACACCGTCGCCATGGTGGACGTCGATGTCAATGTACAAGACGCGCTGTTTGAAACGGAGGAGTTCGATGATACCGAGCACAATATCTGTAGGACAGCAGCGTTAGCGCACCCTATCGGCCGGATTCGCTAGCGCTCCGCAATGGGAATGTATACCGTTGACGTAGCAGAATCCACTGGCCTCGCTCTTCTTGGCGTGATGGAGGCCGCCAGCCCAATTGACAGCGACGTCACACTTTCCTCGGTTGAGGCGAGCGGCGCCCTCCATACTACCGCCCGCACTGATGCCACAGTACTCAAACAAGCCATCAAATACAGGGCAGTCGTCACCGACGTTGAACTTGCTCTGCTCCTTGGCAAAGTTGTCCATGTTGTCCGGGGTGACCTTCTGCAAGAAGTCGACGTACTCGTCGGTGTGGAACTGCGTCATCTCGAACTTGGACGCGGGCTTCGCACGCTGCAGCGACCGTAAGTGAGGTGTCCATCGTGTATTGGCGCAGCTGCAGCTAGCAAACGCTCGGGGCGCAGGGTGGAGAACGAATACGTACGTAGATTTCAAGCTTCTTGTAGAGGCCGTAGTTCATGATCAAGCTGTGGGCCATCCTTATGCGGTGCGGCTTCATGGGATGGCCGGCAACATATGCGTAATTGCCCACATCCGAGTCGTAGAAGTACGCGACCTTCTTCGGCTGGGAGCTGCCGTTGATGTTGAAGTCATCGAGCGGAGGAGCACCGGCGCCCACCATCTTTGCGGCTGGCTGGGCAGTGGGTTGGGCAGACGGAATCAGAGAGGGGCGACTGGGCAACGAGTTCAGGTGCGGGAACGGCAACAGCGCCGGTGGAAGCTCTGTACGCGCAGAGAGCGAGCGAGCAGAGAGCGCGGGCCCAGCCAATGACACGGTGAGCGGTGAGCGGCGGCGGCGGCGGCCAAGTTTCGCCGGAGCTCCGACGCGCGCGTCGCCGTAGGTAGCGTCAGCTCCGCCGGGAGCTCCAGCGCCTCACAGCAGCAGCACCTCCCACCACGCTGGTCCATCGTCCATCGTGCTGCCAGCCTCCGATTCCTGCCCGCAACCTCCCCACCGCCCATCCGACCTTCCTGTTCCCGCAAACTCGCCCCACATCCATCGTCACCCAGCATGGACCGCCTAAACCGCATGCTCGCCGCCGCGCAGGGCATGAGAGATGCCGGCCCAGCTCAAGTACGTCCGCTTCCTGCTGCTACCCTTCTCCTCCCTCTGCTGCTTTGGCAAGATGGACCCTTTCCCGTACCCCGACGGGTGGTACGCGGACTGGTACTTTGTATGCCACCGCAGCATGCCTTCAACATGCGCGCGCTGCTCATCCGACCCAACAAGCTAATCGCGCGCTTCTGCAGGACACGAACCTCATCGACAACTCGGAAACCGTCTACATTTCGTCCCTGGCCCTTCTCAAGATGCTGCGGCACGGCCGCGCCGGTGTGCCGATGGAAGTCATGGGTCTGATGCTGGGAGAGTTCGTGGATGACTACACCGTGCGAGTAGTCGACGTCTTCGCCATGCCCCAGAGCGGTACCGGTGTCAGTGTCGAGGCCGTGGACCCTGTCTTCCAGACCAAGATGATGGACATGCTGAGACAAACGGGCCGGTAAGAATACATGTGCCATCGCACGCCCATCCCATGTTCTAATGTGGTGCAATCAATAGGCCGGAGACTGTCGTTGGCTGGTACCACTCGCATCCTGGCTTCGGCTGCTGGCTCTCTAGCGTCGATATCAACACGCAGCAGTCTTTCGAGCAGCTGACGCCTCGCGCCGTCGCCGTTGTGGTGGACCCCATCCAGTCCGTGAAGGGCAAGGTCGTCATTGATGCTTTCCGCCTTATCAACCCACAGACACTTATGATGGGCCACGAGCCGCGCCAAACCACGTCGAACCTAGGCCACCTCAACAAGCCATCTATCCAGGCACTCATTCACGGTCTGAACAGACACTACTACAGCATAGGCATCAATTACAGGAAGACGGGTCTGGAGGAGAACATGCTGATGAACCTGCACAAGCACGTCTGGACCGAAGCATTGGAGATGGATGATTTCAAGCAGGATGGCGAGAAGAACGTGGACAAGCTTCAGCGGTTGGTCAGCCTGGCTGAAGGCTACGAGAAGAGAGTCAAAGAGGAGACGGAGCTCACAAAGGACCAACTTAAGACGAGATATGTCGGCAAGGTGGATCCGAAGAAGCGTAAGCCACCCCTTCCCGCTAGGGATCTTTCGGGCTTTTCTAACCATTTTCCTGCAGACATCGAGGACGTTGGTCAGCAACTTATCGAGGACAATATCGTTGCAGTCTCCCGGCAGATGATTGACAAGGAGGCCTGCTTACCCAAGAACGCTGGTGCAAATGGGGCTGTCAACGGTGAGATGGAGGTCGATGATGAGCTATGATCGATGACTAGTCTGCTTCTGTAATATACTCCATTATGAGGTGCTGAGGGTCCGGAGTGCACAGGATAGATCCAAGTCGTATGGCTATCCGACGGTTCTTTCAAAATTTAGACTTGAACGAATGTAGATGTCAAGTTTACATCACTCCATGATCCAGACTCCTCCCCTTGTCTTTCCAATGTCCGACGACTATATGTTGAAGTCTCCTCTCACTGTTTCCAGAATCCTTCATCGTTCATTACGGTCACATTTACGGATGCGAAATCTGAAGGGGTCACAATTTGTCAAGCATGCTGCTAATCGCGCTTGCAACAGTACATCACTGTCGCCTTTTTTTTCTTTTTAGTCTGCTTTTCTCATCCGAATGCACACTGCTTTGCGTGCATGCGTTCATTCCGATCAAATCAACTGTGGCCCTGTAGTTTGCAAGCATGGTACGTGTGATGCAGTCTGTGTTCAGCGGCTAAGTTTCAGCCTCACACTACTGCAGACGGACCTCCACCGTTTGTGAAAAAAAAAAAAGATGGGTCTTCTTCGAATAAATGTACCCATGAGGAACCCTGAAGTTACTGTCGCGCTCATTATCGCAATAGTAGCTCTCATCATCCCCGTTGGATAGCTTCTGCAACACGACTTCGGCACTGCAAGTGGTTAACCGAGATGCCAGTCTTTCGTTATTGGCGACTACGAAAAAAAAAAAAAAAAAGTCATGCT
>RHKH01000014.1:292132-336729 GCA_009829795.1 Lasiodiplodia gonubiensis
TCGCCTGTCTTCCCGCATGCCCTCGTCTTGAGAGCTCTTGCCTACTCGAAAGACGTTGAAGTTATGCGGAGCGATTGGAGCCTTCAATAAGCGACATCGCCAGTGAAATATTGAGCAATTAGCACCGGTTTGACCGGGTTAGCTGGCGGTCTCTGCTGCAGAACCTCCATGAAGTGCAAGAGAAATAGAAAGTTCTCTGCGCGGAACCAAAGCTTAGTATTATGGCCCGTTAGTCGTCATGCAAGAACGGTAAGAAGGCCGTCTCTGCCTTGCAGCCTGTTTACGAGCGTACATTGCAGGCCATCTCAGAGTATCTCTTGATCTGGCGCAATACGTCCTAGCAGCCCATCCTGGAAGATGGAAGGATGCGCAAGAGACAACGGCCGTCGGCTAAGTTTGTTTCGGACATCAGCAGTGTCCAACCAATTCTTCCAATGTGTTTACACCTGAGCGTTCCTGGCGTCACACAACGCTAGTCGCTGTTCAATAGCTGTAGTTGCAGGTTCGTTGAGACAGGGATCCCAGTTCGGAGCCTTACTCCGAAGAGATGGCCGAGTAAACTCTACTATAGCCAGACAACATCGAACAGATCGTGGACAGCATGCAATAGAGGGGCTATGCGAGAGGCCGTGCTGCGACTGACGTTGGACGTGTGGTGGGATACACCCTTCACGGGATCCTAAAATTCTGTATTGAATACCTTGATTTACGCATCTGCGAGATCCCGTAGCGCCATATATGTGGATATAGTTACCAGAGCATAATAGATCAGTGGACATGTTTCACTCAGTCTCGGATGCTGTTCCTCGCTTGTATCTTTGTATAAATTGGTTAATTTAACTTGCGTCCGCACAATAAGGCAACAAGCGTATCAACATCTAGACAAGAGGGGGGGAAAAAAAAAAGGAGGGCCCAGCCGCGAGTCGAACGCGGGACCTCTCGCAGTTTAGAAGAAACCTCCCAAAGCGAGAATCGTAACCACTAGACTGGATTGGGTATCAGTTACGGACATGATGCTGCAGAGGGAAGGGGAATCGATCACTTACCCACTGGGCCTCTTACTTGCTGATGGATGACAGAGTGGCTCTATACATTTATTATTCGTATTCTATTCATGAGGATCATGGTGTCGGGAGGGAGGAGGCTGTGGAGTCAGCTCAGTGGTAGACGGCGGTGTCAGAACGGGTCAGCGCATGACACCGCACCAGCTGCTGCCTAGCAGTGGTTCGAATAACGTCTTGACATGATTTGAATACAGCAGGAGAGTCAGGCTAGCCTCTTTCACAAGGCGTCGAGTCGAGCTCATGCACTTGCGTGTCCGAAGAGAAGATTGGCATGTAGCCGCGTGTGGCGCGTGTAGACGGCTGCGGCTGGATTAGGAAGGTTGCATGAATCATGAGGGTGGCTGAACCGCATGCAGCTGCAAGCAACGCGGCCCCGCCTTGTCTTAGCGAAAACGGGTACAGCGCATCTGTGTATTATTCTGGAGTCTGACAAGAGACTGGGGAAAAGAGGTAAGAGTCCAGACATCAAGGTCCATAATCAATGACGCAATCCCGAGCGCAGTGCGCTCATCGGAGGCGAATGACTCGCGTCAGCTTGTGGTGATAAAAAAGCCCCCGCGTCCACTGTGCTACGACCCCGCGCCACAGCACTTTCGTCCTGACCTCTGCGAACCTGTCAAACTGCGACGCCGTGCCATTTTCTCCGCTATCGTCCCGCGCCCTCGCCACGCTAGGCGCTCACACAACCATGACAGCCGTGAGCAGTCTTTTCACGCGCTTCATGCGCCCATTCTCTTCCGGCCCGTTGCGTGCGGTCGAGAACGGCGCCATCGGCGTCGCTGGCGGCAGCTACCAGAAGGCAACGATCGCGGCAGGCTGCTTCTGGGGGGTTGAGCACACGTATCGCAGGTCCTTCGCGAACGAAGGCCTCATCGACGCGCGCGTTGGATACATTGGTGGCGATTCGAAGAACCCCAACTACAGGCAGGTCTGCGGAGGCGACTCTGGCCGTAAGTAAGCGCTAGAAAGTTTGCCAGCGATTGCTGACATTTGCGCGTGTGGACAGACGCGGAAGCTCTGCAGGTCACCTTTGACCCGGAGAAGGTCTCGTACAGACAGCTCATCGAGTACTTCTACACCATCCACGACCCCACACAGCTGAACCACCAAGGCCCCGACAGGGGGACTCAATACCGTACCGCCATCTTTTTCCATTCTCCCGAGCAGGAGGCTATCGCCAAGGACGTCACCGAACGTGCCAACAAGGAGTGGTGGGACGATAAGATCGTCACACAAATTGTGCCTGCAGGTGAGTGGTGGGACGCTGAGACGTATCACCAACTCTATCTTGACAAGAACCCCGGCGGCTACGAGTGTCCCACGCACTTCGTCCGAAAGCTTCCGCCATTGAGCCAGCCGGAGAGCTCATGAGGGAGCGACGGTTATGTAAATAGACCTCAATGACACGGTTGAAAATGTATGACAGCACTTTGGAGGTCACGAACACTACAAGCAGCCGAGTGTTTGATTGTAACTCTATTCATCATTTACGTATTATCATCGTCGATCGTGTCGTGCGCCAATCACCCTTCCAACAAAACCTCTTGAATTTACTGAGGCGGCAGGGTCTCGAAGGTCTGAGCAACCTCCTTCTCCCAAGCCAGCTTCGCCTTGCCGAAGATCTCGGCGGCGGGCTTGAAGCTCTTGCTCTCGTCCAACAAGCCGGTGCGGAGGATGATCTTGTCGTCGCCGAGAGCGGCCTGGTGGTGGTAAGGGTGGGTGGTGCAGTTGGGGCAGTAGTAGCAGTGCACCGGCTTGCCCGACTCGCCCGTGTAGGTGTATGCCTTGAGGTTGTCGCCGCCGGCGGTGAACTTCAAGGCGCTCTTGGGGATGATCTGGTTGAGGGTGAAGGCGCTGCCGGACAGGTACTTGCAGGTGTCGCAGTGGCTGCGGCCAAGTCAGTCGACGGCCCGGGGTGAGGGCGGCATGTACGTACCAGAGGATGTGCGAAGCCTGGTCAGCCTCGAGGGTGACCTCCCACTTGGTCTGACCGCAAGCACAGTGGCCGTGGTAGGTAGTCATTGTGGCGCAATTGGTAGTCGGGCGGAAGAATGGAAGAGAGGAATAGAGGATGATGAGCCAGAAGTCGGGCCTGGGACAGTCCTTAAATACGTAGCGGCAGGAGGAGCCACTCAGCAGATGCAGGCGTTGCTTTGACAGCAGCATTTCAAAGAGCGGGAAATTGTCATAGCTTCTGGATCCATCGACGCGCAGCCGGGCGTCGATCTGACGACCGGGATGCAGCAAAACATGGCCGAAGCCGGCGTGGCAGGCGGCAGGGAGCAGCGGCCACGCTTCGACGCTTCCAAATAGTAGGCCGACCCCGCGCCCTCTGGCCCGTGCGGCGCGTGCCCCTCTTTGCTAGCGCCGCTCGAACGAGTTAAGCTGAGGTCATAGGCATGTCGCCCGACCCACGGCGGTGAAGTCGCCAATTGCAAGTCAAGTGTACTTCGGCTGTGCCTGGCCCTGCACCCGTCCTCCAATGTGCCAGCCGACAAAGAAACACAGCTACAGCTCGCTCCGCCTAAGTTCGCAATTGCTGCTCATTGCACACACTTCCAGCGGGGGCCCTTTAGCGCTGTGATAGGTGAATAGCCATACAGACTCCGCCCTACTTTTCTAGCCATTGCCCTGCATCCGCCCCGTCTACTCAATCAAGCAAATGATCCGCCGAGAAGCGAACGCCCGCGAATGATGGCTCCACATTCGACCCTCCAGCCCGCATACACGAAAGCTCGGCTATGCTGTTTGCGGCCTCGAGGAACGAGCCAACTTCAAACTATAAGCCGTTGGCCTTACTGCTCTACCACTCACTGTTCTCCTCAGGAAGAAGAAGCCGCAAGCTTAGACCGGCGTTGTCGGCCAGAGCACATCGGAGATGCTCCCGAGGGGCCGCTCATGCGGGTACTGTGTAGGGATTCGGAATGCTCGCGTGACTCAAAGGGCCGTAAGACCTGTCCAGACCATATACTTCGAATAAGCATTTGCTGCGACTTTCTCGGCGAACGTCACATCTGCACACCTAAACAAGTCTAGCGCTTCCGGCCACTCTCGCCTATCTGTTGGTACCTCCTTTAAGAGGTAATGATAAGGATGTGTCGCTGGATAACCAACCCATGTCAATCTAAAGCACGCAAGTTAGCTACTTTCCGGGGTGGTGCGCGATTCCAAATTGTTGCTCAACAGTATGCGTTGCAACTCGCCCCCCGGTTCGCTTCAGGAGCCTTTCCTCGGCCATGATATCCAACTCTCCAGTCAGCCGGGAGACAGACGAAGAATGCCCACTCCCCCTTGCAATTCCCAACACAGTTGTAACCGCCAGGGTAATGTTCGAGCAAACGTCATAAGTGCTGGTGAGATGACAGATGCCCTGATTGGGTTGCATGACTTCACTCTCCAGACCGCTCAACTAAATCAGCTCAGCTCACGGGCCAGAATCGACTATTGGCGTAATAGAAACAGGGTGAACATGTCAAACTTGTTTGTGATCTATGGTAGTTTCGTGGCAACGCGCTTCTACTCAACCTCCAACAAGTGGTACTTCTGTCCGTTCTTTCCCAAAGCATCTTCTATCCTCTCCATGACAGCGAGGACCTTCTCCTCTTCAAGTCTTTGGCCAACGACTTGCACGCCGACGGGCAGACCTTCCATCTTGACAGCGTCATAGTGAGTGTATGCGCCTTTTGCGATGCCGTTGAGTTTTTTGGAGTTAAAAGAAGCAGGCAAGGCATCAAGGACGCGGTCGACATGTGTGACGGGGATGATGCCGCAGGTGTAGTCAAGCTTTATCACGCGACAGTTAGCGGCAGAACCGAATCCTGGGATTGTTATCAAACTTACCAGATTGAACAAGAAGGTGTACCCGCAACTACTCACTGCCTCCTTCATTCCATCATGGGGAACAGCAGGCGTGGCATTCGGGACGGTCAGCAAGAAATCCATCTTTGCCTCTTGCTCCCACCAGTCGTGCCACTTGGCCTTGTAAGCCTCTCGTTTCGACACTAGCTTCCAGTGCTCGAATGCGCTCTTCTCATGCCAGCCGTAAAGAAGATCCGCCCACGCAGGGTCGCGCTTGACGTACCTAACCCACAAGTAGTGCAGGTACTTGAGTGGGCGGGGCAGCTTTGCATAAAAGACCATTTGGGCAGCGCCGGCGTCGTTCCATTCACCGGTACGGAAGAAGGACAGAAAAGTGCGGCAGCCGTCGGAATTGAGTAGGTGCGAGGCGATCTTCAGCGCCTCGTAAGGCGACGGCGGCGTGACGTCGAAGACTTCGTGGCCTTCGGCACTGAGTGCTGCAGCAGTCTGCTGCAAGGCGCGAGCACATGCGGGACTGGGATCGACAACGCCTTACAAAGTGTCAGATGTGCGGCGATAGTAGTTGAGAGTCACCTACCATCAGTCCTCATGACGCCAACTCGGTACTTCTTCCTCTCCAAGTACTCTTCGGTGACGTTTTGGCGCCACTCGATAGGGTGCACGGTGTGGTCGTAGTTCCAAGGCTTCATGCGGATGAAGCTGGCAGTGAAATAATGTAGGTCATTTAGGGTGCGAGCCATGGGGCTGAAGACACTGGCAATACCCTCCTGGCCCGGCATGCTAGTGTTCATGCCCATCTTCGGCCAACGACCGGTCGAGCAGCGCAGCGAATAGCAACCTGAAAAGTGCGCTGGGACTCTTACTGAGCCAGCAACATCGGAGCCAATGCCGATGCGACTACCGCCAAAGGCAAGCAGAGCAGATTCTCCGCCGGTCGAGCCGCCGGGCGAGAACTTGTCGTTATGGGGGTTCGTGGTGCGGCCCCAGACGTCATTGGTGGACTCGAAGGACAGAAGGGTGACCGGGAGGTTGGTCTTGACAAAGGGGATGGCTCCGGCATCCTTGAGGATGCGGACCATGGAGCCATCCTTCTCGTAGGGTCTGCCGGTGTTGGAAGAGTAGCCAACACTGGCATCAAAGCCGCCAACGGCGATGGAGTCTTTTAGTGAGACGGGAATGCCGGCAAGCGGGCCTTGAAGGTTGATCTCGCCCTTCTCGACCCACCGCTCGGCCTCTGGGAACAGGATCTCGGTCAAGCAATTCGTTTTGTGTTGAGCAGCAACGGCGACCTTGGCGTAGGCGCGCAAAACGTCAACGGGGCTGGTGACATGACCTTGGACTTCCTGCACGAGTTCCTGGATGGGTTTCCGCAGCAGGGTGCGTTCCGAGGGCAGCAGGGGGGACTGGAACTCGGGCGGCAGGTTTGCAATCTTGGAGGCGCGCTCGGCCTGCTTGCGGCGGCTGGGTGCTGTGAGCAGGAGCCGGGGTCGGCGGAAATGCGGGGAAAGCTCCGGGGAAGCTCGGGAGCAGCTCTACGTACCAATCGCGCCTGTGCTGGAAGTAATCGAGGGGATACACCATCTTTGCAGTTTCACGTCAAGAAGCACGACGAAGGGGAGTGGAGAGTGGAGGGACAGGCCGGGGAGCGGGCGGCATACCTAGCTATCAGCAGCTTATCGTCGGCTTTGTCGGCTGCACTCTCCCTTTGCGGACTAGGCAGTCGCGTGTTCAAGCTCGCGCGTTCCTGAGGCATGCCATGGCGAGGACAGGCAGCTGACCCGTCTCGGCCTCGCTGCCGACCGCAGCCTCAGCTCGGCCCGGCAGCATGGAACTCGGGGGCGGCGCAGCACTCGGCCAGCGGCTACCGTGCAGCGTCCAGACCGGCCGCTGCGGGACGTGACGCGAGACCCCATGTCTGTCTGGTCCGATCCCCCGCGCGATCTCCATCAGCGCGCCAGCGGAAGCTGCTGTGATACATCCGCCAGGGCGCCTCGGCGGGTGCAGAATCATGTTCCTGAAGAAGGTGGCTGAGCAGCGGCAGATGCGACAGAGCCGCACGCGCTCGAGTGGCTGTCGTTGATTGTCGCTGGCGCCGGGTGGCCAGAGCTCCATGCAGAATAGCCGCCCGCTCCGACAGCCTCGCAACCCGCCCGCCGTCGCCCATTGGGTCCGTCACTTGCTCTTGAAACCACCTTCTATACTGCTGCTTCTATCTGCCTCTGCAAGAATAGAACTGGCCCGTGCGGATTGAGCTCTGGATGCCACCTTCGTAGCCTGAACCTATGTATAAAAGATGCCGACACTTCGCTGCTAACTTCGGTCCAGCAACAACCATCACTTTCCTACTTTTCCTCTATTTCACTGTTTCCTTAAGTCGGTCCTTTTGCTTGCACTCGGCCCAAGTCATTCCCTCGAAGCACACCACGTTCTCTTCTCCCATAACCGCTTCGAAAGCAGTCCAGGAATTGATTTCCTGTCGTTTTCCTTAATCTACGTCCCGTTTTTCCCCGAAACTTCAGCAAAAATGCCTGTTCCTGCCTACGGTGCCGCTCCTCTCAGCAAGACCTTTGCTCTGGTCCGCATCCTGGAGGTCATCAGCATGATCATCATAGTCGGCATTGCTGCCAACTTTGTCAATGACATTGTGTCAAGCGGCATAGAGCCGCCAAAGGAGGTTGTTGGCACTCTCAGTGTTGTAAGTCCACTTCCTGCGCTGCTCCACCACTTCGCCATACTGACTGCGCCAGACCTGCATCGCTACCCTCTACTGTCTGATCAGCATTGCTTTCTTCTGGTCCGAGGCCCACCTCGGTCTCTTAGTCATGACCGCCGTCGACTTTCTGCTGCTCATTGCATTCATCGTCGTCGCCGTCTGCTTGGGCAAGCCCATCTCATTCCTCAACTGCTATGCCGTTCAAAGCACGTCCGAGTCTGTGACATCTTCAAACGCCTACACCTACTACCAGTCGGTGAAGGCGAACCTGAACATCAGTGGCGCCGGCTTGAACCTGGCTGCCTTCGCGGGCGCGACCAAGGCCAATTGCTTCGAGACCAAGGCTCTCTGGGGCCTGAGCATCGCACTCTGGTGAGTCTCAGCCCGTCCCGCATTAAATTAAGTGGCTGACAATCCACTTATAGCATCCTTTTCACTACCTCCTCCGTTTTGCTTCCCACGCTTTTCATGAAGAACAAGAAGGCCAACGCTGCTCCTCCCAAGGCTGAGCCGTAAACGACTTACGACTGTCACACTCGAACTCCTCATGTCAACCCCGTTGTCGCGGCGCGATTGTGCGCCTCTGAAACACCTGTCTCATTCAACAAGATTGTCTGAGCTCAGCATCTTCAGGAGTTGAGCGCATGCTTCCGCCATCTTTTTTTTTTTCTTTGTTCTTTTCCGTCTGTTTTCTCTCTTTCCGATGTTCCGTTCCGCCGACTTGATCTTTTCAGCGCGCATTGATCGACATTGAGGGTCTTAATGTAATGACTACTATAAAAAAATGGAAATGAGGAGTTTTTGGTCTCTTTACATTCACTTGATCGGAGACCTGTTCATATTCCGGTGCACGAGGGTACTGACAACAAAATTACTCAGCTCGAGCTCAAGCACCAATTTCTTTCCTCCCATTCCTCCTCTTATCTCGCACACAAAGCAAAGCGATAACCGGCACCAGCAAAAACTGGACCACCGCCGTCACCAGCACCGACACAAACCCCTTGGCGAAGTGGGGGGCCTCGACAGCGGGGAATTGCAGCAGCTGGCTCCAGGCCGCGATAGCCTGCCCGATGGCGTTCATACTCGCCGTCACGATGGCGCGCTCCTCGGCATCGTCGGCCATGGTGACGGTGGCCCAGCCCATGGTCAGCGGACTGACGGCGCCCTCGAAGCCGCATATCACGAAGGCCACAACGCGGCCGGTTTCGCCCACGTCCCACACTACCAACAGTGCGACGCCGATGATGACAGGAACCGTCACGACCAGAGCTGGGATCCAGAAGCGGCCGCCCAGCCGATCCGCCGCAGCCCCGGTGCCGAACGCCGCAATGACGGAGAGAGCTGTCGCAATGGTGGGGAGCGTGTTGACGCGGGAGACGGAGTAAATCGAAGGGGATTTTGCTTTGAGGTATAGGCTAAAAGGTGTGGAGTAGGGCTGGAAGTTTTGGTCCATGAGCGTCCACTGCAACACAAAGAGGTACCAGTGCCATCGACCAAAGACACGTGCAAAGATGTCGCGCGAAACGTGCAGCTGCGAGGGTGCAGTCAGCCCAGCGAGGCGTTGTTGGGAAAAGACATGTTCCCGCTGTGTAAGCAAGCGAGGTTTTGCGCGCGAGGGGACATCAGGGAAGATGTAGAAACCGCTGAGGATGGGGAAAAAGGGTCGTCAGTAGCATTGGATATGGGTGGAGGCAAGGACTTACAGCAAGGAAATTGGAAGGGTGATGATGGCATCGACTATGAAGAGCTAGCGCCAGCCGGACAGGCCATGGGCGCCGTTGAGGTTGGTGTACGCTGCTGCTTGCAGATATCCAGCGAACATGGTACCCAAGGGGCTGGCGATGAAGAACAGAGCTACTCGTCGGCCAATTTCCTGGGGCTTGTACCATGATCCGATAACGTAGATGACACCGGTAAAGCTACAACTCTCGAACAGGCCAACGAGGAAGCGCATGGCGTATATCGTGTCGACGTTTTGCGCCCAGGCCAGGCCGAATGTTGCGAGACCCCATCCGATCTCGAGAGTGGGTAGGACAAGATTGATCGGGCGGCGAGTAAGGTAGTAACAAGCGGGAATCATGGAGGTGCAGTAAGAAGCCCAGAACACAATCGTGATGTAGTTAAGCTGGTTGCCATGAAGGTGGAGGTCCTCTTTCATTCCGCTGCAAGTCGAATAGTCAGCATGTTAGACCTGGGAGCTGTACATGAAACTTACGAGACGTAGGCATTTGTGATGGATTGTTGGTCCAGGTACTTTGTGAAGAAGGACAAGCAGCCGAAAACAAGAACCATCAAGTCGAGCTTCAGCACAAGCTTTTTCTCCAGGCTGGGCATGTCCTTGGAATACCAACGAATCCAAGTCATAAAACGGATCCATGTCCCTTCTCTTTGATCATCGACGAACTGCTCACTCTCTGAGCCGGAAGCCAGGGCCGACTCTTCCACCGCAGCTTGGGGCGCATGCTTCTCCGGATCAATCGTCATTTTTGGCGTCACCAGAATTCAGAGCACGGCAGCATCTGTGACAGGATGAGATTGAAGGTCTTATAGATTCCTCATTTTTCGGCACATGGGCTCCATTGCCGTGGATGAATCGCATCATCTTGACCCCACTTGGGCTCATCGAAAAGCGACCGCACCTCAGCCCGGGACAAGATGAGCACATCAGCAGGCTCTTAAAAGGCGACTTCCCCTACGCTGCAGCATTGCCCCCTCCCAGGCGCGGCACGCTCGAATCCATGACACGCCCTAGAACGTCGGAGAAGTCGCAGCGCATGTTGGGATCGCTCCCAAATAGGTCATCGCTCTTCGATGTCCGGTTATAAAATTCGGCCATGGTCAAGGTAGTGTTTGGAACGTGGTTAGCACAAAAACGCGTCTAATGCACCTGGGCGACGAAGGGTGTTGAGACGAGCAGCGCAGACTCGGTCCCTGGGGCCAACAATGGTTGAGGAGCCTTGTTGACCATGCTTGGGTTATCGATAAACACGTGAACGTGAGTGTCGCTTGCGTCATGCGTCGTCTCCGGACGCCGGTCTCGACCCGCGGGCTTCGGCGACAGGGCGTCGAGCAGCGGCGGTTGGCGCCTCTTATCGCTGACGGTGGTGTCCGCCGACGGTGCAGGTACGAAGAACGCGATCTATGCAGGGCTCCGCTTTAAAAATTCTCCACCTCGCCGTCCGCGGTCCAAGCTCCTTGCCGCAACAGGCATGGGCGTCGGGCTTGGCTGCACCGCAGAAGCAGCACCCCAGCATTCAGCCGCGCCCCTCCATCGGATGCGTCTTGGGCGAAGAGGCGCATGGCCAGCAGCAATTTTCTACCCGTCTGACCTGCAATCCGCCGCCTATATGTCTTGCCCCTCCCGGCGTCGCTGCGCCGCCGCTCGCCCGCCGCCCTTCAGCCACGATTGCTGTCGTCATTTGCCAATCGCTCTCCGGATCACCAATCTACCCCAGCTTTGTGCGCCGGCTCCACTTCGTCACCAGACCTCTAGCTCCCGCCCGAAGCCGCTCCGTCTGACGTCGTGCATCGCAATCACCACCTGATCGCCTCCCTCTTCGCCTGGTGGCTGCCTTCTCCCCCACCCCAGACCCCGCGACACGTTCAGCACCGCCAAATCGCCCGCCATGGCTATGATACAGCGCGTCTCGTCCATGGACGCCATAAACACCTGGAGAAGCCGGTCCGTCTCGCCTGCTGGCAGTGAGCGCCGCAAACTCAGTTTCAATCCAGTCCAAGCAGGCGCATGGGGCCCCGCTGCCCACGAGGAGCTGGTGCCCGCATTTGAGGTGTCCAAGGCCCGGCGCATGTGTGAGTCCGCCCATCCTAACTCTTGCCGCAACGCTGCTGACTGTGTCCGTAGTACAGGTCTTCGCCGCCGTCGTCTACTGCTTGCTCGCTGCTGGCATTGTTTTCGGGTATGCCGCAATCAAGCCTGTCCTGATCGCTCAGGGTGTATACAGAGATCGCTGTACCGATGGTGAGCTGGACAAAGGCGTAAGAGTGTGCTATGAACAGGAGCTGAGGTACGCCACCGCTCTCGCACACGTACCACCCGCCTATGCCGTGCAATGCTAACCTCCGACAGGCTCAACTTCATGTTCACCGTGGCCGCCGTCTCCACCAACGTCTGCGCTCTGCCCGTCGGCACCATCCTCGACCGCTTCGGTCCCCGCGCCAGCGGCCTGATTGGAGTCTTCTTCCTAACCCTCGGCGCCCTTTTCTTCGCCTTTGCTGCAGATCTTTCCTTCGATGGGTACATCCCCGGCTATCTCTTCATGGCTTTGGGCGGCCCCTTCGTCTTCATCTCTTCCTTTCAGCTGAGCAACACGTTTCCCCGCTACTCAGGCCTCATTTTGGCCTTACTCACCGGCGCGTTCGATACTTCGTCGGCCCTTTTCCTCTTCTACAGGCTGCTTTACCAAGCCACTGGCGGCGACCTCACCCTTAAGAAATTCTTCCTCATTTACCTCGTCGTGCCTGTATATATCCTTATTGTACAGATCACCCTCATGCCCAGCAAATCTTATGAGACCGTGGGAGAACTTGCTAGCCGCGCCGATGACGCTGCCACTGATTATCACGACTCGGACGACGACATCCTGGAGGAGTCAATCGTTCAAAGGCTGCGCAACGATCGTCGTGCTCGTCGAGAGAGCCTTGCTAGCGATATCACCGCACTGTTAGATGGAAAAGACACCTCAACACGTGCCGAAGAGGAAGAGAAGAAAAAGGAAAATAGCGGTGTTTGGGGAGCGCTCCACGGAAAGACGGCTGCACAGCAAGTCCTGACTCCCTGGTTTATTCTCATCACTCTCTTCACCGTCGTCCAGATGACCCGCATCAATTACTTCGTCGCCACCATTCGATCGCAGTACGAGTATCTCTTGGGAGACTATCACAAGGCGGTCAAGGTCAATTCCTTTTTCGATGTCGCATTACCTCTTGGTGGCGTCATCAGCGTGCCCTTCATTGGACTCGTGCTTGATAACACCAGCACCCCTTTCGTACTGGCGTTGCTGGTCGTCTTTGCCACTACCATCGGTGTTCTTGGCGTAATTCCTGAACTATGGGCAGCATATGCCAATATTTGTCTCTTTGTAGTGTATCGCCCGTTCTATTACACCGCAGTGTCGTAAGTGTCTTCCCTTCCGAGCCACAACTCATACTTGCCTTCAGCAGCCTTGTCCTCTGAGAACTAACTTGGTTTTCACAGAGATTATGCCGCCAAAGTCTTTGGTTTCGCCACTTTCGGAAAGGTTTATGGCTTAATCATTTGCTTGGCCGGCCTCCTTAATTTTCTCCAGTCCGGCCTTGATGCTCTTACACATCGCGTTTTCCACAACAACCCCATTCCCGTGAACATCATTCTGTTGAGTGTCGCATTCGTAATCGGTCTAGCTCTTGTGGCATTTGTTACCTGGAAGAGCAAGGTTATACACCGCGAGCGTGTCGAAGAGGACGCCGAAGACGCACGCGAAGTCCTCATGCCTGGAGCCGAAATGGGGTTTGAGAACATCGATCATGCAAACGATATCCCGAATGGAGATGGAGGAAGCCCCCGCCAAGGGAGAACCGGCTATGGCACCTTGGGCAGAGGCGTATGAGGAGTTGAAGGGAAGTGAGGCGAACATTCCCTGCTAAGCCGAGGTATAGTTTGTACATGGTAGGAAAGCGCGGAGGATTCAGTATTAGTACATAAAGAGATTGAGTGAATTTGGTAGTTGGTAGCATTGTTTGGCTATTCGTACTATATCCCCTGCTTTCCTGCGATTCAGTGGGTATATATCTTCTATCAGGCATGGTACGGGGGTTCGTAATTGCTATTTCCTGTCCTACAGAACTCAGCACATCTCTCTCTCTCTCTAATGTATAAGTCGGCCCATTTCTGGTTGTAACTTCGTTGCAATTATCTAAAGCATACAAATATGTTGTAAGTGTTTTATAAGCCAGGCAAAGAGTATATGCTCTCTCTCATCGAAGACATTCATCTCTCTGTCATTTTCAGCATGTCCCACTCTCTAGTACTTTATCCTTCGAAAGAGGGATTTATAAGATGCGGTAAAAAATTCTGGAGTTGGTTAGAAGTGAAGTTGTCTTAACGTGCATTGGCGTTACAGGCTACTGCTTTAGCCTTCTACTAAGGCCTATTAGGTGTGATACACGCGTTCTAAGAAAAGCTCTTTAGGGTGATGCCAACGCGTAGGGTTAAGACTTCTACGACCATTCTCTATTTCTTAATAGTACCATCGCTATTAGCTACAATAGCTATTAGTGAGACATTCGAAGCCAGCAATCGCATAGTTAGAAGGTAATAAAAGATTATATTCTTCTTTTAACCGTGGTCCGGATCTTTAAATATTTAAGAATGTTCTGCGTTGTTGCGGTTATTCCCAGATCGATCTGGAAAGGAGTCCTACATATCAGATGGATAGCTCGAATCGACCCAGTCGATCCGACACCACCAATTCACTAGACATTAGCTGATTTATTTCGCCACGTACGTAACGTAACAATTTAGAAGTCTAGTATATTCTTTACTATATAGTCTTTGTAATAAACTACTAAGTCTCTAATAATATCTACTATGTAAAATTTTATTAAGCTCCTTATACTTTAGTTTAGTCGAGCTTCTATAAAGAGAACCGCTATTAAGCGTCTATTTCCCCTGTTATAGCTTCTAATATATACCCTCTATATAGTTTTCGTATCTTAAGAAGTACATTAAGCGCTTAGTAAAAAATATCTAGCGAGATAATATAAGTATAAGATATAGATTTTTATCATCAAAGTACTCTATTAAATAATATACTAATTAATTTAACTACTATACGTTAAGATACGCTCTAAATGGTAAGAAGGCATTGTAAATCCGGCCAATGTATATACTTTATAAAGCTGATGATTGACAACTGTTGGATATGGCCAATCTTAATAGAAACTTATGTCTGTTGTTAGGTCAGCGAATGCACCGGGGAGTACACCTTTGGTTCCAGTTGACCGGGCTAAGCCGAGCACGAACAGCTAGCTCCTTGTAGCCGACGAAACAGTTAAGTATTTAAGCATCCTAGCTGCACTTCGAGCAAGATGTTCCACGTGGTTGATGTTCAGTTCAAGCATGCGCTGATCAATTCAGAACGTGGTTAATGTGTTGATTATACAGTCGCATCTTCCGCTTCTATGATCGAATCCGTCACGGCAAACCAGCTTTTCTTTCTCCCAACCCCGCCATCCACCACGGTTTGTTATTATTTGTTCCTGAGCAAACCCACAGAGTGAAATAGCGTACGAGAAGCGGTCCACTTATACCATTTCTGATTAAGCTTCAAATGTGGCAAAAAGTTTGCTGTTGACCGGAACGGCATCCGCTCCAATCCCGCTGCATTACGTTGGGGCTGCAAGTGACAGGTCTCTCCGTAAGTCTGACGCGGGGGTGAGTGCTTACTGGCGGATGTACCAGAATGCTTGACCCTGCTCCATGCGATGAGACGCACACACACAGAGAGAGGGAGAGGGAGAGAGAGAGTGTGTGTGTGTGCAATACGGGATGCTGAGAGAAAGATCAAACCCACGGGGCGAGGAAGCTGTGGTCTCAGTCGGATCGCCAGACGCACGGCACAGTCACGGCCACCTGGTGATGGGCATCGATCTTCAAACGTTGAGCGGGCGCCAGCTATCCAGTGAGGTATTTTTTGGTTCAGGAAGAAGCCATCACTGCCTCGTCAGACCACGGCGCCGGGTCCCGCCCGGTGTTTCGTGAACAAGGAGATGAAGCAAGCTCGTTGCTGCAAGGGATCTGTCTGGTTACGGTCATGGGAAGTGAATGTGATGCCCTCCCATCCCTGCTGCTATAAGAGACAGTGTGGGCGAGGTTGCATGGCTCCACTGCACCAACGTTCCAAACCGCTGCACCGGAACGCCCACACGAGAAGGGGAGGGTCGGGTAGAAGTCCACATGGCGCGTGATGGAGGGGCAGGAAAACTCTGCCGCGCTGTTGATTTCCAAGCCAGGAGGCCTAGCTTAGTCGTAATCATGCAATAATACCCTCATTAAGATCGGGCACGGATTCCGTCGGTGGCGACTCGTCAATCACACTGAAAGTATTGGCCGACAACGGTTCCTCTGTGAGCGTGACGTTCTTGGGCGGTCCCACGAGTCGGGATGCCACGGATGCCAAGGGCAGGTGTCAGACGGGCTGAGCTGTCCACCGTTGTGTAGGTTCGAGTTCGGCGGAATCATGTTGCTCGAACAGACAGTGTCCACACTGTGAAGACAGGATGGCTGGTAGCGCTTGCGCTGGGGCCGGCAATCCATCAAACACGCGCCTCCTGGTTGGTGACCCCACTCCCAGCACCTCGATATTCCCCAATACCTGACGATCCCCAGATAATTTCAGGCATCTGCGTATCCAGCCTTCTCTCGAGTCACCTCCCGGGCCATCGCCTCTACCGCCACGGATCGAGCCTCACCATGTCATAGTTGGTCACAATTTCCCCGGGCGTGGAGAAGACCAAGGCATGAGCAAGGGTGTGTCTGGATAGCCGGCGCAAGTCCTTGAGAAGACAGGAAGTAGAGGCAAATAGCATCATATGCTGTACATGCCTCAGCGACTTTGAAGCTTCTGTCCACGGCATGCGTCAATGTCCGGTGGGCGGGCAGTGAGAGGTAGTCAAATATTCAGCTCAAGTAGGTTCCGACTCGTACCGGCGGACCGCTCTAAAAAGGATTTGCATATAGTAGACTATGTACTACCGTTACCGGTCAAGGATTCTCCTGCAGCAGACTCCAGGAAGCTGTCTGTGCGTTTACGAACCAGAAGCCGAAGTACGACACCACAACACAGGACGAGATGGCTTTCTTGGGCAAGTAGCGGTGGAGGAAAGAACACACGTGTATATAGCATGTGGAATTATCTTATCGCGCAGTCTTAACGGAGGTCCAGAGGTATGATGTTGCGCAGGCTGACGACGCGCAACACCAATCCCGCGGGCCCGGAGGCTTGTCCAGGCGAGGAGCGGTCTTAAAAGTGCTGTTATGTGCCGGTGTGGTTGGGCCGCACGACTCGACGGCGAGGGCTGACCGGTTCGTGACTGGAGTTAGCTGGCTTGAATATACGTTCGGGATGGTATAAGGGAGCCACGGAGAGTTCAAATAGAAGACGGAGCTCTGCCCGCGACTCTGGCAAGAAAGAGTGCACCATGGGACGAAGCCGACTCTTACGATGCGATCAGGTGCGTCCATTGGCGCAGCGTATCCATTCCCGTTACTGACACCCAAGGCGCCTGCTCTTTCGGTCCTGCCATCGCCGTCCCTCGACCTACCTCACCGGTGCGAGCTCGTGCGCGCCGTACCGATCGCGTCACATGCAACGGCGAGATTGCAGGGCGCAGAGGTTTCGATGCCACGGTCGGGGATTGTCGGGCGAGCGAGGTGATGATGTTGAGGCTTCGGCGGTTCGTTCGGTGGTGCAACACCACAAAATCTCCGACGCCAAGCCAGCTGCCCTCTCCACCACCAGTTCCTGGCTCTTGGGTCCTGTGGCGGTGAGCCCGCCGCCTTCCTCTCACGACGGGATTTCGATCGGCCAATGCTGCTCCGCTCTCAGCCTGCCAGCATCCAGCGCGCCGCTCCTCTGGAAAGTCGCCCTCACCGCTCACTCGCACGTTCCCGCGCTCTGATGGCCCCGCGGCCGCGGTGTCAGCCCTAAACACCAATGAGGGCTGGGTGATCACAGCCCTGTGGAGGATGTGAACCTGGATGCTCGCGGCCGAGATCTGCTGGAAATGACGGTGATCACTCTCGTGAGTCACTTGCGGCGGCATGCCTACCTATGCACCCGCCGTCACAGCTCCCCGACGTCTCAGAAACAATCTCGAGCTTGGCGAAGCATCGTAGACGGCGGCCCGCCAGCCGCCCCGCTGCGCTGCGCCGCATGATGCGAGCTTGGCCGTGGATCCAATATCAATAAGGCTCGCCGGTGGAGAAGACAATATCGACAGGGCCAGGCGCGCATGAAGTGGCAGCAGCGTGACCGGCCCATCACAGCCCGATGGGGCAGGCCTTGCAGAACCGGTCAAATGGCATTAACAATCATCAGGCCAGAGCCTGTGTCAATCACGGCAAATATCAGTAGGGCTTTCGGCATAATCAGCTTTGGCATGGCGCTAGGGCATGGCGTCGACCGAGTTTCAAACGAACAGCTGTGGGGACGAAGCTTCAACGTCCGTGGCCAGCTGACCTGTTGCACCTCGACGCTCGTTCGCTCGCTTGCCGTTGGCGGGTGGGGCGACCGGTCTCGAAGGTCTGCTCTGCAGCCCCTGAGCCCGGGAGCACCACGGGACGTTGAGATAGGCACCGGGTGGGGACGGCTGATCGCGCGCAACTTGGGGGAGGCAATTGGAGTCGGCCCGCCGGCCATCATGCAGTCGACGACGACGCTGGTTGTTTCTATATCGGTGCAGAGACGAGGACGACGACCACGGGTAATGACGCAACCCTCGCTGTTCGGACGGGCACCCAGCTCCGTCGGACGCGCGCTCGCAAGTCGTACTCGCTCCGAAGCTTCGAGGCCCGTGTCGGGCAATGGAGGAGCCTGCGCGCAGACCGCGCCCCGGCCAACGTCCCCCTTAAGTTGCTATGATCGCATCTTAAGCCTCCACAGCTCTTCATACTATGCACTCCCTGCCAATACCCCCTGCCAATTCGGTCGTGCCAGAGCTCGCTTGGCCAGCTCAACGGCAGCCATACCGCCTCCATCGGGCTTGTCCGCCGCTGCAGTGCCGACAGCCACAGCGAGCAGGGGTCGCGTGTAGATCCACGTCTATAGCGCAGGGGCCATCCGCAAACGCAAACCCCATACACCCCAAACCCTGTTTCATCCAGTGTTTGAACCACCATTATGCCAAAAGCGTTGGCGAGGCCTTTCAAACAACCATCGCTCCAGCCTGCATTCACGTCTCGTGCTAGCTTTGTTCTTGTTGTTTCGTTTGCTTTGCCTTTCATTGGCAGCGCTGTGGTTGGCTGTGTCAGAGCCCGAAACACATTCCATCATAGTCGTACCACCCCCCGCTTTCTTATCCTCACTTCCAAGCCAAGCTCTACCTACCCTATCTTCCAGCCCGCACCCTGGCCGTTTTTCGCACCAACCAAGGCTGTCCCGCAACCTGGCCGGCCGATCTGTCGACCACCAAGAAAACTAGGTTATAAGCATAGAAGCATCGTTGGCACCGAAGACGCGCTATAGCAGCCTCATTGGGCAGGGTTCTGGCGAAAGGCTTTGACAAGTTCCAATAAAGCATCCGTCGTGCAATCCACCAAGACGCGGCCGGTGCTACACGGGAAACAAGCTTCGAGGTCGGCAATGCGGTCGTGATAGTTTTTCGCACCAGGAAGAAGCGTCACGGAAGAAAGTCCTCTGCGCTCCTCGCTTGCGTCTCTTCCTGCCGTCTACGGTAGTTTCAATAGTGCGGAGGATTTGGCGAACGGTAATGAACAGAATAACCTTAGCGAGAGGTGCTGGGATCGGGAGCATCCCGAAGGGACCAGGGAAGAAGCGGTCGTTTGCTCGAAAGGGCGGCAAGGACTTACCTACAGAGAAAAGGTCATCACCACTTGCCTTCGCACGTAAAAACGCACTTCGGACGGGAGCCCGGGCGTAAACGACAAGCCCGTCGCCGGCGCTAATCGTGCCGTGCGTTTTCTCGCACGATTGCCGGCCGAGCAGGGATAGGCCCCATCATATCAACATTCCGGGTCCGAGCAGCGGAGGATCACCAGGCCTAAGCGACCTCTGTTTTCCTCATTTGGCTCTCATGGCTCTTTCGGGCTCTCATGTGGCGATTGACTTGGAGCCAGCAGGACGGTTGGGCCGAAGCAAGCCAGAAAGAGACGGCGTAGCAAAGAGACGGACAGGAACCAAGTGTGCGTGCAGGTGCGCATGCAGGTGCGTGTGTGGGGGAGAGACAATCCCTACTATCTTCCCATCCCTCTCTTCTGCTCTTCGTCTACCTATCTCAGCTGCCATTCAAGTGCACGGCAGTTTGACGCGAATGCCGTGCTCCACACGCTTGGGCGGGGGGCCTCCTTTTGGGTTTGCTGGCGCCCGCCCGTCAAGCCGGCTTCTCCATCCAACGGCTCCTGGCGCCGGCGGACCGCCAACACACTGCCGCCCTGCAGCAGAAGCTCCAACAGCCACAGGAACGCCCCCGGTCCTTCCCCTTCCGCGAGTCGCGGAGGCGTCGGCGCATATGCAGGTGAGCGCAGCGCAGCAGGTGCTTGCTTGCTTGCTGATGCACCGAGCCAAAGCAAGTCAACATCTCAAGCATGACCGGGCGACGAGTCAGCTAGCGTTGGGCTCACTTTGGCTAAAAGCGGGCGGTCGAGCAGGTAATCAAGATGTGCGCCTGCGCGCGTGGCGAATGAGGGAGGAGAAGGGGGGAAAAAAAATAAAGCGTCGAGAAGACTGGCCTCGTCCTTGGGAACGCGAGGTGATGGTGTTGCATGTGTCCGGCGGGGAAACAGCCATCGGCCAGCCCGTCAGGCAGTCAGGCCTTCTTTCCTGAGGCAGGGAGCGCGGGGCTGCTGGCCATGTTCGATGCCCGCATCATTACGCTTTTCTTTTTCCCCAGCCTTGCTCCGAGGTACACGTACTGGCGTGCTCTCTCTGTCTCTTGCTCTGCGGACGCATAAGAATGCAATTATTCGGAGCTCCGCCGTGCGTACGTGTAGAGCTGAGCCGTCGTCCGGCGCTATCTTACGTGTTCTGCCGTGTGTGCTGGTTTCCCCGTGCGCGGGTCAAGCCACTCTTTGTTGCTCTCCGTGATTGTCTCCAATGATCCCCGCCGCCCCGGCCGCTCGTCTGTTTATCCTGTATAGGCAAACGCGAGGGAGCATGTTGCATGAGGCGCACGATTCACCGTGACATCGTCCATCGTATACGCGCCAAAAAAGACCAGCACGCAAATTGCGCTTCTTGCTGCAGTTCCGTCCTGCAGTCTTTTCTTTTTGCATGTATACACATCTTTCTTATACATCGACGTTGCTGCAGAACGCGTTCCTGGCGCTATGACTGTTCCTGGGCCTGGAGCATCCAGTGTGGATCCTCTACAATGGGTACCGGCCGGCCGCCGGCCGGTGTCAACGACGAATGGTTGCCGAAGCCGTGCCGTCGAAGAAAATAGAAACCGTTGAAGAAGAGCTGAGGGTCCGTTGATGGCGCGCGTCTACGGAGCCATTTAGAGTGGCTTGCCTGGGGCCGCCGTCCTACCGGCCGCGCCGAAAGCGGCAATGTGAGATGGCTGGCCCGCTTTTGCCGCGCCCCTGACCAAGGGCGGCCTGACGCCACACACGCCGACTGCAGCGCTCCGGAGTGACGACTGCGAAAAAGCGGCGGACCGAATGGCTGCCACGGAATGGGCAACACTCGCCCCAAAAAATTAGATTGTGTACATATCGATATCGTATGTGGAAAATCACGGCGCTCCTGGAAGTTGCCGAACCCGCTTTTCCAGTCTTCAATGTTGCCCGCCTAACGTAAATCCGATAGACTGATATGCTATGGCGATCCAAAATAAGCTCGCCTGTCTATAGCGACTTGCGTGTGGCCCGGTTGAGAATATTGATAATAGGTCTAAAGGGGGTAGCCAGCGCCGTGCCTATATCGAGAGATCTGGGGAACTTTCCGACGCGCGCCTACGTCGATTGCAGAGTAGAGAACCCAAGTTTAGAGCAGCACATGATTCAAGATACGGCAATGCCCATGCTTGGACATGCGCCACACACGCAACGCCTTTTTCTTTCTTCGCTTGTGGGAGCGAAAAGGTTAGGATGATGGTTGCTCGATTGACGTGGGCGACTTCATGCGAGCGGGCGTGCACCGGCCCCTCTCGAGGGGGAGCGGCCTCCCTAGACCAAAAAAAAGTATTGGGAAATCCCGGGCCAATGCCCTTGTGCCTTGACCACCCCTCTCAGCGCAAATCGCAACCACTCTGCTCGCTCCCTTTTCGCCTGCTTACTCCCGTACTCGCTTCTCCAAAGCCACCTCTCCTATCTTAGGATCGAATTCGGTTCCTCCCGAGCGAGATGTACGCGACAGGCGAAGACGAGTGCTCGCTTGCTCGTTTGAATGACCGCGCCGTGCTGAGAAAGGGAATGCTTGGAGAACAGGGAAACGTCTGACTCGACTTCCATTCTTTTTTAGCTCCGACCGATGCAAAAAGCGAGGTACTATAGTGTGCGTGGTATCGAGGAAATGACGAGCCTTGTGGGTATGGGTTTTCGTTTGTTTTCTGTCGGTGCTAGCTATGGTAAAGGAGTGAACGAAGGAAAAGAAGGTGTATGGATGCAAAGAAAGGAAAAGAGGGATTAAAAATGTTTCTACCCCGTCATCTACTCGTTGTCATCCAAGGAAAAATGTCAGAGATGTCCAATCTATCTTCATCATGTCCCGTCCCCGTAGAGAAACTGCGTGCATCTCCGTGAGGTCCGCCAATTTGTGTGCTTCCAACTCCGAATCCCCACGCTATGCGATTAGTGATGATGTGTGCCGTTGGGCAAAAAGGAAAATAAAAAAAATGTTAGACAGATGACGCCGCCTGTGCCCCGCCGAGTAATGTGCTGACTGAAAGGGTATCGTAGAAGTGGGAGGAATATATATCTGCGAAGAGGAATGAAAAGCCATGAGGGTGAAGCTGACATGCAAAAATACAAACATCGAAGGGTGCAGATGAGCGAGAGGCTTGGTGATGCAGGGTCCAAGAGACAAAGGAAAGGACATAAGAAAGCCGGTCTGGTGGGGTATGTATAGAACTCGATGCCTGAGAGGAGCGGTCCACTCTTTCTCTTTCTCGCCCTCTCCTTCCTACTGGAACGCTACGGTAGGGTCGCTCCCGCCGGCCATGCTGACCATCTCTTGGGCAAAACTGCTGCTGGCGCCGCCCTCCTCCGTGTCTTGCGGCAACGGCTCGGGATCCTCTTCAGGAGCAGGAATCGTGCCGTCTAGCTCTGCCGCTTTATCGCGACATGCTGCTGGCGAAAAGCCGCTGCCGACCTTCGCAGAGATGATGCGCCATTTGTCGTTCTCGTACTCCTGCATGGCATTGCGGAGTTTCTGGACCTGTGGAGCGGGCATTTTGCGTTAGCAGCTTTGATTCGAAGAAGAGCAAGGTCGTCTGCCGCGGCGCAAAAAGCAACAATTCTTCAGGAAGTGTTTGTCTTTGGCCGCGAGCTGAGATGCGGGTAACCGCAGCCCCGCCCGGCTAAGAACATGAAGTACGTACCATATCGTCGGTCCAGACGGTTGTTTTGGCCTTGAGCTTGGTGCAGTACCGCACCTGCAGGGTTCCCGAGCTCCTGCCCGGGAAGAATTCGGCAATCTGCTTCCAAGTGAGGTTCTTCTTCTCCTTCAGCTCCACGAGAAGCGAGTCGTCCTCCGGAGTGAACTTCAGCTTGGGCCCGCGCGGTCGCGGGGCGGGCGGAGGCATTCCCTCCTGTCCGACGACGCTGGGCGGGCCGTGCGAGGTCGAGGGCGGCGACTGGTCGCTGCCGTAGCTGCCGCGATGCAGCTTGTGCGGCGGCGCAGTGTTGGGCAGGCGGTGGTGATGGTGCTGGGTCGGGGGTTGCTGCTGCGGCGGGTAGTAGTGGGCGTGATGGCCGTGGGGCGTGAGGGCCGACATTGGCACGTCTTGAGGCGCGTCCTCGGGGTGCAGCGCGTGGAGGCCTTGGAGATCCAGCTGCAGATCGTCGCGCGGGCGGCTGCGCTTGCGGCCGCGCGGGGCGTACGGGTCTAGGGACGGCTGGCCGTAGGGCGAGGGCGGCTGCTGCGGCTGGGGCGGCATGGGGCGGATGGGATAGGCCTGGTACAGATTGGAGTGCGCTTCGGGCGTGGAGGAGACCTGAACGAGGTGGTGATGGGCGCCATGCTGGTGGTGCAGCTGGTGGTGGTGGGGAGGGGCGTGTTGCAGAAACGGGTTCGCAGCGGGCTGCTGCGGCAGGGCGTACTGGTGGAGGCCATGTTGAATGTCGACGTTTGAGGAATGTCCTTCTTCTCCCGGGTGGTCCTGCACTTGGCCGTAGTCGAGGGAGAAGTCGCGGTAGGATCTCGCCAGCGTTGCAACTATGCATGGAGACTGCCAGAGCGGACTAGCTCTGGCAGGCCGCCCGTGTAAGACCTGAGCCAGACTCTGTTTTGGTTGGGCTTGGATCCTGGTCGAAGGCCGCGACGCGTGTGGTCGCGATGAGGGCAGGTGGTGGTGGCCGTGTATCGCACGTGTTTGGGGTTGCCTTTGCTCTTGCGAGGGCGACGGGAGGGGGTCCAATAGCGGTGCACAGCTATACGGCAGACGCTGGCTGGGGGAGCGGCGGCGCCGTTATATCATGGCCGTGGCGCAGGCGTGGTGGTGTCAGTCCTCAGGAGGCGGTAGGAAAAAAAATAGAGGCCATGGAGAGGCTCGGGGCGGTTCTCCACGCAGCCCTGTGCAATGAACCCACGGACACAGCAGTTTCTGACGGCCTTGGTTCCTGAAGAGTAGCGGGCGCGCTGAGTCGGGCAAGGCAGGCGACGCATTCTGCTGGGGGAGCATAATGCGGTGATCATTTGCCGGGATGGGCACAGATCTCTACGGCCATCGCGGTTGCAATGCGGCGGGCCCTGCCCGCGCCTGAGTGGCTGGGCGCACAAATTGGACGAGATAACTGCGCTGACGCAACTTGGCTGGCCGGGCATTTCCAGAATGCCCGCCGAAGGATCTTCCGCACGGAGGCTGCATTGACGGCGGCCTCGTCGGCTGGAGATGAGTCTCTATGCGTGGGCGCCGAAATGAGCGGCGCGCGGGCATCGAAGCAACCCTGCGCAGAGCATCGCGCTCGTCGTGACGGCAGCGCCAGGCCGCGATGTGCGCAGCCGGCAGCGGTCGCTCTGACGCAAAGAGCGGACGAGGCGTGGTGAGTCGCCCAGACGGATGCCGTTTCAGGCGGCACTATATGCGTGACCCCGGCCTATATGCGACGCGACCGCGCCCCTTGGTGGCGCGACTGCCCACGGCCGCAAGATCTGCCCGCTACCTATACATAGCAGCGCCGGCGGCCTCATCCGGCAGGTGAAGGGGCAGCGCCGGCGGGTCGATCAGGAGCGGGCAGGGGCGCTCGCATTGACGGCCTTGACGATGCTGTGGCGATGGTGTTGGGCGAGGTGCAGTTGCCAGCGCGCACGTGAGGCGCACAGTCCGGGATCACCAGGCCCAGCGCGAGCCTTTAGCCTGTTCGCACTAGCTCCAACGGCGCCGCCTGAAACCGCCCGCCCCGAGCCCATTGGCCGCGCCCGGCCGCCAACATCCAAACCACCACCAGCCTGCTGCGCGCCCCCGTCTGCGCGCCCTCACCAGCGCCGGCCCGCTGCCGCGCCTTGTGCGCCGCCAGCCCGCATCCTGAGCCATCTCAGATCACGCCGCCGGCAGTGCCAGCGCGCATACGCACGCCGCCCACCCGCCTCGCCTTTTGCCGAAATGGTCCGCCTTCACCAATGGGCGCGCCACACCCTTGACCAAGCTGCTTCTGCCAAAATTCCTCGAAATGAACATCCAATTTCCACAGGGCGTATGCATAATACTATGCTTCCCGCATGGCCCGCTGCATGGCCCGCGAAGGCCAACCGCCAACACCACCTGCCGACAGCTGTCCAGCAGAGCGCGACGCTGCCGCGACCAGCACGCCGTCAGCCAAGCAGGCAGAAGCTGCCGGAGATGAGTGAACTGGCACAGACCCAACCAGAGAAAGAAACATCGTCCAACCGAATGCAACCTCGCCGTGCTGTGCGCGTACCGCGTCATCTTGGTACCGCCATGCCGCTCCACCAGCCCGGTTCGAGAGGGGCTGCCGGCGACGAGCGCGTGCAGCTGCGAGGTACAGAGGTGCAATCCAACCCAAGCCAAGCGTTGCCAGAAAAAAAAAGAAGCAAAGGACTGAAGTGGGAAGAAGTGAGAATCCAAGTTTTAGTTGCTGCCGTGCATGCAATAGCTCCTGTCAAACCGTCACCTGAAAAACACTCCGCGACGCTGCTGCCATCGTGTGTGTGCATGTGTGCCGCGCATTATGGAAAATAGACACTTCGCTGACAGGCCTGGAAGAATGAAGAAAAGGAACCCATGACAAAGGAGAAACTACTGGTATCATACTCGCCAACGATTGATTGGTGTAGAAGAGCCCAGCATTCCCGAGACAGGCAAAGCTTGTGGAATGTGGGCGCCCGTTTTGGGTGGGGGGAGAGGGCTAGGAATAGTAAGCCCAGGTGCGTTCCGTAGTGCCGGTAAGAAGACGCCGCTCTTCAGTACTGCCGTCGTGAGAAGCGTCGTCGTGAATATTACTTTTTTCTCTCTTCTCTGTTTGGTCGTGCACTCAAGCCGTCGTGAGCATCGTCTCTGATGGTCGTCGCCGTCGTCCTTGTGGGAGAAGGACGCGCTCATCATCAGACTTTTCCGCCGAAGTGCTCCTTTGCGTACTGCTCACAAGCCTGACCATGACGGCTTTGGTTAGCGTCCGTTTCTTCAGCACTTCAGCCGCTCCCGCAGCTGCTGTTCCTTGGTCCCGACTATCACCAACAAACAGTACAAGACAAATGGACCCGATCGTCTGGCAGGCTCAACCAGGCCTACACCCGTTTGCTCAGATCTCCTCCAGCACCCGGATCCGAACGTCTGGGCCGCAAGCCGCGACTATTGCCTATTCACACTAGAGTGCGTCCCGCCCAGCCACCATCTGCAACCGGTCTTGTTTCATCCTCCGGGGCGAGAAAGGGTATAAAGGGCAACAGGAAGAAGTTGGAGGAGAGACGGTGGCGTTGTGGCAGGCACACCATCGCGTCTTTTACCTACCTTTGCAGGTTTCCCAACTTTTGCGCCGATAACCTTCCATTTGCTAGCCTCGTACTCCTTGATGGCAGCGAGTAGTGCAGCGCTCTGTACGTCCACACGAGAAAAGAGCACCCTCTCATCAGCCAAAGTCCTGTCCACACGGTATGACGAACAGGAGTTCATGCGGCTTACCTCGTCTTCCGCGAATTCTGCGTAGTGCATGTCCTGGTACACGTAACATCGTACAGTCAGTTGAGTACGACGTAACGCGGTGGCTTGCAATTGTGGGTTGGTGTGGACTGTTAAAAGAGAGTGGTGAGGGGTAAGATGGAATGAGGGCTGCCCGGTTGGGAGTTTCAGATGCCCTGAGGCATACTGACCTTGTACCAGTGTTTCTTCACGCTACCTTCGGTCCGCGTCGGAAAAGTCTGGGTGATGCGCAGGCAAGTTAGTAAATCCTCTGCACTGGATTCCTCCTTCTTGCTCACTCCTTCCTTATTCTCCTTCTTTCACGCCCCTAACCCTTATCAATATGTCCCTGACACTAGTAAAAGGATCCTGAATGGCTATGCCCTTCCAGTGTTATGTGTTTTCAGCTTGTGCCTTTTCTTCGCCAAGTCCTGAAAGCCATCGAACAGCCGCTGGCATGAGTTACTCTTACCAAGCGGACGGAGCTCTCACGCCGATGGCAGCTGGCACGACACCTGAGGAAGCTGCAATGGCTATTGCTCTTGAACAGATGTCCCAGGCCAAGATATCCGGAAGAGTTGACCGAAGATTCCAACGTCACGCCCCCTCAGCCTCTCATTAATAGTGATGAAAAAGGCATCGGCATCGCAGAAATTTCAAAAGCAAAAGACAGGGAAAGAAATCAAGTCAACTTCACCGTACCTTTGCAATCTCACTCCAACTGTTCCCCGCATCCCTCATGATCTTCAAGCGCTGTTCCTCGGCTGCCGTCCACGGAGTGTTGGTTCTCCCCTTTTTGGGCGGCGGCGGCTGTACGGGCTGCTGAGGCTCGTTCTCAGCGCCACCCAAGCCGGACGGGTCTGGCGGGTAGGCAGACGAAGTGTTGCCCGCACCGGCCGCCACGCTCGAGGGAGCTATCGTCGCGTTAGGGGCTATTTGTTGGTGCTGGGCAGTGCCTGACGCGCGACGCTTGCGCGGGTTGGTGGGCGACGTGGGCGACGTGGTCGACGCCGACGAGGTGCCTCCCACGGGCGGAGCCACGGCGTATGGAGTGCCACTAAAGGGGTCTGCCGTCGTCGCTGATGACGGGTTGAAGTGGCCAGCGGCCGGGCCGCCCGACACGGTGAGCTGTGAGGGCGACGCCGACATGGGATTGGGCTTCAGGCTGCGCTTGGTGTGGTGCGGCGAGGACCTGTGTCGGTGCGCGACGATGTCGCGTGTCAGTGTTGGAGGTATACTAGAGAGGCAGCTAGACGCGTTTTGTTCGGGTAGAGGGTACTTGGGCAGGACGACAAGGCTGACGCGCGGGTGATGTATACAGGATGTAGTAGGCGCAGCTAGCTGCAGATAGGAGCAGAGTAGGAGCTAGTGTGCCTGTACACGCGCAGCAGGAGGAAGGATATGGTTTGGGGTGGACTTAATCGGTCACGGCGACTCTGCGGGCTGGCGAGTGGAGGTAGACTTACGACATGGTTGTTGAAAGCGGCCCCCGTCCGAACGGCGAGGTCGGGTTCTCGAATTCGAGCGGCTCCACGGCGGGATGCGAGAGTCAGAGGTCTAGATGTTGAGCGGCGCGTGCCGGCCGGGCATGCTGCTGAGAAAGGCTTCCTGGGAACGGGTTGCGTGCGCCAGGCTTGTCTCGGGCGACACCTCTCGATACTTCGGCAGCCGTCGCGTTCCACGGAAGATGATGAGGCTGCAGCGTGCGCTGCAGAGTAATAATCTCAGCGCGCGGAAAGAGGGGCAGGCGCGCGCTCAGCAGAAGCACTATGGTTTCTCCGCGATTCTTGCTCTCACACCAGCCACATGATGGAGGTGTAGAGAGGAGCGCGGGAAGTAGCGATTGTAGATTCACAGATGACGGTGGCGGTCGATCACTATCGAGCAACCAAGGCCGGGACTCGAAGACAGATCGCCGCCGCGGTAGCAGGCGATGATCCAGTACATGGGTCTACCGGCTCCAGGCCTGCAAGCAACGCTACCGAGCGCCCCAGTGGGCGGACAACGACGAATGACAGGCGCGGCGGACGGCGAAGATTGGCGAGAGAGAGCTCTCTGGTAGGGTTGCGGGGGAGGGGCAAGCTTGGTGGTAGGCGGGGGCAATGCGGAGAGGCAAGTTCCAGCATCATGCAATCACGACAATTGGGGAGCGCGCGTAACGGGTACAAGAGCCGCCGAGCCGTGTGGCGGACGCGTGTGGTAGAGGGAACGTCGTTGCTTCCTTCGACCCTGTCATGGCAAAGCGGGGTAGCTCTATGTGCTGCGCAGCCATGGCATGCAGCACGCAGGCAGTCAGCCCCCTCAAGCGGCAGCGTGCAGCAGTGTCGTCACGCGCACGGCGATACGCGGCGGCCGCTTTCTTCATGCACGCGCGGTTGTGGGCAATGACGCTGACTGCGCTCGCCATGACGACGCCGGTGCGACGGCGGCGGCGGAGAGAGCTCCTGGCAGGCGTGTGATGGGGGCCGAGCTGGTGCGTTGCGGCGCGGGCAGCAGGCGCGTGGGATCGCGATGCAGGGTGAGGGCGGGGGCGCGCTCTCGTCGATTTGACGTCTCGCAGACGATGGTGGTGGTTCTGCGGGCTGGACCGGCGACTGGAAGGATCGCCGCCCGCTTCCCCACACCTCTCCGCTACCAGCACCCTTAGCGGCCGCGCCTGCCCGCCGCTTCTCGAACGAAAGCATTGGGGGGTTTGGCACGTACCCAGGCGAGCCGTGGCAGTGCTGCCGCTCGAAATCAAACCGCAAGCTCGCCTCGATGCGAGGCCAATTTTGCGTGGAGCCTGCGGGTCTTGAGTTGTGCGCGGGCCGGAGGCGTTTACGGCGCTGGGATGCCGGGCACAGCGCTGATTCGGCACAGTGCGCGCGCTCTTCACATGAAAGAGGACTCGCCCCAGCGCCGCGCGCGTCACCGGTGCCAAACACGCGCAGCAGCTGTTCTCCGCGCCGCAGGGCAGCGCCACGCTGCTGCCAGTGAGCGCTGAGCTGCGGAGTGACGCCCATCTCGAACGCACAACGTCGTGTTTCTCGCCGCCAAGAACGGGGTCCGCGCCAGCCGGCCTTTGAGACGGCGCTCGTGCCAGACCTCAACCACGACCGTGTTTGAGCTTCCCGCGCCAGCCAAGGCGATTGTCATCTCAAATCGCATGCCCCAGATGCATTGCACTCTCCCAGAGCGGATGCGCCGCTTCCGAGAGGCGTCGTGCGCGTCTGGCCGACGAGCTTTGGCCGGCCAAAGCTCGCGGTGCGGCCGTGTCGCCCACCTCCGAACGGCGGCCGTTCTTCACCGCGCCGCTGGACGGGCCACAGGCGAGTCCGGCGATTAAGATTGGGATTATGGTTATATTCTCGCAGCACACGGCCGCGCCTGTTTCTCCATTCTGCTAGCGCCCGACGCCTTAGCAACGCGCATCAAGGCTTGATCTGCCTCGCCAGCGCGCTCGCGTGCATGCCAACACGGGGCTCTCTTACCAGTCGAGTTTTGAAACTGCTTCCACCCCACCTCAGAAGGGTGGCAGACTTCATGCATCCGTGCTCCGTCGCCGGCGCCATGACTGGCTGGATCTGCATCTCGCAGCTCCCCTCGCCCCAATCCGGCATGGCCACACCTCGCCAGCGCCCTCAACCGGAAGCGTCTGAGATCCGGGCTCTGCACCAAAGCGCCGATCTTGGGTTTGACAAAACCTTAGTTTTGTTGCAACTCCTTGCCGCATGGCTGGTTTGGAAACCCAACCCACCTCAAGACCCACCACTCCAATCACCATGCCCCCGGATGGCCTCGCAGCCGGTCGCCACTAATATCTATATATGACCCCAAAGTTTCCTCAGTCCATCGCCCTCTCCTCCATCACCTCCAACCTGAGAGTGCCGGCTTTGTTGTTTTATTCCTGCAGCTCTTTTGGGCTCTCATTCACTTCCCACTGGCTGGGCTGCGCTTCCGTTCCTTAATCGACATTGCTGGCCAATTGATTTGGTACATACGTCCTCTTTAATCCCTCCGTCTACCGTACATAAACCACTCCAAGACGAGGCTGGACACTCCCTTGCTCGAAGCGGCAATAGCGTCTTTACCCGACACAAGCGAGGTATCACCAACTGCACCACCGGTCAATCACCCGTACAAAAGACGAACATCGCCCGTCACAATGGCAGCACACCACCGCAGAACTTCTTCCATCTCCTCCTTTGGCGACATGGACCCCCAGGGAGCTTCGCCCCTCCGCGCCCGCAAGATGTCGACTGGCGGCAACCGCTCGTGGTCTGAAGAAGAGGTGCGCCCACAAGCCCCACGACCCCCTGTTCCACTCACTGACATCCACTGCAGGAAGCCTACCTCCTCCAGACCCGTATGCAGAAGATGCCGTATAAGCACATTGCGCAGCACCTTAAGAAGACCGAGCTCGCCTGCCGCCTGCACTACCACCAACTCAGCCACGGTTCCCACCGCCGCAAGCGCAATGCCTCCATTTCCTCGACCACATCCTCAATTGTCTCTGGCTCCACCAACACGACCCCCTCGCAATTCGAGCTCCCCACCGAGATTGCCGAGGAGTACACGCAGACCATGACGCCTCCGCGTCAGGAGTCGCCTATGATGACGGTTGAGGCTGCTCAGGCGCATCAGCAGAAGATTCTCCTCCCGCGCCTGCACCCGCGCATCATCACTCCTCAGTCTTCGCCGGAGCCGCGCATGGACCTGCGCATTGACACCAACTCTGCCATCGTCCACAGCAACTCCAACTCGGCCTCCAGCATGAGCGCTGCTTCTGGCATGATGATGCCTTTCCATCACCATGGCTACCAGCAAGAAAGCCAACGGCTGCCGTCGACCCTGACCAACCCTTCTGGTAGCCACAGTCGCCAGCACTCGCGCGCCTCTTCTCTCGGCCCCGTCGACACTGCTCGCCTGCGCAACATCTACGAGGCCCACCGCACCGCCTTCTGGGCCGCAGTTGCCGCGGACTACGGTCCGGACGCTAGCGCCGCCCAGCTTGAGGACATTTGGCGCCAAGGTGGCAGCGGCAGCCCCCTGTGCCCCAGCTTCTTCAACAAGAGCGACAAGGGTCTCGGTCTGCACATCCCGCGGCCGCCAACGCCTCCGGGCGAGAGCCCGAACGGAACGACGCTGGGTATGGGCTCCCTGCAGGCGCAGCTTCCGCTGCCGAGTTTCAAGAACAGCGGTTGGGCGGCGGTGAACAAGCAAGAGCCGGTGGGCAGCAGTGAGAGAAGAGAAAGCCGGACGGCGATCTCCGCGCTGCTCACCGAGGAGCGGGATCCGAGGCCGTGAACGTTTCTAACGAGCAATCCTTTTCCTATGTTGGCGGATAGACTCGCCGGGGTTTGCACGGTGGCTTTCTGATTGGTCCGGATCACTGGAGACAGGGCGTTCTGCTAGGATTTGTCTTTTTGCCACAATTTTGAGGAGCTCAGTTCTCCGTTCCATTCGTTTCGTACCAAGGCGTTTGAGGGTGACACGATATACCCCCGCATCCGCTCTTTCTGGCACGCTTTATTCATTTCTTTTGTATCTTGTTTCACCCTCGCTCTCTATGGGGTCAATAATGGCCGATACGGGAAATTATGCTCTGGAAGTGGAAATGGGAGCAGTCTCGATCAGGTATGACGCTGGGACATATTGTAGCCAGTGCGCGAATCATGGGCCATGTATAGACAAGGACTCGATGATAACGGTCGATAGAGAAAGTAGTAATTCAAGGTCTGCAATAAAGCATCTCGAGTATCAAAGTAGCGCCGGGTGGCTGGCGGAGCAAAGCACCCATTCCATCCAGGCTCGTGTTAATTTGAGATGGGTTGCAGGTAACGAGAGGCTTTGCTAAGTCTCGCATAAGAGCATGGCTGGTCACCCGCGCGGTGTGTTTCCGGCGGTGGCCGGGGGAAGAATGAGGACGGCGGGGCTCTGGCCTCTGAATGGCCGAGAGCGGCCGGCGCGGCAACTGAAGCACGGCGTCAAAGTGTCGGCCAACGGCATCTTGGGTGGTTGTTTTGGAAGTGATGGCTGGGCCGAAGCTTTTGCCAAGCAACACCGTTGGCCGAGCACGGGCGCTTGCCCAAAACGCCACAGGCGCCCCACCGCAGACCAACACCCCTTCGGCACTCCGCATCCGACAAGCACCATGGCCTCGCTACCCGCGCATCCGCAAAACCCCTTTGACAGATCTTGGCTCTCTCGCTAAAGCGCATCGGCGAACCTAGCATCGATGGAAATGGGCTGATAGGAGCCGCATCTCACACACCGAGCGTCTCAGAATGCGGCCGGGATCCCCAAAGGGCCCAGGCAGGGAGGCCTCCTCGATGACGAGCTTTGCGCCGGGGGAGGGATTAAGGCTGGAGTCGGCCAACGGTAGCGAGCGCCATCTCCATTGCTTATCTGGTCCATCGGGGCTCACCTCCCGATGCGCAGATTGCCCCACAGGCCTCAGGCAGAAAAAGCCCGTGGCGTTCGTGGCGCTCCACTCGTTCGAGACTTCAGAGCGGCCCTTTACCCGGCAGCGCGGTGGGTAGCTTCGCGGCAGCATGGCCGTTATAGGCGAAATAAACGTGATACGCCTTGGGGGAGCCACGTGCCTGCCTCTTCAATGCCTTGGGGTTTCAAGTAAGGCCAAAATCCACAGCCACCCCGCCCTGCGTTTGCCGAAGCGACTTGAACAATATCGACAGTCTGGGCAAGTTTCCACGCTTCCTCAGTCGGTGCGTCTGTTGGCATGAAGATGCATGAAAATGTTTGCATATCAGAATAAGGCAGTCGGTGGGCCGCCTGTACGATATTGATGACGAAAGCAGTGCTCTTACAAGTAAGCTGGCGCCTGCGTCCCCATTCTTCATCGTCATCAGCCCCGTCCGCGTCTGAAACATTCTTGCAAGAGGAGTCCTGCGCCGCGTGGTTGCATCTCGCGGATCCGTTTCCGGTGCTAGTGAGAGGGTCTTTCCGGCGCTGCTCCGCCGTTTCCTTGCGGCAGGCACCCTCCACGGCGCGTGTGGGCAAATCTTGGTTCGTGGGTCGGGTCTGGGCGCCGGCCGCTCATTGCTTGCCCTGGCGGATATCTGAGACGGTGAGGGACTTGAGTTGTTTCCAGATGCTGCTATAAGATAACCGCTGTATATGCCGCCTTTTGGACTCGAGAGATCGAGGACGCAGTGAATCCTGCTTCCCTCGCCGCCAGAACGTCAGGGTCCCGCCTGGATCCTGCTCTTGGCGGCGGGTACATGAGACATGCCATCCAGCATAAAGCGTTTCGACGTAGATCATCTGCTTCCGAAAGGGGCCATATGATTGTCCTGCTATAGCCCACTCTTTTGGAATCTTGGTCGAAGAAAAGGTTCCGCATCTGCTGCGCACTGTCGACCGCATCCTTGACATTCTGCGGCCTTGCGCGTCATGACGTGCTTGGCCGCCGCCGATCCGACAGCGGGGACACAGTCAACGTTTGTCATATATCAAAGATGAGCATGATGCCATTATACACCGTTCGAGACGTAACACCCTTTTGGGAGCATGTGGATACCGATCGGGAAGGGGCCTCTGTTTTGGTCACAGCTCACGTGCTTGGATCCCTGGCGCTGCCATGGATGACAAGTGGATATCTGAAACGGAGATGAGAAGCGCGGCATCGTGGGAATGAGGCAGTGAAAGGAGCTCAGGCCGAATTCTTGGCCCGCCTTGGCGTCCCTGGAACTGCTTCGCTTGGGTATTTGTGATCACAGGTAGTTGTAGCTATCGCTGTCCTAGTCGATAATATACCCGCGGAAAAGATTGTGGGCTTGAGTTTGAAGGCCTGATGCGAGCAACCTGCTACCCAAAAGCTCGTCGTGGATGCACCTGAGCTGTTCAGGATGATCGGGTTTCATTCTGGCGGCCCGTCGGTGGCAGGCTGAACCAAGACAGAGCTTCCAGCCCATAGAGTTTCGCTTCGGTTGCCGGTTGATAGATAGCAGACACGATTAAAAGACTTTGATATGGCTCTAACATCCCGCAAGGCAGTGGCTTGCGCGGAAAACTAAAAAAAAGGATACAAGGTTGGCACATCCAGAAATCCACGCCGAATAATCTTGGCATTGGAGAGGCGAAGCATGTAGAGCAATGGGGAGCTTGATCATGTTCGGCCATCTTCATCTAACTCTACTTCCCATAGAGCTGATCTGGCCAAACACTGGTAATTTCGCAACGCCTTCGATTGTCCCATGCCTTCAGCCTCGAGCACGTCCATACCTAGTTTCTCGAGTGCTATAGCTATGGTTACCATACGCCGGTCCATTGCATACGTGAAAGCCGCTACAATACAATGCTGAGGCGCACTCAATCAAGCTCCCGAGCGCAGTGCTTGGAGCACGGCGCTAAAAGATGATGCCTGGCTTTACGAAGGGTTCTGGGGGACGCAAGCCAAATCCTTTGATGAAAATCAATTTCGACCCTATTCCCTCTGCCGCGCAAGACGGGGGATGCTCTGCGTGCAAGAACAAGAGTCGGTCTAGCCCAACTAACACCCATCACCCTTTCCGACAGGGAAATGCAAGGCGCGGGACTCCCGCAGATTCCTTCCCCTCTAAGCGGCTTCAAATCCAAAACAGACTCAGCACTGCCGTATCGGGCCGGTTCCGAATCGTCAACGTGCATCTAAGCCGTCGATCCATATCCTTGTCACTTCAGCAATCTCGTCGCTGTTCTTCTCGGAGATGAACAGGTGCCCGTTGCCGCGGATGTCCTTCTTCCAAAGCTCGATGTGGTCGACTCTCTTCACGCCTGCCTGCCGCAAGAACCGGACGGTACACCAGTCGTACATTGCGTGATGGCTGGCCTCGCTGGTGATGACTGCGACGGGCACGTCCACGAGATTACTCAACACCCGGGGCGTGACACCGCTGCTTCCATCCTCGACTTGCAACGTACAGTCATTCCTTGCCGGATCCGTCGACTTCTCCGTCCTCAAGTTGAAGTGGGCCTCCTGAGGGGGAACAACAGTATGATCGCCACCGCGCACATCATCACGATCATCGTCATCACCAACAACCATCCCAGCTTCACATTCACCAGCAATCGCAGCAGAACCGGCGGAAAGAGGACAAGGAGGGCTCCACGTAATCTCCGCCTCGGTCAACCCCCACGGCCTCTTCAGCTGCAAGCCGCCCAGCGTCTGCTCGCTCCACGGCGGGCCGTTTGGCTCGAGCAGCACCAGGCCCGACACGCGCGACGGGCGCGCGTCAGCGATCAACAGGGCCCGCGGCGCGCCTAAACTGTGCGCGACGAGCACCACTTCGCCTATGTCCGCTCGATCGCTGGCCGTCGCGTCCCCGCCTTTGGCCTCGACGATCCGGTCCACCAGCGCCGCGCCCGCTGCCCGCATCGCCCGCTGCGTGACGGCCTCGGGCACGTCGTGCGGCAGCGCCACGAGCGATGCGACGAGCGCCTCAAATGCCGGATCGCCCGCCTGGCCGGTGCCGGGCCACTGCGTGTGCAGGCGCGCCTGCGGCCACGGGGCGGGCTGTTGCTGCGCGAGGGCTGTCCAGCGGCCCTCAATGACTTGCGGCGACATGGTGCTGAGCACGTCGGAAGACGAAGCCGAGTGCGAGAAGCGCGGCGCCCAAGGGCTGCGCCCGGTGAAGGGCGGATCGACAAGGTAGACCTCGTGGCCGTGGGAGAGGAAGTAGGAAGACCAGCCCGGTCGGCCGTCTGGCGTCGTCACCCAGCATGCACTGGTGTGGGCGGCGCCGGGGATGAAGATGATGGGTGGTCTGCTCTTGCTCCTGCCAGTCGATGTGGAAGTGTAGGGAATGAGGTGTTCGACGTACAGAGTGCAGCCCGTTGCGGCAGATTCAACAGCTGGCTTCCCATGGACGTGGAAGCAGCGACGTAGATGGGGAAATCCAGCACTCGCGTCAAAAGTTGATTGCATAGCAACCACAGGGACGTCTGCTTATACTGTGCCCAAATCCGTCTAACCTCTGTTGAAGCAGCTGATCAGAGCCGATAGGTAGATTCAGTGAGTGGTTTGGGGTCTTCGAGAAGCATTCGAGAATATTTGAGAAGGGTGCGGGGCAGATACACATGACGTCATCTCGCAACAGCTATTCGATATACGCTCAAGAGCTTTTCCGTTTATACTATTTCCTCGGCCGTGTCATCGAATCTACGGAAGTGAACTTCGATTGAAAGCATGCTTATTTTTCTACTGGAGCCCTTTTACATGTTGTCTAAACAGCGGGTTACAAGTGATCGACCGACTGACCAATGATGAGCAATAGGCTACTACGAAGTAGTCGCTGAGTACCGGTGTATGTAGTAGGAATTATGCGAACGTGTACATCTGAACTAAATACATACCTGAGGTTTTTTAGTCACATCACTTTCATCACGGGCGTCACAACTAGAACGAGGAAATGTCGGTCCACCAAAACAACACACTTAAGAGCAATTTTCATACATATTCTGAGGGAGACACCATCAACCATTTAGCACCTGGAAGGCTCTTTGTGAAGCAATCCGGAAATGCGCTAGTAAAATGTATTGTACAACTTAGAACTAGGAAAACCCACGAAAGAAGCCTCCAATTCCTATCCAGGAAACCTTCAAGAGGATGTTCTGATCCTACCAAAGGGCAGACGAACTAGTTAGGGCAAACCCTCCATGTATCTAGTCCCGATGCGGTAAAAACAATGTGCGGGTGCACAAGAGATCTTGTCCGCGCTGGACAAGAAGATCTCCGATACAAAGCAGAAAAAGCAGATCTGCCCTGACGCCATATTCCGTACCTCGAACCGCCACCAGCCGTTCCTTCCACCTGTAGACGCCGTGAAAACTGAGGCCCTGTTCGCCGAGATAATAGACAATCAAGGAAAAAACAAGAAAATCCCCGGACGTAAGGTGTCCTGCTCAGTCTGGTACTGTGTAGCATCATCAAAAGAAACCCCGGTAAATTCTCAAGCTCGCCGCGGGCTGAATGATCCTCGATCCAGTGCCAAGGTACCCTACTTATTACGGCAGACTTCTTAGCGCCAAGCATTCTTCGTCTCCGCCCTCAGGCTGCCGCCAGCTCCCGGGCGAGCACCACCCAGTCTGACAGCTTGGCCAGCGGCAAGACCACCGGCACGGCCCCTGTCCTCGCTCAGCGTGACACGGCGAGCACCAGCAATGGGTGCACCTCCTTTGGTAATAGAAGTCCGGCGAGCGTGGTGGCCGCTGGGGGGACTCTTAATGTGGTTGCGAGTGTTGAGACGTGCAGATCCGGTGCTGCCGTGCACCTTGTGGTGACCAAGCATGGCGGTCCTGTCGCCAACTGAGTTGCGCTTGATAGCCGTACGAATCTTGCGCGCCGCGTTCTGGTCATCGCCCTTGCTGACAGCCCTGAGCCAGGACCGCTCGTCATCAGACGAGGTGGCGCTAGCTTTGTCCGAATCGTTGGGAGTCGCCTCGGATGAGGAGGGAATGCTTGACGACGAGACGTGCAAAGGCGAACGACCGCGTGCTTTGTTCATCTCCAATTCCCGCAGCGGAGAACCTTCGCGCTCGGAATCCGACGAGAATGCCGGCAGAAGCGAAGGCGATGACGGCTTCTTTGAGAGAAAACCAGTTTGGAAACGGCTATTGGGCCGTACCGGCTTGACCTCGAGAGAGGCTACGTTTGGTGGTGCAGGGATGGGGGACGAGTCGAGGCTTTCGACCAAAGAAGGGATTCCACTCATTGGCGGCGCCTTCTCCGCCGATGAACCGGGAGGAGGAGTGTAGTCAAGAGCCTGCGGCGTAGCCTGAAACTCCACGAGAGCGCCATCATCAGTGTCATCCCTCCAGCGAACGCCACGCTTTGCGTGCTTGCTGGGAGATTTCTTTGGTGTGACCTTCAGTCCCTTGCGCGGCGCGTTGTACTTGCGCCTACGGGGAGAGGCCATGGACTTTGCGGGAGAGGAGTACGCGTTCTCCCACACGGGTACAGGCAGCTTCATCGGCGATGGTGCCATCAACCTGACGGGGTTCCTCCTCTTTGGCGTCCCACGACTGGTGGGTGGAAATGCCTCAGTGACCGGAAGGCCGCCGTCAGGCTTGATGACCTGGGAAGCAGCTTCGGAGCAGGAAGAAACCAGCTTTCCCAGCATCTCCTTAGCTGTACGCACAGCCTCCTCTTCGTCCATGACCATGATTTGGCCGAGGATGGTCACAACCTCAAAGTGAGCTTGGAGCAGCAGCTGCACCACTGCTGCGTCTCCGCCCCTCTCCTGCTCCAACACGGCGGCGTAAGTCTCCCTGTCAGCGTTGGCTCTAAGAAGCTCTGCCTCTCTCATGAGGTTTGCAACATCACCGCTGCAGTTGGCTGAATCGGTTTCCTTCAGTTGGCGAATGCCGGTTTGCAGGGCCGAGTCAATGGCACGATCCCAATTGTTCTTCGCCAGCCGCTGATGGAAATGTTGACGTGTGTTCTCCAGTTCCGCTTGGATGCCCAGAGCAGTCTTACGCATGGCTACAAAGCTCTGGGGCGCTTCCTCCTCCTCCCTTTGCTCGCACACGGTGTCGAACCCGGCGATCCATGCGGATATCATCGAGATGCGCCTCTCGACCTGCTTGAGCTTTCTCATCGTGTTCACACGGTCCTGCCGTTCGGCTGCGGCATTCTCATAAGCTGAGCGAATCCTCATGATGCCTTCCTTTGCGATGCTATCTCTCTTCTCGCTCTGCTTCTTGAACTTGACGAATGCGCCTCCTTCGAGATCCTTCATCTTTGCTTGCAGCTCCTCGATCAACTGCCTCTGCTCATCGATCTTCTTCAGGTAATCCTTGACGTGACGATTGACATTGTAGATATTCTTGGAGACCTTGGTCTGGATGTTCTTTGCGCGGTTCGCGTAGCGGAGCGTGTTTTGAGACTCATCGTAGTGAGCACTGGATGGACTGACGCAGACGATCATGACCGTCTTGCAGTTTCCGCCGAGTGAGAATTTCAACAGTCGCGTAAGCTTCGAGTTACGGTAGGGAACGTGGTTCTTCTTGCGGGGATCGCACAGGGCGTTGATGCAGCTTCCTAGGGCGAGGAGGGATTTGTTGATGTTGGCACCTTCAACCAGACGCTCACCACGGTTCTTGGTGGCGCTGGCACGCTCGCTTCCAGCCAAATCGATGATGCTTAAGGTTGCCATAGTATGAGGCTCATTTACAGAGGCGTTACGGTCCTTCGTAGATACGTTGATCTGGAGAACGGCGTGAGAGCGGGAGGAGGTGGCGTTAGCTTCAGTCGGTGACATCGTACGGTTATGGTTTCCTCGGACAAGCATTTCCATGACTTCTTCAACCTGCGATGGGTTAGCTATTACTTTACCTCCAGGCAAGTTTCCCCTACATTGGACGGTCTATGGCTCGAGAGGCCGGAGACTGAGACTGCCTGGTTGGCATCCTCCCTCAGCGTCAAGCCAGCCTTGCTACCCCCAGGGACCAGCAAATCTCTGATGGTCTCGTTGTATATCTCAAGGTAAGAGAGCGAAACGTCCGATGCCTTTGTCTCTTGGAGCTCTCCAAGGCGTTCGAAGAGCTCCTGCATCGTGAGGAAGATGATGCCCGGTTGTTGGGGTGTGCCCCTGCAGCTGGGTTAGCTCGTGGTATTCTCGACCAAACAATGCCTGCCACACGTACGTAATTGTATGCGTCTTTCCGCAGCCAGTGGCGCCGTATGCGAAAACAGTGGCATTGTAACCCTCCAGCACATTGTCAAGCAGCGGCCTGGTGGTGCCTTCGTAGACGTCGCCTTGGGTGGTGTTATCGTCGAAGACTTTGTCGAAGGCGAAGGTCTGGTCCTTTGTCTTCTTGCTGTGCGGGACAACGCTGCGGGAGAAGCGGGATATTGGGCTGCTCTCGGGCGGGTCGAAGACTCTGTGCAGCTGGTGGTGAGCGATTGCAGATCGCGCCATAAACGAGCGGGCACAGGGGCTGCAGCGACTTACAGGCAGCGGTCGTCAATGACTCTAATGACGGAACGTAGGCCTTTGGCATGGAGCTTGGGCGTGGGCGCAGCAGCTAGGGAGCCGTCGCCGAGGAAAACGGGGCCATCGTCGTTCTTCACAAGCTGGGCGGCCTCGCGGATGGTGAAAGGCCGCACGCGGACGGCGACGGAGATGGAGGATTCGCCGTCGGCCATGGTGTGGGGTTCTGGAGCGGCGTGGTGGTGTGCAGCTCGCAGGCGCAGGCGCTGTCCGGAGGTCGCTCGCAGTCGTCAGGTTGAGCCCCGGATTTGACGCAGCCCCGGGAGTCGCTCTTGCTGCCGGACCGGCTGTTGTGTGTTTACTTTTCCGCTTCTTCAGGACTAGCGCAGATGACATAAGCCAATCCCGGTCCTGATTGGCTGTGGCGTGGGGCGCCTGCGTTCACCGCCCTCACCGCCCGGACCCTATTGTAGGTGAGCACCCTGACACGTCGGGCTGCAGCCGTGGAGCCGCCAGCGTCATCGCAACGCGTTGCCCCCCTGTCCACGTCGCACAGCACACTTTGTTTTCTTCATCATTGAATTTCATTGCTATTTCTAGTCCGTAGCCATACTTATGTTCAGGGTATCTCCGGCCCGTCCAGGGCGCCGTATGTACCTTCGCGTGTACATTACCCTCCAAAGTTGCCTTGCGGTGACTCGTTTCTATAGTGATTTGCAGCGAAGAGAACCCGAATGCAGCTAGCCACCCAATAAAATGTCGCCAGCGAAAGGGTGGTCAGAAGGGCGACGCCCAGGCCAGTGGTAGGCCCCTCTGAAAACGATTGACGACGAAAAAACAAGTTACAGAAGAAGAGAAGAAGTAGAAGAAGAGAAGGGTCATGTACTCCATCGCTATGCAATCAGTCGTGAATCGTTCCGGCATCTACGCAAAGGCGTAGGCAATCGTGAAGAGCATCATCATTGTCATCATCAGCGACGGCGCAGCCATCATTGAAGGGGCAGCACCGGTGGCGGCCTGGCGGGCGACAATTCCCTCGGTGCCTATGAAGCCGATCGGCGCTGTCTGCTCCTCCTCTTTCTCGTCGCTGACAGCCTTGACAGCGCCTCGGCGGTGGTGGACAGAGCGGCGCTCGGGCCCAGCCTGAAGCTTGGACCGGCGAGAAGCACCACGAGCACCAAGCGAGATGGTGCTGGTTATGTACTGGGTGACGAGCGGAACAGGTCCCGTCACGGTAACCATCTGAGTAACCATGCTCTTGGTGGTAGGCGAAGCAGTAATGGTCACGTAGACGGTTTCGAGAGGGTCGGAAGCACTGCTACCGCCGGCGGGAGGTGTGACGGCGCTGGTAGCCGATGAGCTTGGAGTCAAGCCGGGAGTGGTTGCAGCGCCCGAGGCAGCACTAGAGGCGCCCGAGGCAGAAGCCATTCCCTGAGCAGGATCGGTGGTAAGCGCAGAACGTTCACTGTAGTCGGTGACAGCTTTGCTCTGAGGGTCTTGCTGTTCCAACTTGTACTGTTGCTGCGCGCTCCCGGCGGCGAAGCTCTGAAGACTGTTGGCGCTGGTGAGCTCGACGTCAGAGCAGGTAGTGTACCACTCATCCTTGCCGTCAGGGTATGTCGGGTCCTCGCCCGCGGCAGTAGGCCATTGCCACACCCAGTAGAGAGTGTAAGTCTTGCCGGCCTCCTCGTCCTCGGGAATCTGCACGTCGGTTTCGCAGTACTGCTCGTTGACGGAGTCGGGTTGGCCGGGGTTTGGGTCGGGAAACTCTTTCTGGCGCTGCGTGGAGATGGGGCTCGAGTTGATCTGGTAGCAGCGGCCATCGTCGAAGTTGTTGGTGGCAAGCAACTTTCCGCGCTTATCGCCGCCGGTGCCGTCCTTGGTCCATTTGATCACAGTCATGAGCTTCTCGTCGTCCTTGGGCTCAGTAGTTCCGTAGACGAAGACGGTACCACCCTTCTCGGGCTTACCCTTCTGATTGTCCGGCAGGGTGACATGGCCATTCTCGGCGTACTTCATGGCAACAAAGTCACCGGGCGCGATGTTGAGGCGAGGCCACTTCTCGGACTGGGTCTGAGTTTGTTGCTCTTTGCGGCAGAGGTTGTCGTCGGAGTTGACGCGGGTCCTGCCGGAGTCGAGGGGAGGGAGCAGCCATTGAGAGCTGGCGCCGCCGTTGAAGCCGGGATCAGTGCGAGAAAGGTAGCCGCGGGGATAGCCATAGTTGCCGGTGAAGGTGCCGTTCTTGATGGCCGAGAGCTGCTCAATCCAAGTGTGAGCCGCAGCCTGCGTGAGCAGGAGGGCGGCGACGAGGACTCCGAAGATGTTGTTCATCGTGGTCGAAGCGCGGTGGTGAGTCGTAGGATATGTATGCGATACTCGGAACGGGGTTGGTGTCACTTTTGAGATCTTGTACCTGCAAGATTCGGGCGCGGGTCGAATGCGTGACAGCGTTGGTCGTTAGGAAAGTCTTGGAAGAAAGGAAACAAGTCCAAAAATGCGAAGTAGAAATGGGTTAAGTAGGGTCGAGTCCGGCACGACTTAGTGAAATAGGACAATAGGAAAGTTAAAAGAAGACCATTGTTAGGATTAAGCAGCCATTGTTGCGGCTCTTTGGAAGGGTCGCTTGTGAAATCGAGCAAAGGCTGGAGGCACGAACAATGGGCAAGACGAGCACGACTTAAGAGTGGACAAAGACAGACCGCCTAAACAAACACAGTAGACCCGCGCCGTGGCTGGAACAGGAGAGGGTGGCACACGAGAGCCAATGGATCGAGGCAGCGGCCCAACCGCGAAACCGTAACCGAGATCTAAGAAGGCTTCTCTATTCTCCACACAAGGTGAGACAGCCGCAATAGGGCTGGCCGGGACTTGCGTGCGCCCCGTTGGCTCACAGCAGCCACGCGCGCGCTCTCGGGAAGTTCCCCCAGGCAAGCCCAGGAGGCCCCGATAAAGCTTGGGCTGCGCACAGGATCACCCCGGATCGCCAGCCAGTGGAAATCATGGTGGTGAGCACGGTGGTGGATCGCCGTTGGCTGCACGACATGCGCAGGCGACACAAAGCGATGGCGTTTCTGCGCGAAGCGAAGGCGGGTCTACCGCGGTGTTTTCTAGAGGGCCGCGAGAAGCAGCGCGGCGCGGGCGGCGAGTGGCTCTCGTTGCTCGCCCAGCGCATGCGGCGGTGAGTCACGGACACGGCAAGACTCGAGACCTCGGGGCGTGTGTGTCAGGTGTGTGAGAAAGCTCGGGCGGACGTGGGAATGGGATTCTGCCATGTCGTCGAGAGAAGTCAGCGCTTCGGTGTTTCAGTTGGCCGGCGCGGCTGCGGGCTCGATTGGCTGTCAGCGCCGCGGGCCGCAGCCGGCACCCACGGTGGATCGTAGCCGAGGCCTATCTATCTCCAACTCTTCTTCCACCCTCCGCCGCCTGTCAAACCCGCCGTGCGCCAACACCCACCGCACTTCTTCTGGCACTGCACGCGTCGTCGCAGATCAGCGAGCACTGCGACGGGCCGTGCTTCACGCATTCTCGAAACGCCATCGTCACCGTTGCTGCCGCCGCCGATCCAGCGCGCCTCAGGCCGCCATCTGCTCGCGTCCGATTGACACTCTCGCCCGATGCTTCACAAAGAGCCTGTCCCACGTTGCGCGAGCGTCTCGCTGCGGCACGGCTCGCCGCAATCAGCCTACGCGCCAGTGCCAGCATCCCCGGTGGCGATCGTGTCACGCGAGACGTGATGCCGCCATTTTTTCATTCAATTTTGGGATTGAGAGCCGCTATCTGCCTGCGCCGCTCTCGAAAATACATATCTGGCGTACCCCCGGCTTCCGCGCGAGCGCCTACGGAGATGAAGGCCCCCACTGGCAGGCTTTCCGGACACACCAAGCGCTGGTACGACCTATAATCGCACACTCCCAGGATGCTGCCGGACGTCTGCGAGGCACAACTGACCGGTGGCTTTCGAAATACAGTCCCCTCTCGCAGCCGATGGCTAGCGTGAAGAATAGTAAGGCCCCAGGCGTGACAGCTTTTCCAAAAAAAAAAAAAAAAAAAAAAAAA
>RHKH01000014.1:336937-448264 GCA_009829795.1 Lasiodiplodia gonubiensis
AATTCGCGCTAGCCACCGGCCGCGCGAGGGGGGTGTACTCCAAATCGGTCCGCGAAGCCTACCCGCGCCCGAGGGATCCAGCCACGTCCCGGCCGCCCCACGCAACATCCCGCGTTTCCATCCTCCGGCTACAACTGCATCCGCCGGGAAACACCACGCGCCGGTTTGGCCTATCATGGCTCGAAACGGCCCGCTTCGGGCACTAACGTCGCGATGCTGCCGAAGAGCTCTACTGGCCGTTGTGCGCTACCAAAAAACTCTTAGTGTCTAGTCGCAAAACATCCGCTACCTTGGCGTCTTCACCGGCTAATATTTGCTCACAAGACGCGTCGTCGCTGTTGTCCAGAGGTGCTGCTGGCCACTGCTGCATCAAGACACGTGTTCACCGCTTTCTTAGCTTCGGTCTTTGTCAGCTTGGCCTCTGCGGCCAAGTGTCGTGGCTTGGACATACGACTTCTACCCTCCAGTCCGCTCATCACAAGTTCTTGTGTCGCCGTCTCGCCATCATCATGTCTGCCCGCTTAGCGCCATACCTGAAACGAAATATTGCTTCCGTGTCGGACCGCCGAAGCCTTGGACGACACGCGTCAACAACAAGCGCTTAGAGCCTTCAATGTCCAGCGTTCGTTCTGCATGTTCTCGACTCTGCAAAGCTAACTTCTACTCGCTCGCGCTAACACAAGGCATGAAATGAGCCCCTTGCCATCATTAGACTTGGCTTCTACGGCGCTGACTGTCCAAAGTCAAATGCGCACACTGAAACATGCATTTCTGTTAGTTCACTTGTGTTGCAATTGCTGTGCAAAATAAAGCGCCCTGTAAAGGTTGGCCGATGCCTCGATGCCTTGTACAGTTTACGTATACTTTTAGCCCCTCCTGCTACTTTGTCTCTCTCGATTTGAGTGTCCCATGTGAGCCATTTGATGTCGCCACTTTTTGTCATTCGCCGTGAAGCTATGGGCAACTCGATTCTCGAAATGGCGCCACTTCTCGACCGGTGGACTGCAGCTCTGCACTCTAAGCTTCTTCTCGAACGCGAGTGAGCCGACCAGTTCAACAAGGGCACATTCAGCCCATTGTCCACTGCAATATCTTCATATGGCATGTTTATAATACATCGCTGTATTTATTTCCCTTATCGTTCGCATAGGCATCAGATCAGCAGTGAACTTGATACCCATCATTTGGATATCAACAGTTCACACTTCCTTTTACCAAGAAATTGGACAATGTGGCTCATGAAGCGCCTACGCCATCTCAGACACTCGCAAGCTCAGGCAACAGACCTGCAGATGGGATACAGTTTCCATCTGAACCATTCACTCGAAAAACTGAACCGCGAGCCTTCGGGTCAGTCGTCGACGATTTATCTCGGTGGTAAGTGTTCCATCTCCGCTTCGTCAATCGTCCGTTGACAAGAGCTGGCACGTCCGTCACATCAGATGAACAATTACTTCACCTGCGAATCAAAGAACCTCACCGTCGATCTTCTCGAGGCCGCTTTTGTGTCCTAGCGCACCGCGCCTTAGCCTCTATACGGCCACGGTACCGAAAGTTGCGCAACTGAACCGGTCAGATCGGTAGAGCCCGACGCTATCGGCTCCTGCTGTCCTTATCCGTGCCGATTCTCGTGGCAGTGAACTCGAGTCTCTAACTTTCACATGTTTTGGGCGTTCACGGAGACTTGTGGTCCACTATGGGCCAGGTATTGCTGCCGGAAGACCTTCACAACACAGATGTTTACGCTCATTCATGTTGATGTAAATGATGGGCATGACATATTTGATACACTTGTAATATTAACAGATAGTCCGCCGGCTCGGTTCAGATATCGCATCTAAATGATGTGGTGCTGAGTTGTACGGGTTTACGAAGTCACGCAAAACCATTTCTAACCGGGCGTGGGACATTCAAAATCACTCTTTTCGATGATCGTACCATGAATACTTCCTCTTGTGTATTCCTCTGCTTGTATAATATGCAATCTATCGGCTTGCTCGCGGACTGGACTCTTTTGCTCGTCCTCCATAGTTTCACATAATCCTCCAGTTCCCTCCGTGTCTGCGATCATGGAGACATACTTGACCGCGTTTGCCTTCTCGCCTTCCTTCAGACCCCTCACGAACAGCCTAAACTGCATTAAACCGAAGTCCTTGACATTGTCGTGCACGGGCTAACGTTGGTGATGGTCTGCACGAGAGTAATCTTTCCACCCGGCGCAAGCACAATTCGTCCACTCAGGTAACTTCGTATTGTCTCGGAACTCGCATTATTAGATAATGCTTCTTGATGACGTCGCGAGGGGTGACTCTGGATGGGATAGTCGGGAAGGTGGAAATGATAAGCCCCTTCTGACCTGCTCTCGGGATTCTTTTCCGAGGCTTCTCTGTTTCACCTACCAGTCTTCTGGGCTACTTCCTGAAACGACGACCAAGTCGTCGTTGGATGCAGGGATGGGAGATTCGACAATCTCGACCTTCGTCCCAGGGTGCACAAATGCTTCCTTCATGGCGGCTTTATGGCGGTCAGCGATCGGTGTTCGAATACTATATGACGGCAAATCAGGCTATTATATACTATCCAGACCGCTTGCACACCCGACTATTATCAATAGTGTAGTGGGGCTCGATATCTTTTGAGAGTAGTAGAAATCGGAATGCGGTAACTGCGCTAATAGAACGGATATGAACCGGGGTTACATCCGTCGCCTCATTTCATGCATCCTCGGTATTCGCGCCGGCACTCTAGACTCGTGTTAATAGTTCGTGCAAAAGAAAATGTTGGAAAGGTTGTGGCGCCGAGGTAACGTAAGATGTTGTTATCATGCTTTCCCGAAGCTGTATATCAGGCGCACATTATGAAACCTTTGATAGCTTCTGCCAAAGGCGTGTCTACGTTTTGCATCATTTAACATTGATGAGCTTGCGTATAATCATAGTCATTAGGCCATTTCCTGATGCTCCTAGAAAGTTGCAGGAATTGGCCTCATACCTGCTGGAAGCATTGGTAAATCATTAGAATATGGTTGGTAGCATGAGATTTCGGCCAATATACTAAGGAATACAAAAAGGAAAAAGAAAAGCCAGTAGAAGTTGTCGCCGCAAACGGAGAGCCCTTGATTATAGCTTCAGGCCACTCTAGGATGATCCGCTCCTTGGATCTCAACTTCGACGACGAGATCGCCTCTTGTGAATGGATCACTCGATCTCGGCAGACCGAAGTCATGGAAGATCCTCTTCCACCCGTCTGGTGTGTTTTTCGGGCCCTTGACCTTGAAGACCCTGCCGCATATGGTTCTGACTTCCTTGCGCCATCCGACAATGGACTCAGCAAGAGAGACTGCAATCGTGGTATGCAAGTCCGAGCCATTCCGTTGGAATAGATGATGGGCTTTCTGTGTGTTGGTTGAGTCAGCAACGCATTTGAATAAATTACCTGGGTCTGTAGACAGTGATAGACCACTCACATCTTGAACAATGAACCATATATCTTGAGGCACACCGTCAGGGCCTTGGTCACCCACACCAAAGAACTTGATTCTACTCCCGGCTTTAAGACCTCTTTTTATAGGAACGGTGAGCTCCTTCATTTCCATCCTGGTGGCCCCAGTCCGCCGGTCAAATATTTCCCTCTCGATGCTGACTCTACGATGCGTACCATTGAATACTTCCTCCAGCGAGACTTCAATTGGGTGTCGAACGATGCCTGCTCGTCTCGGAGTTAACGGCGGGGAACGCGACCTTGAGATTGGTGGCGGCCGTGGTTGTGAAGGAGTTGGTGTTCGTTCGCCGGAAAGTGGTGACATCTCCCTCGGGCTGGCTGAAATATGCTCGTCCCACCTTGTGGTGCGGCTTCCTAGCGTCCCGATCCCAAGGCCACTTTCCTCTGGCTTCTGCCTCAAGTAAGGATCGAGTGTGGGATCCCCTCTTGAAAAGCCACTAAACCCCGCAAAGACAGAAGAATTTCTTCGATCTGGAGAGGCCATACTGGCATTTTCGCTTATCGAGCCTTTGCCACTACCTCCATTTGACGCGTATGAGGAGTCACGGCGGAATGCATTCTGGAGGGGCGGCGTAGGTGGAACTGCGCTGCGGCGTTGCACCGTGCCAGCGCTGTACAACGCGCCGCTCGGCATGGCGAAGTAGGTTACCTTCTTGAAGCTACTGGAAGGAATGCGCCAGCATTCGGCCAGAATATCTTCTTCCGCCTCTTTGGTAAAACTAGAGCAGAACTCACGGCTGATTGGCTGAAGTAAGTAGATGCGGGATGTGAAGGGTGTTGTGAGATACCCACAATTTCTGTATTTCCTCTCGCCTTTTCTGCTCGGCTTCCCAGGTCCGCTTTTGCTCTTCGAGAATCTCGGCTTCCTCTTTCAACTTTCGAATCTCTTCTTGAATAGTACTCTTCTGTTCCTGCATCAATATCATCTCCGTGTCAACTCTCCGAGGCTTTCTCTTCGGATCAGCTAGAGGATCATATTCTGCTACGTCGTCTTGATCCTGTCCGTGTGTGTTATCCAGAGGGTCCATCGATGTCGAGAGTCCATTCATGTCCACCCCAGTGACCGAGCTACGAGCAGACGTAGGGATGGTGATCGGTGAATAGAAAACATCATCCTCGCCTTCCACGTAGTCCTCTACTGTAGGCTGAAGGTAGCGAGTCTTTCTTGAGCGTTGTATTTCGTCAGTGTGGGTAGCATCGGCGGGAGGATCTGGAGACCCTGCCGCGGGAGAGTCTGGGAGTTCGATAACCCCGTAATCTTCAGGGTGAGCATCGCCATCATCGAACTCTAGCATATCCCGTCCCACAAGGACGGGATGTTGAAGTTCATCAGCAAGAGCGTCCCAGTCGACAACTTTGGTCAGTATAAACGGCGGCCTTCGCTTAGAAAGGATATCGTCCACCAATGTGTAAAGCTGGGCCTTCATGGTCTCCAACGCTGTCGTGGTTGCCTGGTCCTGAAAGTCCTGGAAGGAGTTCCTGCGATCGCGAATCTTCTTCTGCAGTTCCGACACTTCCCCATCCAATGATTTGATCGAAGTACGCTTCTGTGATGGGAGAGCATTGATGAAGTCGTCGATTTCACGAAGGTCTTCGACACACTCTTCGAGCAGCTCGCGAAGTTCGATTTCGGTATGATGGTCGCAACGTTTGAAGAAGGTCTTCGGATTGGTAAGCTCTTCCTCGAGGTCTTGGAGGTCGCAGTAAAGGCCGCGGACTACACGAGCTGGTTCAGTACAGCTTCTGTCCACTGCGAAAAGAGCTATAGGATTTGATTAACTAACCGTCGGTCCGTATGTCCTTGAAGCGGGGTCCTGCACTACCGCCTTTCAACGTGTGGTTAGCTGACAGCAATCCTCGGACATTGGTGGAGGGCTTGCAGCTCACAAGCCTGAGATTGTTTCCAAGACAAATCACGAACACCCTTCAGATGGTCAACGACCTCACTAGAACCGTCAAACACCGCCATCTAGCGGAGAACACATAAACGAGGAAGGATCAGGCTGAAGTGAGGCTACCACTGAGCGGGGACCAAGTCAGGTTTTTGGAGAGTTTAAAAAAGCCCAGCCTTGCGAGGCTGATGCCGGCTACGGACGAGTTGCCGGCTTTATGCTGATATGCATGTGGATATGCGCCATGCTGAGTCCATTTCTGCCTGGCGCAAGGCTGAAATACCAAGGCGTTTGTTGCTAGTCTTTCATACGTGAAGAATAAGCGCGGTAGTCGCACGATTGTCCGATCAGCCCCAATTGGCCCCCAGATGCGCGTAGCAGGAGGCGCGCGCTGCTTTGCGGCACAGGTGATCATTGCCGCGGCGCCGCTTTCCTGTGTTTCGCCATCCTATGGAACAGCCAGGATAGCACAATCTATTGTTTGTATGTTTCACAGACACTTCGAACGGGCGCAGCGCGGTTAAGTGCATGCTTCTGAGATGCGGTGGATACCGGACGGGCTGCAGCAGGTGGTTACGTCCCACCTGAGCCTGTCCAGCCTTGCCAAGCTTATCCCGCGTACGTCAGATTCGCGCAGACATGAGGCTCCAAGACTATCCTGAAGCTGACAATTGGACGCACTGCAAGTCTGTGACTGAATCATGCATGCTTCTCACAGGGAAAGCAAGGCAAAAACGAGAACTGCATTTGGGGGGGAAAACAACGAAAACCTGCATGCGCATTGGAACAGTGGCTTGATGTTGTAGTGGGACAAACTCGCAAAGCTGAGATTGGTTGTCTTAGGTCAGCGAACCAGGCATCCTCAGCACTTGGCACCTGAGCTGCATGGCTTCGTTGCGGGCTTCCAGAAGACGATTGCTGTAATTGGTGGTAAAAGGACCATGAGAAAGTTGTGGCCATCTCAAACACCATGTTTGACAATAAAAGGTATCGTAGAAGTGCCGCGAGAGTCGGAATGCAAGCGGAAAACCTTTGGGAGATTTCTTTTTTATTCGTGCAACCAGTCCGATCGTTACCTCCCATTGAGCGACGAACCGATGTTAGGCACAATGTTCTTGCGCCAAAAAGCCGTAGAAGCCCATCCCGGTTTTGAATACGCATCCGCTGACTCCGACCGCTAATGTATAGTTCCCCCCTCAACCCTTCAGGCTGCCCATTTAGCGCTTCTTCTGCTGGGACTCCTTGAGGACCTTCTTGACGATCTTCTGCTCCTCGATCAGGAAGGCACGGACAACGCGGTCCTTGACGCAGTTGGCGCACCGCGAGCCACCATAGGCACGCTGGACGGTCTTCTTGGGGCGAGACACGGTGGCGTACTCGTGAGGGCGGAGAGCAGGGACCTGTTGGGACACAATTAGTATCCGCGTCGAACAGACTCGTTCCAAGCACCGGGGCCGAGCGATTTAGTGCGCTGAGGCGGGAGATGTCATTTCCGGTCGCCTTGAAAAGCATGCCCGTGGCCATCCCATCCCAAATAACCGCCATCATTCGTCTCGTGCATCAAATCGCCCGGGATTCCCGTGTGCAGGTAAGGATGGGCGCTCGACTTACACCTGCGAGCTTGGAGCCGCAGTCACCGCACTTGGGAGCAGTGCCCTTCTTCTTGAGGTGAAGGTAGCGGAGCTGGCCACCGGGGGTCTTGACAACGCGGACCTTGTTGGACCGGGTGTTGTAGCTGCATCAATTCGGTCAGTCGCGGTCGTTCGAACGGTGGTGGCAGGGCGAAGCGAGGAATTTTTCGGTCGTGGTGGATGCGCAAAGGACTTACGGGGTGCGGCGGCGCTGTAAGTAGAAAAATTGTCAGCATCACATCTAGGCGAAAGTCGAATGCGAAGGGGTGCACATACGTAGGTCAACCTGTTGGACGGCATCTTGTCGGTATTGCGGGCTGTGATGCGCGGGGGTGTCGTTAGTCGTCGTTGTCGCGGTGTGCCGGCTTTCGCGGTGGTTTTCCAAAACGCCAGGACGCTGCGTGCGAGCCTCGCCTAGTTTTTCCGACGCCGGCGCCAAGACTATACATGAACCGTGCACGCATCATCGGCGGAAAATCTCCAAGTTGCAGCGCAGCTACACGCCCACGCCACCCCAGACGCGTCGCCGCATCTCAATTCAAACCCCATCACCGGTGTGTGAGGGTCGCGCGCAACCTCAACACACGTGCATCGCCCTCTTCAGAGCCAATCACGCGTTATTTGAGGACCTCGTCTGCGGCGTCGACGACCGCCTCGGGCGACCGAGCTTGGGTTGCCTACCACCCACCTCCACATCCGTCGTCGAACTCCGCACCACCACCTTCACACCCTCCGCGCGTCGAGTTCCACAATCGTCATGTCGATTCCACCGCCACCGCCGCCGGGCTGGTCAGCTCCTCCCCCACCTGGCGCCCCCCCAGGCATGTCTGCGCCGCCACCCCCAGGTTATCGCCCGCCTGCCGACCCGCAAGTGGCGAAGTTCGCACAGAAGAAGAAGGAATGGCTTCGGATGCAGAGGCAAAGATTCGGAGAGAAGCGAAAGGGCGGCTTCGTGGAAACGCAGAAGGCGGATATGCCGCCGGAGCATTTGCGCAAGATCGTTAAGGACATCGGCGATGTCTCCCAGAAGAAGTTCAGCAGCGACAAGCGGAGTTACTTGGGTGCCCTCAAGTTCATGCCGCACGCCGTGCTGAAGCTACTAGAGAACATGCCCATGCCGTGGGAAAGCACACGTGAGGTGAAGGTGCTCTACCATGTCAATGGCTGTTTGACCCTGGTCAACGAGATTCCGCGTGTCATCGAACCCGTGTTTCATGCGCAATGGGCAACGATGTGGGTGAGCATGCGTCGAGAGAAGAGCGATCGGAGACATTTCAAGAGAATGAGGTTCCCGCCTTTTGATGATGAGGAACCCCCGCTTTCGTGGTCCGAGAACATTGAGGATGTCGAGCCCCTGGAGCCCATCCAGATGGAACTTGATGAGAATGAGGATGCTCCGGTTTACGAATGGTTTTACGATCACAGGCCACTCTTGGATACTCCGCATGTGAACGGACCGAGCTACAAAACATGGAACTTAAGTCTTCCTCAGATGGCCACCCTCTACCGTCTCAGCCATCAGCTATTGAGCGATGTCGTCGACAAGAACTACTTCTACCTGTTCGACCAGAACAGTTTCCTGACTGCAAAAGCCCTCAATGTGGCGATTCCTGGCGGACCTAGGTTCGAGCCGCTCTACAAGGACATTGACCCCAACGATGAGGACTTTGGAGAGTTCAACGCCATTGATCGTATCATTTTCCGCGCCCCCATCCGCACCGAATACCGCGTCGCCTTCCCTTTCCTTTATAACTCTCTACCAAGGAGCGTGAAAGTTTCTTGGTATTCCTACCCTCAGGCCGTTTACGTTCGCGCCGAGGATCCCAGTTTACCTGCCTTCTACTTCGATCCTGTAATTAACCCCATTTCTTCCCGCGCCGTTGCACCCAAGAACATCGATGTTCCACATGAGGACGAAATCTTCGGAGACGCCGATGAGGACGACTTTGAGCTTCCTGGTGAGGTTGAGCCGTTTTTGGGCGACCAGGAGCTGTACACAGAGGACACTGCGTCTGCCATTGCACTGTGGTGGGCGCCTTTCCCCTTTGACCGTCGGTCTGGACGTATGGTCCGCGCCCAGGATGTGCCTCTGGTAAAGCAGTGGTATCTTGAACATGTTCCGCAAGGGCAGCCGGTCAAGGTCCGCGTTTCTTACCAGAAGCTACTCAAGACATACGTCTTGAACGAGCTTCACAAGAAGCCGCCGAAGGCTTTGAACAGTCAGAATCTCATGAAGTCACTAAAGACGACCAAGTTCTTCCAGCAGACCACCATTGACTGGGTTGAAGCTGGTCTTCAGGTCTGCAGGCAAGGTTTCAACATGCTCAACCTTCTCATTCATCGCAAGAACCTCACTTACCTCCATCTCGACTACAACTTCAACCTTAAGCCCATCAAGACTCTGACAACCAAGGAGCGCAAGAAGTCCCGCTTCGGAAACGCGTTCCATCTGATGCGTGAAATCCTCCGCTTAACCAAACTCATCGTCGACGCTCAGGTGCAATATCGTCTCGGAAACATCGATGCTTTTCAACTGGCGGATGGTATCTTGTACGCGTTCAACCATGTCGGCCAGTTGACCGGTATGTACAGATACAAGTACAAGCTTATGCACCAGATCCGTACCTGCAAGGATCTCAAGCACTTGATCTACTACAGGTTCAACTCCGGTCCGGTTGGCAAGGGTCCTGGCTGCGGGTTCTGGGCCCCTGCATGGCGCGTCTGGCTTTTCTTCATGAGAGGTATCATCCCTCTCCTCGAGCGCTGGCTTGGTAACTTGTTGTCTCGTCAATTTGAAGGTCGCCACAGCAAGGGTGTTGCAAAGACGGTCACGAAGCAGCGCGTCGAATCTCACTTTGATCTGGAGCTGCGCGCCTCCGTCATGGCTGATCTTATGGACATGATGCCCGAAGGTATCAAGCAGAACAAGGTCAACACCGTCCTGCAGCACTTATCTGAAGCCTGGAGATGCTGGAAGAGTAACATCCCCTGGAAGGTGCCTGGTCTGCCCGCTCCTATCGAGAACATCATTCTGCGGTACGTCAAGAGCAAGGCTGACTGGTGGGTCTCGGTGGCGCACTACAACCGTGAGAGAATTCGGAGAGGTGCTACGGTAGACAAGACTGTTGCGAAGAAGAACTTGGGCCGCCTCACTCGTCTGTGGCTTAAGGCTGAGCAGGAAAGGCAGCACAACTACATGAAAGACGGTCCTTATGTTTCTTCCGAAGAGGCTGTCGCCATCTACACGACCATGGTCCACTGGCTCGAGTCAAGGAAGTTCCAGCCCATACCCTTCCCCAGTGTGTCTTACAAGCATGACACGAAGATCCTCATTTTAGCGCTCGAGCGTTTGCGTGAGGCATATTCCGTCAAAGGTCGTTTGAACCAAAGCCAGAGAGAGGAGCTGGCGCTCATTGAGCAAGCTTATGATTCTCCTGGTACTACGCTCGCAAGAATCAAGCGTTTCTTGTTGACTCAGCGTGCTTTCAAGGAAGTTGGTATTGATATGAACGACAACTACAGCGACATCAACCCGGTCTACGACATCGAGCCTATCGAGAAGATCACCGATGCTTATCTCGACCAATACCTCTGGTACCAGGCTGATCAGCGCCACCTGTTTCCATCATGGATCAAACCCTCTGACTCGGAGGTCCCTCCTTTACTTGTATACAAGTGGGCTCAAGGTATCAATAACCTTGACAAAGTCTGGGACTACCAGGAGGGTGAATGCAATGTCATGATTGAGACCAAACTGTCGAAGGTCTACGAGAAGATCGATCTTACCCTGCTCAACCGTCTCCTCCGCCTCATCATGGACCACAACTTGGCAGACTACATTACCTCCAAGAACAATGTCCAGCTCAACTACAAGGATATGAACCATACCAATAGCTACGGCATGATCCGCGGTCTCCAGTTCTCAGCTTTCGTCTTCCAGTACTACGGTCTCATGCTTGACCTGCTGTTGCTCGGCCTGCAAAGGGCAAGTGAGCTGGCCGGTCCTCCTGGCGCTCCCAATGACTTCCTGCAATTCCGAGACAGGGCCACCGAGAGCAAGCATCCCATCAGGCTGTACACCCGCTACATTGACAAGATCTGGGTGTTCTTCAGGTTCGATGCTGATGAATCGCGTGACCTGATCCAGCGCTTCCTCACGGAGCAACCGGATCCCAACTTCGAAAACGTCATTGGTTACAAGAACAAGAAATGCTGGCCTAGAGACTCCCGCATGCGTCTGATGCGTCATGATGTCAATCTCGGTCGCGCTGTATTCTGGGACTTGAAGAACCGCCTTCCTCGTTCCGTGACGACCATCGATTGGGATGACACGTTCGCGAGCGTGTACAGCAGAGACAACCCTAACCTCCTTTTCTCTATGTGTGGTTTCGAGGTCCGCATCCTGCCGAAGATTCGCAACCAGAACGATGAGTTCCCTGTCAAGGACAGTGTTTGGTCACTGGTTGACAACACGACCAAGGAGAGAACAGCCCATGCATTCTTGCAGGTGACTGAGGAAGACATTCAAAAGTTCAACAACCGCATCAGACAGATTCTGATGTCCTCTGGCTCGACCACTTTCACGAAGATCGCCAACAAGTGGAACACGGCTTTGATTGCTCTCTTCACCTACTATCGTGAAGCTGCTGCGTCGACTGTCAACTTGCTGGACACGATTGTGAAGTGCGAGACCAAGATTCAGACCCGTGTCAAGATTGGTCTTAACTCCAAGATGCCCTCACGTTTCCCGCCAGCTGTGTTCTACACGCCAAAGGAGTTGGGTGGCCTTGGTATGATCTCTGGATCGCACATCCTCATTCCCGCCAGTGACAAACGCTGGTCCAAGCAGACGGATACCGGCGTCACCCATTACCGCGCTGGTATGTCTCATGATGAGGAGACGCTGATTCCGAATATCTTCCGTTATATCATACCGTGGGAGGCGGAGTTCATTGACTCTCAGCGTGTGTGGACGGAGTACTCCCAGAAACGTATGGAGGCTAACCAGCAGAACCGCCGTCTGACGCTCGAGGATCTTGAGGATAGCTGGGACCGTGGTTTGCCTCGTATCAACACTCTGTTCCAGAAGGACCGCAGCACCCTCAGCTTCGACAAAGGATTCCGTGCTCGTACCGAGTTCAAGATCTACCAGCACATGAAGAGCAACCCGTTCTGGTGGACGAGCCAGCGCCACGATGGTAAATTGTGGAACCTCAATGCCTACCGTACCGATGTCATTCAAGCCCTTGGTGGTGTTGAAACCATCTTGGAGCACACCTTGTTCAAGGCCACTGCTTTCCCATCCTGGGAGGGTCTCTTCTGGGAGAAGGTTAGTGCCCGGTCCCCCGATAATCGCATCATTACGATTCGCTGACAATATTCTAGGCTAGCGGTTTCGAAGAGAGCATGAAATTCAAGAAACTCACCAACGCTCAACGTTCCGGTCTGAATCAGATCCCCAACCGTCGTTTCACCCTTTGGTGGTCGCCTACCATCAACCGTGCCAACGTCTACGTTGGTTTCCAGGTCCAGCTTGACTTGACGGGTATTTTCCTGCACGGCAAGATTCCGACTTTGAAGATTTCCCTCATTCAGATCTTCCGTGCCCACTTGTGGCAGAAGATTCACGAGTCTGTTGTGATGGACTTGTGTCAGGTCTTTGACCAGGAACTCGAGGCGCTTGGTATCGAAACAGTGCAGAAGGAGACCATTCACCCTAGGAAGTCGTACAAGATGAACAGTTCTTGCGCCGATATCCTCCTTTTTGCCAGCCACAAGTGGAGCGTTTCACCCCCATCGCTCCTCTACGATACCAAGGACACAATGACTGCCACCACGACGAACAAGTTCTGGATCGACGTGCAGTTGCGCTACGGCGACTACGACTCGCACGACATTGAGCGATACGTGCGTGCTAAGTACCTGGACTACACGACTGACAGCATGTCCATCTACCCGTCCGCCACTGGTCTCATGATCGGTATCGATCTCGCCTACAACCTCTACTCTGCATATGGACAGTATTTCCCCGGTCTCAAGCAGCTCGTCCAGCAGGCTATGGCGAAGATCATGAAGGCCAACCCCGCTCTGTACGTTCTTCGCGAGCGTATCCGCAAGGGTCTGCAGTTGTATGCTTCCGAGAGTAACCAGGAGTTCCTCAACTCTCAGAACTATTCGGAGCTTTTCAGCAACCAGGTACAGCTCTTCATCGATGACACCAACGTCTACCGTGTTACCATCCACAAGACGTTCGAGGGCAACTTGACAACCAAGCCAATCAACGGCGCCATCTTCATTTTCAACCCTCGCACTGGCCAGCTGTTCCTGAAGATCATTCACACAAGTGTCTGGGCTGGTCAGAAACGTCTCGGACAGCTGGCCAAGTGGAAGACGGCAGAAGAAGTCGCTGCTTTGATCCGTTCACTTCCTGTAGAAGAGCAGCCCAAGCAGCTGATCGTCACCCGCAAGGGTCTTCTCGATCCCCTCGAAGTTCATCTGCTCGACTTCCCCAACATCTCTATCCGCGCCTCGGAGCTGCAACTTCCTTTCCAGGCCGCGATGAAGGTCGAAAAGCTTGGTGACATGATCCTCAGGGCGACCGAACCGCAGATGGTGCTTTTCAACTTGTACGACGAGTGGTTAAAGACTATCTCCTCCTACACGGCTTTCTCGCGTCTGATCCTGATTCTGCGCGCCCTACATGTCAACCAGGACAAGACCAAGCTCATCCTCCGGCCCGACAAGACAGTCATTACGCAGGAGCACCACATCTGGCCCACGCTATCTGACGAGGATTGGATCAAGGTGGAAGTGCAGCTTCGCGATCTAATCTTGAATGACTATGGCAAGAAGAACAACGTCAACACATCCAGTTTGACGAGCAGCGAAGTCCGTGATATTATTCTGGGTATGGAGATCAGTGCGCCGTCGCTTCAGCGCCAGCAAGCTGCCGAGATTGAGAAGCAGCAACAAGAGCAGCAGCAGCTTACGGCTGTCACGACCAAGACCCAGAACGTGCACGGTGAAGACATTGTTGTCACGACGACATCTCAGTACGAACAGGCTACTTTCGCCTCGAAGACCGAGTGGCGCACGCGTGCCATTGCGACCAGCAACTTGAGGACGAGGTCCAACAATATCTACATCAGCTCCGACGACGTCCGGGAAGATGATCACTACACCTACATCATGCCTAAGAATGTCCTTAAGCGCTTCATCACCATCGCAGATCTGCGCGTGCAGGTTGCCGGCTATCTCTACGGTACTTCTCCGCCAGACAACGACCAGGTGAAGGAGATCAAGACGATCGTGATGATCCCGCAAGTGGGCAACACACGTGACGTGCAGCTGCCGCACCAGTTGCCGCAGCACGAGTACCTCAACAACATGGAGCCGCTGGGAGTTATCCACACGGTGTCGGGTAACGAACTGCCGTACATGAGCCCGATGGACGTGACGCAGCACGCGCGTCTGATGAACGCACACTCGTCGTGGGACAAGAAGACGGTTACCATGACGGTGTCGTTTACTCCGGGCTCCGTCTCGCTCGCGGCATGGGCACTCACCCCCAACGGCTACAAGTGGGGCGCCGAAAACAAGGACACGCAGAGCGACCAGCCCGCAGGCTTCTCGACCAACATGGGCGAGAAATGCCAGTTGCTGCTGTCAGACAAGATCAGGGGGTACTTCCTGGTCCCGGAGACGGGCGTGTGGAACTACAGCTTCATGGGCAGCGGGTTCGGCACGGTGGAGAAGAAGCCGTTCGACGTCAAGTTGGACACGCCGAAGGCTTTCTACGACGACATCCACAGGCCGCTGCACTTCATGAGCTTTGCGGAGCTGGAGGACATCTGGGTGGATCGGGAGAATCAGTTCGAGTAGTATGCTTCTCCAGGGTGATGTAAGATGGGAAGAGTTTTTTGACTTGGTGAGAGTGATGATTTGCGGGCTGAGTTACGCGCGTACATGCGTCTATGGCGTTTTCACTTTTGGGAATGGCTAGTTCCGGTCGGGAGGATGGCAGTGGTTTCTCTTTCAGCAGCACAAAATTCTCATTTTGGAGACGGCACAGCACAAAAGGGCCGGCCATCTGGCTGGTGGGTCTTGTAGCATAATGATAGGAATTTGTTCCAATGCCCTTCCTTGTGACATTTGGCACGCTCCAGTCGACGGTATCACAGTGGGACGCAGACGATTATGGGCAGCTGACGCAGGCATTTGGAGTTTATTCAATCAAAGCCGCCACGTAAGTATCGTGCTATTTCCGGTAGTAAAGTTTCGGGACTCTTGTCGCTCAGTCGGTAGGGTTGACAATGGCGTCATTCGGATGCAGGCTGGCGCATGACGCTCAATGCCTCCGCCCTCCGCTCCATGTAGGCGGAGTCAAGGAACGGCGAGGGCTCCTGGCGCGAGTTGAACTGCCTCACAACCGAGCCGTCATCTTGTTCTGGTGCGGATTATTCTCAAAGGAATGCACACCATATTTGACTTCTCGCGGACTAATAGTGTTACTTACTGCTTCTCTTCTTAGTAGCTGGCGGGGCAAGTGCAAGCGTGCCGCGGGCTTCCGAAGGCTTCTCGTTGACGCTGCGGCCGAATGGCGTCGCGGGCTTGGTCAAGGGGCGTTTGGAAATGAGGCGGGATGTGGTGTGGACGGGTGTTGGGTGCTCGGCCATGGTTAGCGTTTGGGTAGCTACGTTAAGATGCAGACTTCCGGATTGAGGAAATGGTGGTTGTCGCGGAGCGAGCGACGTGGGGCTGGGGGCTGATCGGCGGGATGGCGGTCGGTTGGGGTTAGCGCAGGCGAGGCACGTCTGTGGCTTGAAACGCGACACGGCTTCTTGCGGCGGTGAAGACTGCTCTGGAATGTGGGTATGGACGCTTCAGGGCAATGGGCCTGCCAAAGGATCTTCGTCGAGCCCTAGCAGATGCGGCTCGTGCGGACAGAAGTCGTTGCCGCGCGTTTGACGAGACACAGGATGCTGAGACCCGACATCGACAATCCCCCACGCATGTCAGACTGGGCGGCAGAGGCTGATTCTGAGCCGCGTGATCTCTCGTTACTTCCCGCTCCCCCAAGCTTTGGTAATGGTCATCTCTACTGATGTCAGCAGAGGCCTGCGGTGGGGTAACCTCACCTGTCGCTGCTTCCAGCGCCACCGTGTGGCCCAGAACGAGCATTGGAGCATGGCCAATACGCGCGTACCGCTCTTGGTTGCTGCGGCGCATCTGCGGCCGCAGTCATGGGGCCCCACCGTCGTACACGCACTGGCTTGCCCTCCATCGCCTCGCGCGTCGTTTCTTAATCAGGACAATGGAGCTTTCAGACGTTTGATCTTGTTCTTCGTCGCCATGCGCCTGCGTGTTTTGGGTTTAGCTGCGAGAACGAGGGCTTTCCAGCCTTCGTTTCCTCTTTGGGGCCCTGAGTGACCATGGCGCCTCCGTTGTGCTTGTGTTGGACCGCTGTGAAGACCATTTCGTCGAGCCGACGGTGTTGTTGCACCATGGGGGCCAACAGCTATGCTCGTCTCTTCTCTTGTTTGTAAGCATGGTCCGAATGCTCCTATGGCATCGTCGAGACAGACCTCCAGCTTCACAGCTCAGCCCTCTCTACACCAATCACTTCGGAGAATCAAGCGGTATCAAGGCCGCGCGGAAACAGAGACGGCTCCAAGGGCAAGCCCTGAGCCGAACCTACACCTTCCCAACCGGGCATGTTCAACGCAGCCAAGAGGAAAGACATGACCTTGCCGGCGCATTTCCCGCGGCCCGCAGCCCTTTCGTTTCGAGATGGATCCCGCCGATCGGCCCTTGACCATGCTGGGTATAGTCAGCCGTTTATTGATCCTGGGCTGTAGGGATGTGGCTTGTTATGTATGTCGGACCTCTGAATAAGTGAAAGGCTTGGGTGTGACGCACTGGTACGGGCTCGCCGATGGCTCTTGAATCAGTGTGCTCGCAGGACAACCGCCTCTTCTCTCTGAAGAATCGTTCTGGTATCATGGCCAATCAAGCAGCCGGATTCTGCAGCGTGACATCCCCTGTGCGGTAGGGTTGTGATGTTAAATGCAGTCTTCTGGGCCCCAACGGTTCCCTCCACTTTCACGGGACGTCGGAACGAACTCCTGATGTCACCACGACAGCATTGCCCTACAGCCACTGGAGCATGTGGAACGGTTGTCAGAAGCTTAAGTGCCTGAGTGGACGGAGCGCAAGGGCAAAGTCTGATGTGGCTCAACCAAACAAGCAAAAAAGGCCGGGATCCTGCTCGGACCGAAGCAGGCGTCTTTGCTTCTTTCCCAAAAAGGAATTTGCTCAATCCACTTAGGGCGGGAACAAGCACGCCGGACCGTCCAGGGGGGACAATCATTAGCCCTTTGACATAACCCGCTGGTTTGGCCAGCAGAGCTGCATTGGTCAAGGGACTGCATGGCAGTAGAAAGCATTTGCTCGCGACCTTGGCTGATTTAGAATGCTGTGTTTGCTTCGATGCATTCCCTACGTCACCCTTCCCTCTCCTTGAACCCCAACCTCAGCCTCGGCACGCCCATCGTAAAGTGATCCTTGATGCCATCCGTCCACTGCGCCAGGCTCGTCTCCTCCATCCACACAACGTCGAAGCGCGCCACGGTCCTCGCGACAGCGCTGCGCAGCTCCATCATGGCCAGCCCCTTGCCGGGGCACTGATAGGGCCCGAGCAGGAAGGGCATGAAGGCCTCCCGCCGGCGGACCAGATGCGGCTCGGCCGTCCAGCGCTCCGGGCGGAAGGCGTCCGGATCGACGAAGTTGCGCGGGTCGCGCGCGACGGCGCAGGGCGGGATGGAGACGATGGTGTCGGGCGGGATGTACACGGTCGCGCCGCCGCCGGCGATTCTGGGAACGTGCAGGCCGGCCGGGCCGGTGACGCGCGACGAGGCCCAGGTGACGGGCGGGTGCAGGCGCAGGCACTCATTGATGGTGGCGTCGAGGAGCGGCAGGGCCGGGCGCACGCACGTGTAGGCTCCCGTGGCGAGCGCGGGCGAGACTTCATCGCGCAGCCGCGAGAGGTGCGCCGGGTGGGCGGCCAGGTAGGCCAAGATGATGGCGAGGGCGCCCGACGCCGTGTCGCTGCGGATGTTAGCCCGGTGGAGTGGGTCTCAGGCTGCTTCCTACCTACCTTCCAGCACCGATTATCAGGCGGGACTCTGCATTGAGGAGCGCTCGGCCTGTCGCATTGTCACGCGTGTGAGCCATCAGGTGGCCCATAATGTCCGGCTGGGGGTTCTTCATCTGACAGTGTCAGTGTCTAAGAGCAGGTGGTGTTGTCACATCTCTTACCTGCCTCCGTAGCTCGACCTTCCTCGCAGACCAATCGTTCAGTCTTTTCATTGGCCCTGGAACAATGGAGCAGACCTCGAGGATCTTGATCATCCACGGAGTGTGCACGAACAGGCCAATGACATCCAGACTGTCATGGAGGCTCTTGAAGATCACCTCGTCCTCCACTGTAGTTCTCCCAGTCAGGTAGCCCCTCGCGTCTCCAAACGCCAGTGCGCACATTATATCAAAACTGTACCGCTGGATCATCTGGTTGAAGACCACCGGCGTGCCGCTTCGGCTGTGCTGCGTCAGCACCGAGATGAGCTCGTCGGTAGCCGCCTCGACTCGAGGTGCAAAATCTTCGAGCGCAGCCTACATGATGTTGAGTAAACCATCGTGCGCGTGGAATCCGACGATTCTCACCTTGAAGCCCGTGTCCCATACGCGACGTCTCTGGCGGTGGAACTCTTTGTTCAGTGTCGTATGGACCGACTCTTCGAGTGAGCCATAGAAGGGACCTTTGCTTGTCTTGGCTGACGGACCGAGGATTGGGATTATGGCGTTCGGGTCGGTGATGGAAAGATCACGGGGGCCTAAGAGTGGGTGAGACGCTGCGCCTGTCGAGAGCTGCTCGACACGTACCGACTCTGACGTAGTCTCCATACTTTGCATGGAGCTGTTGGTTGAACTTGTACCATTGGCCATGCGTCTTTGCCGTTTGACTTGTGGCCCAGAACTTGGACAACCGGGCAGGGAAAGGGCCGGGGAACCGCTTCAGAGGTTGAAATAGCGCGCGATGCACGAAGGTACTGAGGCAAAGCCCGAGCAGGTATGTAGCGACGGCAACAGAGGAAGCAGCGTAGCTGACGGTCCCAAATGACTTCACGAGAATGATGGAAAAGGCCACGAATGCGCCGGCTACGTGCAGCGGGTACCTGTCGAGCTCGAATCGCCTAAACAAGCCGTGATGGGTGAGAATGCCGCAGAGGAAGGATAATGCCGTCCAGCCAACATAGCGATGAGACATATCCATGATGATCTCGCCTGTGAGGTCAGTTTGGCGATTGAGTTGACTGTCTGCGGGGAATATTAGGCGCCGAAATCCTTGTCGTTAATCAAGCCGCCCCCACTGCCGAGGTGTCTCGATATTGGCTGGCTCGCTAAGGAAGGAATGTGCCTCGAGATAAGTCCATGGTAAAAGAACGATGGATTTACGGAAGAACTACGAATGTTGATTGCCGCATTCACAACGACCACGTCTGTGGCATCACGAAGCATCATGATGACATTTCCCGTAATGGTGTAACTTGCCGCAAACATTCCACGTAGGCTTGCAAGCGGCGAGGCAAATTGTCTGCCAGACCCTATCGAAGTAAGTGCAGCGGCGCTGGAAGAATGGATGTAGTCACAATCCTTGAGGAATAATAGTCGCAGGAGGACAAAGGCCTTGTGTGTCTCAACCAGGAAATCCATTTACAGCTCCTCCGCACGACGGCGAAACCAAAAAGAATTTTAGATGCGTCTGGTTGTTCTTGTATACGCACTGTTGACGAGTGGTGAGATGCGGCGGGCGCCACTTATTCTCATATACCTGAGTGGAAGTGATTCAACTTTGGTCGAGTCAGTTTGTGCAACATGGTAGCACGGGGTATAGATGCAGTAAGACGCTACCTCGGCATGGAATTAGGCCCAAGCTTACCAGAAAGGAATCCAATAGTTGATATCAGTCTTCCCATAGCCCTTCATGCTCTTGTCCGGTCGAGTGAAAGCGAGTAGATCGTCTTGCCGTCCGATCTCCCTTTTTGTTTCTGCTTATCAGGGCCTGATGCGAGTCCACATGGTCAAGCTCGCGGTGGATGGCCTTGACATTCCAAGTATCGGGCCATTCTCCGGTTTCCATCAAGGACTCGACAAAAGCTGGGCTGCGGTGTTTCCCCTTGGCACAGAAACAGCCGACCAACAGGACGTCGCTCTGTTCCCCGTCCTCTCGAGTTGATGGCTCAGCTACTTCAGCGCCGGAGTGGACGTGAAGGGCTTCTTCCGGGCTGTTCTTTGGAGGCTGACGTCGACGAAGCTCAAAGTCTGCCATGGCGGCTTTGATGACGCCATGTGCGCGGTCCAATTCAGAGCAAAAGACCGAGTCCTGCAAGAGTTCTTTCTGAAGAGCGCGATGTTTGCCTGTCATGCTTTGACGTAGTGCGCGGGGAGGGTTCGGCACAGACCGAAGATCGAACTTGAGCCATGGCTCAGGGTGGAGCGGCGGGGTCCTCGAGTGCGATACCAGACAGAGAGTGCAGCGAGGCGTGTCGCTTTGGGGAGAGGGTTCGCGGGACATTTCAACGGAGTGTGTTGGGTGAGCCACGGCTGAGGCGGTGCAAGGCGCGGGGTTGCTCGCTAAGCTTTCCGACGGCCAGATTGGCGGCTCAGCGATTAGCTTTATCGTCAGATTGCATCTTCATCTCTGCTGACTGATGGGCTGAGTCGCGCCCGCTAGAGTTGGGCGAGAGCCGAGATGAGGCGGCATCGACGTCATTGCTGGGTCCAGCAAGCAACAGGCTGCGCAACACCAAAGCTACCTATAAGCTCGGCGCAGGCCGACAGATCCGCGTGCAAGCTTTCCTTCTGATGCCCCATCTGTTGCACCTGTTGCCCGCCTGAATATCGGCCACCGTCCGAGCTCCCCGCACTCTCCACTCCACCTCGATCATGGCGTCCAAGCAAGACACGAAACACGCCAAGTTCGGCGGCCTTCCTTTGTCGACGTCCGGGCCTCTCGACTGCGCCCTCACTGCAAGTTGCCATTGTCACATCCTCATCCACACCGCCTGCTGACTCGCCAGGGCTCCGCACTGCTCAACACGCCTTATTTGAACAAGGGCACCGCCTTCACTAAGCAAGAGCGTGATGCATTCAAGCTCCATGGCCTCCTACCACAGAACATCCAGACTCTTGAAGACCAGGTCAAACGCGCCTACGATCAGTACAGTAGCCGCCCGAATCCCTTGGCCAAAAACACCTTCATGACGAGCATGAAGGAGCAGAACGAGGTGCTTTACTACCGCGTACGCCCCCAACTTCGCCCCCCGCTTTCTGCTCCCATGCTCACCCACACCCTCACAGCTCATCCACGACCACCTGAAAGAGATGTTCAGCGTCATCTACACCCCCACCGAAGGCGAGGCAATTGCAAACTACTCAAGGCTCTTCCGCCGCCCGGAAGGCTGTTTTCTCAACATCGACGATCTCGACAGAATTCCTGACGACTTGGATCAGTTCGGCCCCTCGGATGAGATAGATCTCATCGTCATCAGCGACGGCGAGCAAGTACCTACCTTCACCTCCCCCACGAGCTCAGCATTCATCTAACCGAGTCTAGATCCTGGGAATCGGTGATCAAGGCGTCGGCGGAATCCTGATCTCTGTCGCGAAGCTGGTCATCTACACGTTGTGCGCCGGTATTCACCCTGCCCGTGTTCTGCCCGTAGTCCTGGACTGCGGAACCAACGTGAGCCTCCCTGATACGCATCCTCCATCCGCCATCGCTGACACTTCACCCAGAACGAGGAATTGCTCAACGACGATCTCTACCTTGGTCTCCGCAAGCCAAGAACGCGCGGCCAGAGGTATGATGCCTTCGTCGACAAGTTCATCACCTCGGCCAGGAAAAGGTACCCGAAAGCTTACATCCACTTTGTAAGTGTCTCCAAAGTAGCTCCTTGGTGCATTCCTAATTGGCCGGCTTCAGGAAGACTTCGGACTGCCCAACGCCAGACGTATCCTCGATAGCTACACACCAAAAATCCCTTGCTTCAATGACGATGTTCAAGGCACTGGCTGCGTAACTCTCGCTGCTATCATGTCCGCTATGCATATTGCCAATGTCGATTACAAGGATCTGAGAGTGGTCCTGTTTGGCAGCGGCACAGCCGGCACAGGGATAGCAGACCAAATCAAAGATGCCATTGCCCAATCCTCTAAGAAATCCGTCGACGAGGCCGGAACACAGATCTGGTAAGTAGTCCACATCAGCGGCGTTCAAATCTGACATTGATTAGGTGCGTGGACAAGTCAGGACTCCTCCTCAAGTCCAAGGAGGATGAGCTTACTCCTGCCCAAGTCGGCTACGCTCGCGACGACTCCGAATGGGAGGGCAAGGACCACAGCAACCTGCTGAGCCTCATCAAAGAGATCAAGCCCCACGTCCTAATCGGCACGTCCACTAAGCCGGGCGCTTTCACTAAGGACGTCGTCGAGGAGATGGCGAAGCACGTCGAGAGACCAATCATCTTTCCTCTTAGCAACCCTACCAAGCTGCACGAAGCCCGGCCCGCCGACCTGTTCGAGTGGACCAAGGGAAAATGCCTGGTTGCAACAGGAAGCCCCTTCGACCCTGTGGAATACGGTGGCAAGAAATACGAGATAGGTAAGTTGTGCAACCTTTCATGCTTTTCGACCGTTAGGTCGCCTTGCTGACCGTCACGCCACCGCCAGCCGAATGCAACAACTCCACCACCTTCCCTGGCATCGGCCTCGGCGCCGTCCTCAGCCGTACCCGGTTGATGACGCCCTCACTCCTTGTCGCCGCCGTTGGAGCGCTCGCCGAGCAGGCTCCCGCCCTGAAGCGCGAGAACAAGGGCACCCCGAGGGAACTCGCGCTGCTGCCCGATGTCACCGACGTGCGCGAGATCAGCGTGCACATTGCAAAGGCCGTCATCAAGAAAGCCATCGAGGAAGGCCTGAATGAGGAGAAGAAGATCCCTAGCGGTGATGCCGACCTGGAGGAATGGATCAGAGAGCAGATGTGGGATCCCGTCTACCGACCGCTGCGCAAGGTCGATCCCGAAGGCGCGAGCAGGCTTGCCAAAGGGGAGGCTGGCGCGTCTAGCGTGCGCAGACCCGGCAGCTTCAGTTATCATTAGATCCAGAGATAGAGATGGAGGCTCGCGGTTTCACGGGTTTTGTGCGATGCTAAGCTGTGAGTGGTAGTGTACGTACGTATGAATGCACATGACCTATTTTCCAGTGACTCAGCCCATGCTTGTAACACATGGTTGTTTCAAGTGGCACTGACGCATCAGGCGCTGGCCATAATCGAGAATCATGATGGTTTTAAGATCGTAATCTCCTTAAACATCTAATGCCCGAAAGCTACTCAGTAAGCCGATGAGCTCAGAGCCCACCTGATTCCATACGCTCTTGACCTTGAACTCGAGAAGACGAGGATATCAAGCATTCCAGGTCGAAGGTTCGGGATACATTGGCGCCGCAGCCCCTTGATGCGGTCCATACTGCGTTGGCGTCGACTGCGGCTCGTATCCCCCCATGTCGCCGCCGAAAAGGCTGGCCAGATCCACGCCCATACCCATACTGGAGAAATCGAAATCGCCGAAGGCAGCCACGTCCCAGTAATGGTTTAACGATTGGCTACCCATGCCGTTGTCGTAGTAGCCGTGCTGAAGAGGCGGTGCTTGGGCCTGCTGAGCAACTTCTGAGAGGAGATGCAGCGGAGTTTGCGTCGTGGCAACGTTATTCCCATTAGTAGGAAACGCGTGCCGCGTCTGTTCATGTGCGCCGTTTGCTGTCGAAGTGGTCGCAGCCGGCGCCGAAGCGCCACCGGCAGAAGCTGGGGGTTGCCCCGAAAAGACATCCGCGCATGTCTCACCGCTCTTCATCCGGTTGAACTTCTCCTGAAGACGCAGAAGAATACGCGGAAATTTGGTGTGTGGGGATTGCGGATCACGCTCTTCAGTGGTTTGGAAGCGCCGGATAAGGTTGTCAAAGTAGTGCTCCAGACGAAGTGAGTCAGGTGTGATCACGCTACCCAGATCGCCTGGAAATGTTGCATCTGCCCAAAGTTTCGTAAGGCAGACGGTGGAATACACGCACCGCACGGCTTGATTTCTTAGTAAACTGAGAAACTGCATAGAGCTGGAGATCGGCTTACAAAACATAAGCGGCAACGCGTAGAATGCGTCAAAGTCAAGCGAGAGGAAGCTGTCGAGGATGCCGTGGCAGGACTTTACGCATTCTTTGAGTGAGCTGGTTTGGACTGCGCCCAAAGCCTTTTGGCGTCCCTCTTCCAAGGCATCGTCCATGTTTTGATTATGATGCATGGCAACCTCATGGGTGTAGAGACCGACGACATTTTCTGAAAACTTCAGAACAGCTGTCGAAGTGCACGTCAGTAACCATTGCCAAGACAGCACGACTACTCAAACATACTCTGATTAGCGTTCGACGGTCTTTGAGGTCGAAGCAACTCAAGCTTCGTGTCGTAGTTCCTTAGAGCAATTTCATTGTATTTCTCGGAGAAATTGGCGCTGGTGGCGGGATCATCCATAGAAAACTGGGAGGCAACGTCCTCCGCGATGGCTGCCAATCTGATATGGTAGCAAAGTACCTTATCTGACGGGAGTGCGTTGAGTGATGACTCGAGATCAGAGATGCACTCATCCATGTATTGATTCCAACGAAGGAGCATGGGTCTGCGAAGTACCATGGCAATGCTATAATGAATCGTTAGTACGCAACGTGTGTGCTTCACGATGAATGCAAGACTCACTTGGTTCCTAAGTAGTAGCAGACCTTAGAGGGGGGAAAGTAATCAGTAAGTCTTAAGAACATGTCAACGGCAGGCAACTTACCATGAACGATCTCCTGGCCTCTATCCCTCCTGCATTCGGGAGACATCTGCGGAAAGGGCCAAGACCGAGTTTTGCTTTGGCCTTACCAGCTCTCTTCCCAAGGCCTAGCTCCAGGACCATAGTTATGGCCGCGTTCGTCATCATGTAGAATGCATGGCGCTCGTATATCACAGGGGGACGGTACCAGAGCACGCATACGAGCAGGGACTGGACGATTTCGAGTGACTTTTCTTGCCGACGCCAGATAAGCTCCGCAAACCAGCTTTGCAGAAGGTCTGCTAGATATCGCTGGGTCTCTGCTGGAACGAGCGGATCGCAGCCAAAAGAGGCAGCGCTCAACACTGACAAGAACAAGAGCGGCTTTTCTTCTCGGAGATGCTGAGCCGTTGTATCCTGAGGCAGCGGTACGGCTGGAAAGGCTGGCATCAAAGCATTGATGTAGCGACTCACAATACGCTCGGCGACATCCGGACTGATACACCTGTCGACCTCGTAAGAGATGTACGAATAGTCCGACTGCGGCAAGCGATTTTCAACTCTTTGATGGGCGGCAGCGGCGATTTCAGCATGTTCGTCGTACATGATTTCTCGCCGTGCTTCGTTGGACATCTGTACCACCATGAATCAAAGGGCTCTTTTCACTCGCGTGTCGCGGAACTTACGAGGGCGTCATGCTGGTCGTTAGTCCGGCGGCGCTTCTCGGGCCGCGTCGAGTCCGCAAAATCGATACCGTGAGCACCATCGGGGAGCGGTGGATGGCTCGCATACGCATATGATGCGACGGCATCGTCGCCCAAACGAGCGGTTAGTTCGTTCACCTTTTTTTCGAGCTCGGCAACACGAGTGTCGGCCTTTTTGGTGCGCTTTTTCGTAGGCGCAGTCGTCACGCAAACCTTTTTCGATTTGAGACAACGTTTGCACGGACTTGCCTCTGAAATGAGGCCATTCTCCTCTTGCGGATCGCAGCGCACCTAGCGGTGTTAGCTTGTAGTGGAGAGTGGGAAGCCAGCTGTATACCTTCAGGGCGCGGCAGTGGTCGCACGCGCGTAGGCGTTTGCCATCTGGACCGAGCTTTGTCTGGGCACTGCAGGCCTGTTAGAACGCTGTCTTGGGCACAAGGAAGGATGCGGAAGCACGACGCGCATGCGCCAGTTGCACAAGGCGTCGGTGGTGGATTGGCAGGCGATGGGAAAATTTTGGCAAAAAAATGAGGGGCTTGCGCGCACCTCTGAGCATTGGGATCAGCAGCGCCGACAGATGCAGAGCTCGGAGTTGAGGGACGGCGATCCTGAGCAGCGGTCGCGATGGCTTGGAGAGCAGCATCGGCGGAGTCGGCGGGCGTCTGCGACGCGGTCTGGGCCGGCGGCGGGTAAGGCCCGTAGAAGGCGTTGTGAGTGTAAAAAGAGTCTTGCAGACCCTGAAACCGCTGCTTGAAGTCCTGGTCGGAGCGCTCAGGCTGCTGGCCGCCAAACTCGAGGGCAGGATCTATGCGCGGCGGCTCTGACATGTTTGCCTGTGAACTGGTGACAGTCCGCCGGCGAGCGACGTTGTCGGCGATTTCACTCCCCGACTGCCGCAGCCAAGCCCAGCCCTCTTTCGGCCAAGCTCGCTGCCCTGAGTAAGCGCCACTCACGTGCTTTCCTTCCTCCAGCGCGTCACCTCTGCGTAGGTAGGTCACCCTCGTGCCGGGCTCCGGCGTTGCACATCGCGTGCACCCATTGGTGCCGCTTTCCCGGAGCCTTGTTCTTGGCGCAGAATGCACCCGTGCTGCCTCCTGTCTATAAGCAGCTACGCCCGCCTGTTCTTGCCTCTCGTACACCATGGCATCATCGGGATCTGGAGGCTTCAGGGGACTCTATTTTTGCTCCTGTTGTACTCGGAAACGGACGGCCCGTGATCAGCCAGAAGATTCCAAGGCTGGTGATCACTATATGGTGGATGCGTTCTGCGCACTGCACGGTGAATGATCAGCCCAACGAATTTCCTGCTCCTGCCATTATTAACACCTATGCACTCCCGAGGGTCTACCTTTGCTGGGGCATCTGCTATCTGGTTCCCAGGGCACAAGCCTTGGTCAGATACGATCTGTAGAAAATTGACTCGATCGAAGGGCCGTGCGGATCCTATACAGACAGTCTGCGACAAGCGAAGACCAATGCAATGATTGTAGCTCCACCGCGGGCTCGCCGCAGGGTGAGCTTCGACCGCGTTTACGCAATGCGGCTAGCCTCGCCAACGGAGATCTGCGTGCATCTGAATCGTGTGGAGAAGGGCGCTGGCAGAAGTTGGGAACAGAGGGGGCAATGGCATCAACGGTTCAGGGTCGGCGGGAGCGTGGGGAGCCAAGTCACGGTTTTTCAGCCACAGGGCCGGCGGTACGAGGCGCCCCAGCGGCCGTATCGCTTCGCAGCTGCGTTTCGGTTCTCGGTAGCACACGTCAGGCTGTCCATAATTTCTGGCATTGACGAGCGGAGGGCAGGGACGTCGTGCTGGCGGAGAACAGTGGGCAAATGGGTCACCGACAAGTGGTCGCATTGTTGACGACAGTGGAGTCGGATCAGCGGCGCAAGGAATGGTAGGTCGTATAGAGAAGGGTGCTATCGAGCCGGCCGGCATGGTCCTAAGCTCCCGGGTGCCATCAGCAGCGGGAGAACGTGCCAATCAGCGGGCGGGCGGGCTCGTCCTGGAGCGGGAAGGCTGCAGAATGTTGTGGTGCGGAGCGTCTCAAGTGTGCATCAATCAGGGCAGAGACACCAAAATAGCAGCGGGTGCACTGCCACTGCACGACGCGCTAGCACGAGATCAGCGTGGGCGAATGGCGCTGCCCTGCCGACACGGAGCAACAGTCCGTTATTACTGCTGCCACCCCTCGTCCCCCGGGATCGCGACTTATGACGCTGCCTGCCTGCCCGCCGCCTGGTCCAGCTTCTCCTCACGCTCGCTGAGCCGCCGCCTCGCCCGACGCTCGCTCGCCCGCCCGTCCGACGCGCCCTCGACCACGCCCACGCCCACGACCGCGCCCCTCGGCCAGTAGCACCACCTCGCCACCGCTCGCCGTGGCATGCTCACTTCGCCCGCCGCTCCCCGCGCGTCGCTAAGTCTTGACCAGGCCCTTGGCCGCGGCTTCTCCGCCCGACGCCGCCCCTGCTCCTCTCGGTGTTTCGCCTTGACAAGCATCTTCGCTGCCTCCGCCAAATCGCCGGCCGTCTGATCTGCGCAGCCACTACGGCTGACGTCGACGCCCGCCAGCACTTGGATGGAAGCTCCCCTCGCTTCGCCGTCGCAAACACACCATGAGATCGTCCGACTCCGCGTAGGCTCGACCTCCGCTGCCATGGAGCTTCCCCGGCCACAGGGCCCTGCGCCATGGACCACAAGCCACCGCCCGCGACGGAAGACGCTGCTGTCGAGACCTCCGGCCGCTCTGTCCCTCATGCTGGTGCTTGCCGTGCTCCTGTCAACTGTCAGCGCTGCCTTTGTTCGCTTCGAGAACTGCCTCGACCCTGGCATCATACACAATACTCCGAAACAACTCCAATTCACGCCCTACTTCTTCAGCGCTCGCTTCAACACCACGGGCGAGAGCCACAACCTCAACATCACAATCTACGGAAATGTTTCGGGCCAGGCGACAGAAGGCACCCTCCCAACTTGGGACAACGAGACATACTGGAACAACCCCAACGAAACCTTTGGCAAAATTGTCGATCTCAGCACTTCCAACAATAAATATTCGACCCTTTTCGCCAAGTCTCAGGTCGTGACGTATACCCCTTGGCAGGCCCAGCCTGCTCGCTTTTGCGACGCGGTTGTCAACGCTTCCTGTCCCATCGGCCCCTCCTTCGACGCGGACCGGTCGGATCCGTATAGCCTACCCGCTTTTACCGTGGCCCACGACTTCTTCAGCACATATGCCTTTACGACTTTAGCCACGACTGTACGCGTGCAGTCCGGAGACAAGGGCGCACCAGATCTAGCTTGTGTTTCGGCCAATATCACACCAGACCTTGGAAGTACCATTTCCAACGCACTTCGCTACTTGCCGGCTGTCATTCTGATCATGGTCGGGGCTGCCACGGTTTTTGCCGCCATATTCAGCCCTTGGGGCTCGTCTGATCCATTCAGATGGACGAGTAACTATGGCCGCGACGAGGACCTGCTACGTCTAGTGACCCCTGGATTTGGAGACTGCCTAGCGTACATTCAATTCATAGTCCTTGCTGGAAGCCTCAACTTGAACTATCCGGGATTCTACCAGCCAGTTGTCAGCAAGGCCAGCTGGTCGACGCTCCTCTTCAACGCGAGTCTGGTAACACCAGGAAACCTCAGCTACAACAGCCTCGTAGATGGAATGTATGTGGTTAATGGGACTTACGGCTTGTCCAGACTAGCGGAATTGATCGGTATCGCGAAAGACCAGGACATTTGGGCCAACATGGCCATCTGGTACGTGGGGATCACAGTCGGGGCAGTGCTGCTGTGTCAACTATGTTTTATGCTCCGCTGGGCGTACCGGTTCCTGTCGAATATTCAAGAAGAGGATTTGCGCAGCAAAAATCTCCCCTTCTCCACAGGTGTGGTGGTCCGCATGACCTTCAACTTCTTCCTCTTGCCGATCATTGCCATTTCATTTTTCCAGTTGGTTGTTGCGGATGAATCGCCTGCGTCTGTCGTTGCGATGGCTGTCGTTCTCTTGGCCGTGGTGATGGGACTTGCAGCCTGGATTTTTCGACTGATTTTCACGACCAAACCACGTGCACATCTTTTCGACGACCTCCCGACTGTTCTGACGTACGGCCCTCTCTACAACACATACTCCGATGATGCGGCGCCCTTCGCCTTTATACCGGTCTTGCTGGCTTTCATCCGCGGTGTAGCGATCGGTGCTATCCAACCGTCTGGAATTGCTCAGATCATTATCCTGGCCATCTGCGAAGTTATCTACATCCTGACCCTCCATGCATTCCGCCCGTTCCAGGCCCCGACATCTATGAACGCATACCACACCTTCTTCTCGGTAGTCAGGCTCATTACAACACTCTTAAGCGTGGCCTTTGTGCCGAATCTTGGTGTGTCGGAAGATTCAAAGGGCTGGATAGGATACATTAATTTGTTTCTACATGCTATCGTCCTGGTATTTGGGTTTTTCTTGAATTCAATCCAGACAATCGTCGAAGTCACAGCTAGGTTGGCCGGAGCCGGTGATGCCAGAGGAGGGCTCACCAAGGTCTTTGGCAAGAGACAACTGTCACGTCGCACTCACCGCCGCCAACAGGGAAGCAGCATCAATTCCAACGCAGCCATGCTCGCAGCAGACAGAGAGTCCAAGCTAGGAAGTCGTTCACGGAGTTTATCCGCCAGCTCTGCTGTGCTTCTCAGCCGCCACCCTGGATTGGACAGCCGGATGAGCGGCGGTTTTGATCACTTCAGCTCTGGTGGAGAGATGAGCAATTACGGCGGCACAAGTCCGGAACCAGGCACACCCGGTGGTTCTGCAACTCCATACACATTCCTGCCGAGCGGAAGCGCATCAGCAGGCTCGCGTAGACCGACTTTGGGCTCACGCGGATTGGACGCCCAGGATCCGTATTACCGGCCGCCAAGGACGAAGAGGGCAACTCCTGAAGCATACGTTCCGGGTGCGCGCAGCCGGCAGTCAGGGAGCAGCGCTGACTGGGCTAACAAACCTTACGACGATCCTACGGACCATACAGAGACAGGCGATGGAACATCTTTCTCTCCGAACCGAGGAAGCCTGACTCCCGCCTACTTGCGAACCCATAGGGACGATTCAGACCCTGATATTCTAGGACCACGCAGACCTCGGACAGACTACGCTGTAAGGGAATCCGACTTTTATTACGGTGTTACTCGGGGCCCACCTTTGGCTGAAGGCGTGCCCACCCGAAAGCTCAAGACGGGCCCTGCCGATCCTATGGGACCAGTATCGTCGGCAGGCGGATGGTTGAAGGGCCTGTTCGGCGGCAAGCGCAAAGAGAAGGGGAAGGGATTCGAAGTCGTTCGGAGCACAAGAGCGCCGCAATTGTTAGCGCTCGAAGAGGACGAAGAACACTCGCCCGAAGCTCATCATGAGCCGTATCGCGACAATCCCGATACACAAGCTGGAGCCCGACGAGGGTCCGCCACAACGGATAGTTCAGGCGAGGATGGGATAGAGATGGCTCGGCGCGACTCGAGAGATTCGCGTGATTCGGACGAAAGCAGCGAGGATGAACAGCTCATTGATGACGGAGATTCAATGGATTCAGAAAGGCAAAGAGTGTCTGCGGTGCCTCCCTCGCTAGGGCCCATCGAGACGGGAGGGGGGATCGAGCTGCCCAGCCGGGTTGGATCCAAGGCCAGCTCAAAGGTTTCAAAGGTGGGATCGCTAGGAAGGGCACCGAGCATTCCGAGGAAGAGCTCTAAGCGCAACTCGGGCCATGAAGGCTCGTTTCTGAAAGAAGGGTCGCGGTTGTCAACAATCGAGCAAGGACAGGCGGCAGGTGATTACCTACGACCGACAACGAAGGAGGCAGTACCGCGTCTTCCTTTTGGATCGGCAGAGCCGTCACCTTCGCCGGAGCGATCAGCGGCGTCAAGCATCCGTGGCGACGGCTCTCAAAGCGCAGCAGCTGGAGGGGTAATGGCAAGAAGCGTGTCGGATGCAGAGCGGCCACTGAGCACCGGATACGTGCATCAGCACAAGACATCGGAGCACATCCAGCCGGGGCTCAATGATTCGACACACTTGGGGAGTGCAGCTGAATTTGTGCACACGCCGCTGGGCAGCCGGAGCAGCCGGCGCAGCGAAGAGTAGTTCCCATTCTCTGTGTATTTTTCTGAGAATCACCTTTTATTTTGCAGCAAGCGGAGCGAGGTGTAAAAAATTTGGGCGGCGGGACAGGACATAGCGACAGGAGTTGCGGAGGGTATAACTGTATACGGGATGTAATCATTACCAGTAGCGACAAGAAGCAAACACGTAATTCATGCAGTAGAGGGGTGCCGTCGATTGCCAGGCGGGGAGCGGCCACGACTTGCTCCTGGGCGATAAGAGCTGCCTTATCGGCTCGCATGACTGCGCTGTTCCACCACCCGCTGCTCCGCCGCCTGCCCTCACCGCAGCTGTACCTTGCAACTGCCCACGCGAGCTGCTAGCTCCGACCCCGCGCTGTCTCTCCGCCGTGCGCCCCTTGCTCTTGTCCCGGAACGCCACCAGGCACCGCGCCTCCGCATCTCTGCCCGCCCGACCGACGCCAGCGGAGCTCTGTGATGGAACTCTCGTGGCAACGCCCATAATCGCCGCACCAAGCCTCTTCCCTGCTCGTCGACGAGCAAGCCTGCGTTCATGGACAGCCCCGTTCCACCGCCGCCGTCACACTCCACCAGCACATCCGCCATCCCCCACACTTCGCTCTCCTCCGCCGACGATTCCGCAGCTCCCCCGACGAGCCCCTCTTCTCTGCATCGTGGCTATAGCGACAGCGCCACCCCATCTACCGCTGCGCTTCGGGATGCAAACGTATTTCTGCAGCAATACGGCTCTGAGGGTAATGCTGGGCCTCAGGCTGAGGGCAACGATGCCTCGGTCAACGTGAGCCAGCATAGCGATTCTTCCACCACTGATAGGAAGAGGCGTCTCACGGCACCTGAGAGCCCTGAGAGGCGGGGAGGCTATCGATCTGCGTCTGGAGAAGGCTCGTCTCAGGCAACTGCTATCGATCTTACACTCAGCCCTGATGGGAGCTCTGGGAGTATTGAGAGACGCAGTAGCGATATCATGATCCCGCCATGGCAACCTGATTCTGACGTCTCGCATTGTCCTGTCTGTGGTACACAGTTCAGCTTCTTTTACAGGAAACACCATTGTCGGTATGTAATTGTCCATGTACGCATTGTTACGTCCGTTTTCCTTAATTAATGTCCCACAGGAAGTGTGGCCGCGTAGTCTGCGCCAATTGTTCTCCCCATCGCATCACGATCCCACGCCAGTACATCGTGCGCGCCCCGGATGAGCTGAGGCTTTCCAGAGCCGGCCTCAGTGATTTGACCGGTGACGATGATGCCTCAGGCTCGCGCTTTGATCTTTACTTCAATCCAGCTTTGGGAGGTGGAGAAGAAGTTCGTGTTTGCAATCCTGTGCGCAGATCCAAGTCTTTGCAACAAAGCTACAGTCAATGCTAACATGTATTTCAGTGTGTCCCCGACCCGAATCTGAGCCCTCCCCCGCGGCATGCTTCATCGCAATTCCCAAACTTTGATCCGAGCGGCTTCCAGGATCATTTTACCCAGCAACGATTCTCGCCTCTCCAGCATCCTGGCAGGGCGAGGAACATGACTTATGATAGCTCCCAAGCCTACGGACAACGGCAATATTCACACCATCGACCATCTCTCAGTGACGTCAGTCAGCGTTCTACTGACCCATTCCGAAACTCCCGAGTGAGCTTTCAGAACCGCACGTCCGTCTCGGATCTCTTTCCTCCTCCGCCGCCGCCCAATAACACGAGCGGAGAGATTCCGTTTCCTCCATACCAGTCGCATCCATCTTCGGCAATTTCGCATTTCACGCACTACATGCGTCCAAGCCGATCTCCAAGTGCCTCTTCCAACTCGCCTCAGCCTTCGCGTTATCGGGTAGTTGATACAACAACTCCACCCTATCCCCCTTCAATGCGGCCTCCAGGCCCTCCTCCGCGCCGGCAGATTCCCGAAGAAGACGAGTGTCCTGTTTGTCACGAGGAACTGCCGCCAAAAGGCCCAGATGGTAGTACTGTTGCCAGAGAACAGCACGTCGAAGAATGCATTGCCGCCAACTTTGCCGGCCCGTCCAGCCAGTCACGTACCTCAACACCCTCTGCTGCTATAGATGCTGCAATATCAGCAAACGCCGCACACGTAAGCGATGCACGCGGCACCCCTACTCCTCCTGTGGCCGAGAGCTCGCGAAGGCGGAGACACACTCAAGGAATGTTGCGATACAGAGCCACGGAGAAAGACTGCATTGACGATGATGGTAGTTCGCAGGAGTGTATTATATGCTTTGAGGATTTCAAAGAAGGGGACGAGATGGGGCGGCTGGAATGCTTTTGCAAATTTCACAGGGTGAGATATTTCCACCGTCTTTCTACCTTTTTTATCTCCTCCAACAGAGAATTACTGACATCTCGGGGCAAATAGGCGTGCATCCGGCAGTGGTGGGACACGAAAGGAGATGGTTCTTGTCCTACGCATCAGGGCGGTTTCGTGCTAGGCGGCTCTTAACGTTTTTTCTTTCTTTTCTTTTTCAAGAATTACCTCATACCCAAGATTTCCCTTCCTCGTCAATTACTCCTATATTATCCGATCCATAACCGTTCACTCCATGGCGTTTTGTGCATTATAGCGTGGCGTTTGGAACATAGAAGTGGAGCTTCTTCAAATCATTGGTATATGATTCAAGACGGGATCGCAGTATTGGGCCTGTAGCGTTTTTGTTTCATTTCTGTCAAACAATATGATCTCGCTAAAGTCAGAATATATTACATTCAATTTGGGCATCATTTCGTAAATACCCTCTCCACAAATATGCTTGCTTTTTTCCGTTACTTATGTGAGTTTGGTAGAACGAGGTTAGAGAGGAGAAATTATTTATGTTGAGCAACTCGTCATGCACGGCTTAGCGCTACCAAGTGACGAGACGTCCGTTGTCTTTTCTTCGTTCATCTTGTGCCTTGAACATTTTCACCGGTTTGGCTTAACAATACAAATAGTATATACCCTTTAGATCGGTTCCCGGGGTCAACTTCTCTGCACCTCTATACTCCAACATATGCTTCATCGCCGACGCAATTAAAGGTCGATCCAGTCCGGCAGGACCTCCTTACTGATCAAGCGCAGCGGCTCCGCTTCGACACGACGGTTGTAAGTGTCGATGCCGACGATGCGGACCTCCCAGCGGTCGCCGATCTGTACCTTCTCGACCTCGGGGAAGGACATGTCGAGATCGAAGCTCATTTCCTGCCAGAGGACGGAGATAGTGGCGAACCTGTCGGTGCCCAAGGAGAAGACGGTGACCTCGAATGTGTCGGGCAGCTTGGCCTCGCCGTAGTAAAAGGCGCGGAAGAAGAGCTGTGAGAGCCAGAAGGCTTGCGTTGCGCGCTTCGTCTTGGAGATGAGGCGCTCACGCGGCGCCAGCCGCTTCATAATTGTGTCGACGTCACTGTGCTTGAAAGCCAGGAAGCTAGAGTCGCCGCGCGGGCGGCCGACCAAGCTCTCCCCTATCTTAGCCTCGTGCCGTAGCGCCGACTCGATCTGCCAGTGCATGAGCATGTCGCCGTAGCGGCGCAGCGGCGACGTCAGTTTCGCGTACTGCTTGACACCGAGCACCTGGTGCGGCAGCGGCCGCATCGAGGTGACGGACGAGCCGGCATGCGGGAGGTAGTTGAGGGCAATCTTGGCAGGCGGGTTGCCGCGCTCGTCGAGCGTGGGAAGAATGTACTTTTCTCGGTACTCGTCAAGGGATATCATGTCTGGACGCGCCACAGTGCCGCGGTAGATGGTTGGAATCCTGCGTTTCTTGCACCACAGTGCACCAACCTCACCGGCAAGAAGCATCATCTCGCGCACCATCAGATCCGAACCTGTCCCTGCTGGCTGGAACCAAGACTCTGTCGGTGTCGCTACCATCTGGATGACGGGGTCACCTTCGGTAAAGCGAGCCACACGGCGAGAAGGATGAGACCATGGGAGGCCCGCGTTGCTATGGTCGTGGTAGACACTCACATCAGGATAATTCTGGTTCCAAAAGATACCGCCGGCTTCGGTTCTGCGTGCCTGGCGGGCCAGTGCCAGTTCGTGGAGCTTGCGAAGATCCTCCTTTTCGGAATCAGACAACTCATGGGCTTCCGTCATCTTCCTCTGCGGCAGCGACGGGACAGTTCCTCCAACGACAAGTATTTTATCTGGGCTTGCGTTGGCAGCCTTTGCACCACTTTCATCTACGACGTGATGTAGTGTTTGAGGAGTGATGGGGACAAAATTACGGATGAATCCCGATTGGATCTTGTCGTCCACAACTTCTCCTTTGGCGTTGAGCCTTGTGCTAATTGTCAGGCAAGGGCGATCCTTGTCCAAGCTCAAACGCTCGTCGGACACCCATTTCGGTAGCATCGAGTAGGTTCGTTCGGGCATGTAGATGCTCTCGGTCAGGTGCGCAGCCATCTTTGCTATCAAGTGCTCCTTGGGAAGGAAAGCCGTCGGATTGGCAATGTGGACGTGAACCCAGCAATCCGGAGAATCGGGGATGCGCTCTATAGAGACACCATCATCAATTTCCTCGGCGCTGGCCGAATCGATGCAGAACACGGGCATGGCACCCCAGTCCACTCGAAATTCTTCCATCCAATCTCGAAGTTTTACGCTGCTGCGGCCCTCGCCCATCCTGACCAGAGCGGTATACATCTCTTCTAGCTGCCTTGAGTGCGAAGCCGTCGGTAGCAGGAGGTGAGGGTCGAATTTGGTCCTGTTCTCATGAGGGGGGATCACGCCTATTTCTTGAAGGAACGTGAATCCGATCCGGGTGTCCAATTGTTCGCCCTTGTATCTATCCAGAGCACGCAGAACCACTGGTGGAAGGGCGACTACGCGCGAGGTGTTGTGGATTATGTTCGAGATGCACCATGATTCGATGAATCGAATAAGTACAGCGTCAGCCTCGGAGAATTCAAGAGAGTGGAAATCCTGCATGGCGTTTGTGGACGCGGTAATCTCGTTGCGAACTTTGCTGATGCCGATGCGACCATGTGGAGTGAAGTCTCGCATGCTGCGGCTCTGGTCTATGAGCTTCCTACATTTCTGTACGAACCTTCGGACATTCGCGGCTCCTTCAGGCTCTTTTCTCTGAGGACTCTTCTTGTCGATACTTCCCAGAAGCTGTGGGGCATGCCCGGGCTCGGCCTTTTGAGTCGCACGGCGAGCAAACTCATCCTGAAACTGCCGTATCCATTCCACTGCCAACTCAATTCGTGTTTTGAGCTCGATTGGCAGGATCTGGAACATCCCGGTCTCCCTGTGGCTGCGTCTATCCATCTGGAACGCAAGGCCCTGCCGGGTGAGAGCTTTCCGAACGGCGTATTTTGTCGTAATTGAGGGTTTCTTGGTTCTGAGTAAGTTCTCGGTAATCTTTTGCAGAGTACCGAATCGAAGGTCCGTCGGGTGAGCCAGCTTCTCGTGAGCACGATCCAATATTGAAGCGTTCTGGCGGTAGGCAGCGTCTGCTTCGTCGGTAAATTCTTTGAGGCGCTTCAATACAGGCGCAGCTATTTCACGAGGAGCGTTGACGTCTAATGTCTGCATGGTGTCCAGGAGATCGTCTGAAACCTCGCCTTTCGGCAGGAAGCGAAGGATGGGTTCAAGTTCCTTGTGGCTGATGAAATTGGGCACAGAGAACAGGACCTGCTTGGCAGGGCGGTGGAACCATTTCCCCTGCATGCTGTAGAACTGGCCTTGCTGACCGTACTGTGCGATGAAGACGGCAATCAAGGGCTCACGATCGCCAATAAAACTACTTGATCGTCAGCGGGCCCGCCTCGAGCAGGATAAATGTAGCCAAACATACCAGATCTCAGCAAGGTCGCCGGTTTTCAGCATACGTTTGGTGAGATCCTCATCCACTGTATCTTCCGGATCAAGAAAAGCAGCGGTGTTGCGACTCTCTTCATTCTCGTCGCGCAGTTTGATATCACGGAGGTCGTCGGGTGAGCCTAGCCGATTCATGTTCTCCGTGAGCCCGGAGTACGCTTCAATGCCCAGTTCATCGAGCAGCTCTTTGTTTGGTGTGCCGTACTGTTCCTGCCATCGTCGCAGGTACTCTATCGTGGTAAGATTGGAGGATCGTCCAGGCATTATAGCAGCAGCCTCTTGTGGAGTAACAATGGGCGTGGCGGCGACTTCTTGTCTGAGCTACACGCTTGTTAGAGTGCACGATTCAAATGGATACCGTGGGTGGCGAATGCTCACTCTGCTCGAAGTGTGAAAGAATCGCTTAGACGTTAGTACGTTTTGTGAGGTCGAACGGGTAATGCGGTCTATGGCGTCTTGCTGTTCAGTCGCCTGCCGGCGGTGCTGATCAACCAACTGAGCGAGCAATCGCTCTTCATCTTTGTGGTAATCTTGGACTGTTTTGGGTGCTTCTTCTAGAGGACCTTCGGCGGCTGGCGACACCCGACCAGTCTCTCTGCGTAGTTCCGGCGGTACGTCAACGAATTTATATGGTACCGTACGAGAGGGGAGGCGCGGCGAGGTCTGTGGTAGCGGCGAGACATTGGAGAGCTGCCGGCGCTGGGCGAGGAGACAAGTCCAGCATAGATGGGAGAAATCAGCGGTGCGCAGGGCCTGCGAGCGCCTGGCGAGAGTAGTTAGCGACGGCATGCCGAGAGGTATGGGTGGCGGAGAATAGAGGCGCAATTGCTGGACAAAAAGTCGCGGCGAAGCATTGCAGCGGCCGTCAGGCGTCCGTGCCATCCCTGCCTCCCGACGGCCACGCACAAAACTCGCGCCAGCTTACATCTCCTCATCCACCGCCCCTCGCTCCTCCATCGCTCTAGGCATCAGGTACGTACATTCTGCTCTTCCCTGCGCTTGATGCATTTCTGCATGAAGAGATACAAAAATAGCATGTATTATCCGAGGTCTGCTACCACGCAGCCACCTCTGCGGACCATATTCTTCACTTTCTGATCGCTCAACCCCACCTCGAACTTTTCGCGCCTCTCTCATCAACAAGATTGTACTGACACGCGCACCAGACTCCGGCGTAGAACAAACGCAATGGCGTCCGTCAACCCGCCGGCCGGGCACTTCAAGCTGCTCTACTTCGCTGCCGCGTCAACGTACACAAAGAAGGCACACGAGCACTTTGCAGCCCCGCTCGACGCGTCGCAGCTGTTTGATGTGCTAGAGCGCGCATATCCGGGCATGAAGATGGCGGTTTTGGACAGCTGTGCCGTGACTGTGAACTTGCAGTACATCGACCTGGAAGATGGCGATGCCGATCTGAAAATCATTGAGGGCGATGAGGTCGCGCTGATCCCGCCGGTCAGCTCTGGCTGAGAGAACATACATGATCAAGCACGTCGTATGTGTTTGCTGATACGAGGACCCAATGCTTTCAGATGATCAGGCAAGCATCGAATAGTTGGCCATTGGCTGGGTCAAATCCGCTTCGCCCCGTGCTGGTCCAGTCTTGCGTTTCAACGTAGCTACCGATCGAGCCAGACTCACAGGACAAGCCTTGTAGCAGGTACTGGAACGAGATCACTTTCCTTTGCCTAGCAAGTTCGCAGTCCGCAGAATCAGCCGTCTTCATTTTAACGACAATCTTTTGCTGTGCTGCACAACTGGCTAGATCAATTTTAATTCCTCGAATCATTAACGCCAGCTTTCCTTTCCGCAGTCTAGGTATCTACACACCCTCCAAGAATCCATTACGTGACAATCTTTCAAGAGGAAAAAGGACTATACGAAATCAACCACCCCAGCTCTGCCCTGTTCCGTATCCATCCCTAGTAACACCCAGATTCGAGCTGTACCTCCTCAAGCCAGTCCCGCTCATACCAATCGGCACACTCGTCCTCCTCCTTACCGTTTGTACTCGTCCCGACGGCGTTCTGCTGGGATATGACGGTCGATGAGGCGCCTCCGCCGGCAAGCTCGCGCTGATTGGACACCCATTTGCCTCGTCCTCGTCCGCATCGCTGATTGCTGCAGACGCGATCGAAGAGTATGTTGTAGTGCGACTAAGCAGCTCTCCCACACGGTCATTGTTCTCCTCGTCGCCATCCTCAACGCCATTCGCCCCTGCTCTAGAAGGTCGTCTCGATGACGAGCCGCCCTTGGCTGCGATGCTCTCGTCGTCCCCTGATGCCTCGTCATCGTCCTCGTCATCCGGCCCAAACCCTTTCCCCTCGACGAGGAAAAAGGCTGGCACGGCGCCGACTATGGAAATGGCAGTGAACATCCAGAATGGCGCAATGACGTAGCCGTGCTTGACGCCGAGAGTGAAGAGACTACCGCCGACAGCCGGTCCGGCAGCTCTGCCTATCGCAGATACGGACGTTGCGATGCCGTTGAGCGTTCCCAGCACGCGGAGCGAGCGAGCGCTGTTGGTCAGAAGGATGGTGCTGCACGGAAATGCGAATGTTGTGCAGCAACCCTTGATCATCATGATCAGGAACATCACAACCTGTTGCGAGGTCTGGTCGGGGAGCAGCGCCGTGAAAGGGGTAATCAGGAAGACGACAGGGAAGATGATTGAGACAACGCGGAAGCAGCGCAGGACACCGTAACGCCGGGCGAGCGGCGGGAAGAAGAAGAGTTGGTAGAGGAAGCAGAGCGCACCGTACAAAGTGAACATGGCGCCGATGTTCTTCGACTTGATGCCGAAGCCATTGGAGAACTTGAGAGGGTTGGCGGGGCTATACGACGAACCATCAGAGGGGTAAGCGGGATGGTGCATGAAGACAGGAAGGAGCTAGGCAATCATTAGCGGGGTCGCAGCGTCTTGAGAGGACTGATATGCACCTGGTCATAACCAATGGAATGCATGGCCAAGACAGTGTATATGACCAAATTAGTCACGGATTGCACCGAAAGTACTTCACGGACCGTGACGGGGTTCTGCTCCGTCGGCTTGCGCGTATCGCCGTTGGTTTGGTCATCGTCGTCCTGATTGGTCGTGGAGTCGGCGTGCTTGAGCAATGGCTCCGTCTCTTCGCCCTTGGCTTTGTGCCACACGTTCTTCACCCTCACGATCTGGTTGGAGACGGCGGAGTGGAGCTTTTCGCCCAGTATCAAACCATAGTCTGTTTCGTCTTTCTTGCTTTCTAGCGTTTCCTTGGAAAGCGTCAGTTCGGTAGCAGGGGCACGCGAGTCGACTCACATGAAGAAAAAGAATGCCGGTAATGATGCCGGTGAGGAAGAGCAGAGAGCCGACAATGTTCGGGAGAGCAAAGGGAAATTTCTCGAAGAACGAGTCCCCACGAGGCTTTGTGACATCAACGCCAAGAGGGTTCGATAGCGCTCCACCAATTGCCTGTTTGAGAAATGTCAGAAGGTAAGACGATTTGCGGGGCGCAGGGGTCGCGTACCGGGCCGAAGACACTCCCGATGTTGTAGACCAAAGGCATGATACTGAAAGCTCTCGGTTGCAGTTCCTGGATCATGCTTGTGAGCAAGGAACTAGTTCCGTGGTGAAGCAATAATACGCACTTTCCACGGGCACAGCTCCGCGACCATGGTTCGCAAGATGCCGACGTTGCCGTTGCCGGCGCCCTGTACGGCCCTGGCGACCAAAGCCATGGGCAGCGAGGTGGAGAAGCCCCACACCAGGCTGGTGACCATGGTGTTGAACAGACCCAGCAGGATGACCTTCTTGCGCCCATACGTGTCCGAGGCCCTCCCCCAAAATATACTCGTCACGCACTGACCCAGGCTGAAGATGGCGGAAGCGGCACCGGCCCATTTTGCGATTTCATTCTTGGGCACGCCAAAGGACTCAATCATCTCAGGCAAGTAGGGAAACACGCTCGTGAGCGCGATGGGCTCGGCAAAGCGGCATAGGGCTGTGAGGGCAAATCAGTGGTGCAGGCTTACAAGGAGCGAAGGGGCGCGCGTACAGAGGATGACGAACTGGCGCCACGGCAGTTTGTGCTCGGCCATGGTGGTTCAGCGCGCGCAGCGCAAGAAACGAAAGGTCGAGGTTAGAGAGGAGGAAGGCGACGGCCGGATTGAATCATTGGGGAGATCAGTGCAGAATGCCCTGTCTATCTTTTCCTCGGACGCAAAATGCAAGCACGCAAGAACGAGGAAAGTGGAGCCTGCTGGGGCGCGGAGCAGCTTTGAGCAACTGCGGCCGGCAGCGCCTCACAGCGGCGGGGATGTCAGCCGCTGACTCGCTCCGGCCGTCGGAGATGGCCATCATGTGGCCATTGGCCCCTGCCTGGTCCCGGCTTCGCGCCGTCCCTCCCGACCTCACCTCCCTCCACACTCGATGCTTGTCGAAGCTTGCTTGATGCCTGTTACACGCGTACCACACCGGAAGCCGCGACCCAGCAACTCCCGGAGCTAGCTAGTACCTACCTACACCGCCGAAAAAGACGCGCCGGTCGGTATCTGACTGAGACACAGTCTTTGGCTATGGTAAGAGCGGGGTGTGCGGGCTCCAATTACGATTTACTCTTTGCCACCCATTACTCGATTAAGGCTTCAGGCGCCGTCACGTCTTCGGCCAGCTTCGACCACCGGCTTGAATACACACGCCCGTCCTTGATGACTGCCAGAATGTGCTTCTCCGGCCTGTCGAATACCTCAACGTCGTCCAGCGGATTCGCATTGAGAATCAACATGTCGGCCGCGAATCCCTCCTTCACCTGGCCCAGGAACCCGTCCTGCCTCAGCATCTTTGCCGGAGTGACCGTCGCGCTCTGCAGCACCTGCTTAGCGCTTAGCACCTTCGCCCTCAGCCCAAATTCCTTTGCCTGCTCAATCCCCAGCGGGCCCAACAAGTCGGAGCCATAGCACATGCTAACGCCCGCCTTGGACGCAATCTCAAGCGCCCGCAAGCCCTGGGCCAGCACCTCCTCATTTTTCACATGGCTTTCCGGGGGCAGGAAGCCTTCGCGGCGGGCCATGGCGTCGTAAGCGATCAGCGTCGGAGTCAGATATACTCCCTTGGCCGCCATGTACTCGGCCGTCGCCTCGTCGATGAAGTTGCCATGCTCGATGCCCGTGACGCCGTTGGCAACGGCATGGCGGATGGCCTGCGGCGTGTACGCATGCGCCGTCACCCACGTGTTGTAGCTGCGCGCGACCTCGGCGATGGCGCGTACCTCTTCGGCCGTAAACTGCGTGTACTCGAGCGCGTCCGTGGGTGATGCCACGCCGCCGCCGCCCATGATCTTGATAAAGTCGGCCCCGGTCCGCAGCTGCTCGCGCGCCGCCTTGATGCACTCGGGCACGCCGTCGCAGAGCACGCCCAGTCCGTTGACGTGCCCGCCGCAGCACTGCGTGTGGTCGTGGGCGCCGCGGAAGTCGGCATGCCCGCCTGTCTGTGAGAGGGCGTGGTTGGCGATGAACAGGCGCGGCCCAGGGAAGACGCCGTCGCGGATAGCTTCTTTGAGCGCCAGCCCCGCCCCGCCGCAATCACGCGCCGTCGTGAAGCCCCGCGAGAGCATCTGCTTGACGACGAAGGGCTGCCGCGTCATGGAAACGGCCGAGTCCATTGCGACGCACTTTGCAAGATCCTTCTCGCCTGGCGTGGCGACAACGTGAACGTGGGCGTCGATCAGGCCCGGGCAGACGTACTTGCCGCCGAGGTCGACGGTGACGTCGGCGCTCGAAGAAGGCGATTCGGACGAGACTGATTCGATCAGCCCGCCGGAGAGCTTGACCGTCGTATTCGGCGAGACGGTGCCTCCGACAGGATCGATCAGGTTGGAGTTGGTGAAGATGTATGTCTTCTGACGAGGAAGCTTCCATGGCTTGACAAAGTCTTGGGGCGCCATTGCTGCAGAGCCAAAAACTGGTAGAGGCGATGTGTGCTTGTCCCCGGGAGATCTTCTCAAGTCAACTATTGCTGAGAGAGCGGGGACCCTGGCTTGGCGGCGCATTCTTCGGGCAGGATGCAACGGCCGGGAGCCGTCCCGCCCGCGGCCGGACCGCTGGTCATGTTATTGATGCAGCTCTCTCGCCAATCAGGTCAAATTGATCGTCTGGTGGATGCTTCCAGACATGGTATTGCGGAGAGGTTGATCGGGAGTGTAAGCGTGAGCCGATGTGATAGTGGGGTTGGGTGGGGTTGGGTGGGAGCGAAGTTGCATATTGCAGTTCAGTATCTGAGAAAGGGTGGCTCTAAAATATTGCGCTACAGTCTTGTGACAAACGTCACAGGACCATGAGTCTCCTATGGCATACAGCATTCGATTCATGGATTCGGCCGCAAAATAGGTTGCTCATCAGTCAAGCGGCTGAAACTTGGGTGGCGGGATCCAGAAACAATTAAAAACAAATAGCTTGCAGAGTGATATCACGTGGATCTTTTCTGCTTTCGCTTTCAAACTGCTTGGCTGAAGTTGTGTAGATAGCCGACTGCGGCATGTTTTAGGAAAGCATGTGGCTGTCTGGTACAGTCTAAGCTCCTGGACCCATGGGCCAAGGGGTTTGGTTGTAGCGTCATTCCTTTCCCAACTCTACCTACGTCGATGTAAAATAAGACCGGACCCCATCAATATCACTCAGCCGGACCAGGAGCATTGGCAGTCTCGCAGCTGGATTAAATGCTGGACTTGACTATATCGTGGATTATTGCAAGTAGTTGCGGTTTCCTCGGCGCATTGCCAATGATGTCAGAGAGCACGGGCCCCCCGATAGATCTGGTTTCGATCTCGCCCACAGATCGCATTTCACTACTCCGGATCAGATGCGCCATGCGTGCCTTTGCTCTTGGCCCAATTGAAGAAAAAAGGGTGCTGAGATGACCGTGCCTGTTGCTTCCTCCCTCTTCAATGCTCCTCTCTACACGCGCACTTCTTCGCGCGAGAAAACCATTCAGCGTGCGGCCGATACATTCGTCCAAGATGCCCGCAAAACGGAAGGTAGCGCCCGCTTCGGTCGGCCATTCAGATTTAACGGGCAACGCGTCCAACAAGCGCTCCGCCGAATCGCAGCCTGCTCGCAAAGCCGTCAAACGCAGCCCTCCAGCAGAATTCGACCACTCGCGCGTCGAGGAGCGCTTCGGCATCGTGCAGCGAGATTTCTATCCGGCCGAGATGCCCAACGAGCGGTGCGAGCAGTACAACAACAACGAGATCCCGCGGCCAATCGAAGTGCTCGAGAAGACCATGGCCGACACCAAGGAACAGCGCGCCAAAGTGGCTGTGGGCAACGCCGTCATCCACTGGTTCAAGCGGGATCTGCGCATGTCCGACAACAAAGGATTAAGTCTAGCGGCGAAGAAGGCGAAGGACGGCGGCGTTCCGCTCGTTTGCGTCTTCGTTGTATCGCCGCAAGACTACCAGGCCCACTTCACCGGCGCACCGCGGGTTGATTTCGATTTGCGGACGCTCGCTGTGCTTAAGCAGGACCTGGCGGAGCTGGATATCCCGCTGCTGGTGGAGACGGTCGAGCAGCGCAAAAATGTGATGCCATACCTGATTGACAAGTGCAACGCGTGGGGCGCAAAACACCTCTTTTGCAACATGGAGTACGAGGTCGACGAACTGCGGCGCGAGACGCGGCTGACTAAGAAGTGTCTGGACGCCGGCATTGATTTCACTGTCGTGCATGACGACGTCGTTGTCCCGCCAGGCGCGCTCCAGACTGGCCAGGGCAAGCAGTACGCCGTCTATAGCCCATGGTTCCGCGCATGGCTCGCTCACGTCCACAAGCATCCCGAACTCCTCGATGAGCATCCCAGGCCGGAGAAGAACCCCAAAGCTGCTCGTGACAAGTTCAAGGACATCTTTGAGTCCAGAATACCCGAGGCGCCGGAGAACAAGCGTCTGGATCCGGACACGAAAAAGCGGCTGGCATCCCTGTGGCCGGCAGGCGAGCATGAAGCGCGAGAACGGCTGGAGAAGTTTCTCAAGCAGAAAATCACCAAGTACAAAGATACGCGCAACCTCCCTGCTGCAGGCAGCACTGCTATGGTCAGCGTGCATCACTCAGCCGGCACACTAGCCGCGCGAACAAGCGTGCGACTGGCCAAGGATGCGAATTCGACGAAGAAGCTAGACGGCGGAAATGCCGGGATAGCGGGCTGGATCAGTGAGGTCGCCTGGAGGGATTTCTATAAACATGTGCTGTCGCACTGGCCGTACATCTGGTTCGTTGCTCCATCTCAGTCACCCCATAAACAAAGCTTGCTGACGTTGATACAGCATGTTCAAGCCTTTCAAGTACGAATACACCAACGTTGAGTGGGAGTACAACCACGATCAATTCGCTGCCTGGTATGGCGGTCGCACTGGCTTCCCCATTATCGACGCGGCCATGCGCCAGATGAACCATATGGCCTACATGCACAACCGCTGCCGCATGATCGTCGCCTCCTTTCTCTCTAAAGATCTGCTTATCGACTGGCGCATGGGTGAACGCTACTTCATGGAGCACCTCATCGATGGCGACTTTGCCAGCAACAACGGTGGTTGGGGTTTCTCTGCCTCTGTTGGCGTCGATCCCCAGCCGTACTTCCGCATCTTCAACCCTCTGCTGCAGAGCGAGAAGTTCGACCCAGATGGCGAGTACATTAGGAAATGGATCCCGGAGTTAAAAGATGTGAAGGGGAAGGCCATCCACGACCCCTACGGCAGAGGTGCGGAGGACATAGCGAAGAAAAACGGATACCCGAAACCGATGGTGAATCACAAGACTTGTAGGGAAAGGGCATTGGCAAGATATAAGGCTGGAATCGGCCGGGACACGGCCTAATTACGCTGTGTATGCGTGTACACACCGTCTCCTTGTAGGACCTCCATAACAGAGCAATAGATGGATACTTCCGATGTCAATCCTGATAACACAAGCCACCTCAGAGTGGCCAGTGTTCCGCCATCTAATGATATCTACATGTCTCATGGTTAACCCTCGCCGGCATCGAACCAAGCAAATACCTCCTTCTCCGCCACTCCTCCCTTTTTCTGGGCCTCCGTCTCCTCTCCATCCAGCCACATGCGCGAGTAATCCATCCCGCTGTACTCCCAACCCAAGTCTTCGAAAGTCTCGACGGCCACCGGATTCTCGCCCCACGCCTCGGCAACCAGCGACTTCTCAGCTGCGCCGGAGCCGAAGCTCTTGATGGTCTGCATAGCCCGGAGCAGGAGCGTCCTAGCCAAGTCGCGGCTCGGAGCATAGAGCGGGCCCACGCGGTATCCATGCTCGCAAGACCGGACAAGCACGAAGCCGGTGACCTCTCCACCAGCCCCACTGCCGCTCTCTCCCTCGACCGCGGCGAAGCCCCACGCATCTTCGCGCTCCACGAGCAGCTCCTTCGTCCACAGATGCGTCCGGCGCAGCCCCGTCGCCTTCTCGTCCGCCGCCACCACCGCCGACGGCTCCACATCCTTCAGCGCCTTCAGCTTCGGAGGCACATCGTCTCCCTTCGCTCCCGCAGAAGGAACATCCAGTTCCTTCACCTTCTTCGTCGCCATCAGCTTCACGCGCCCCTTCTCGACGAACCCCCGTCGGCCGTACGTCCCCATCTGTTGCAGCACGCCGTCCAGGCCGACGTGCTCGATGCCTTGGCGCGCGAACTCGTCGAGCGCGGCTTGGAAGAGGAGGCGTCCGCCGCCGCCGGTGCCACGATATGCCTCTTCGACCACGAAGAAGCCGACCCAGCCGGTTTTGTTGGGGTAGGTGATGGGGAGGATGATGCCGATCGCCCTCTCTTCGGATGACGCAGCCGAAGGATCCTTGTGGGTTAGGACGATGTACTTGCCGCGCGAAGATTGCCAATGGGTTGGGTGGTCGTTGTCGGAGCGGTTCTGGGAGGAGAAGAGTTAATACTTCGCCACAAAGGTCATGGGTAGAGCGGTGCCTTTTTTTCTTTCCTAAAAAAAAAAAGAGCGGAATATGTGTCCGTTGCAGGAAGAAGAATTACTTACCCACCCAAGTGACTGCATTGACGGCCACCAGAGAGACTTAATCTCCTCGGAGCTTTTAGGCGGCCGGACGCTGAAGCCGCTTGGGTCCACCATTTTTGAAGAGATGGGTGGAGCTCGTGGGAAAATGAAAGAACCTTAACCCACATGGTCAGCGTAAGCCTTGAAATAGAGCCTGATAGAGACTGTTCATAAACATCGATGAACAAACACGCCAAAACAAATTATCAAGTGAAGCCAGCGTAGGGTGTTTCAATTGTCAATAGATCATCTATCGCAATTACAATCCATAGGCATAAGAAAAATAATAGGAAGCGAGGAGCTGTTGCCCTTAATAGTTCTCTGGTAAGAGTCCATCAAGTACGAGAATCCATCAGATGGAACTCTCCACTGCTTGGGATTGAGGTCTATTGCGGTCTTCCCTATGACAACTGAAAGACTTGGCCGGTTGCACAAATACATCAAGACTTGGTCATGTTGATGACGACAGCCAAAAGAAACTCGAAAAAAAAAAAACTTACTTTCACCAGACCGTCGGTAGAAAAGCCAAGCTACGTAGGCACAGGGATGTTGATTCGGGCCAAACCAAACCTCGTTCCAGAGTCTAACAGAATTTTGGCTAAGGCGACCCTATAAGGGTCTCACAGGTGAGGTGAGAATGGTGCTTGTGCGACGTGGGAAGATGTCAGATGCGGGGCAGCGTTACGTGCTTTGAGGGGCGGGAACGTCGAGGATTGCCGAAGTGGTTGCCCATTTTTGCGACTCAGGCGCCAGCAATGCGGTGATAGGGTACCTCAAGCTCAAGACAGCTTCTCAGGCCAACATAAGCTGAGTCGCTGTCCTTGCAGGAGCAAAACAATTACCAGTCATTAAATCATGAAGCGGAGGCATTAAGACATGCAGAGCTGACGGCAAGTAGTACCGGAGTAACACAGCCAGGCCTTGCATGAGGGGGTAGCTCGCACCGTTGCGAAGAAATTGAAAGTGCGAAGGAGGCAAAAGTGATGGCCGCACCCCACCTTCCCCTTTAGGACATAGATGCTTCCATCCGAACTTGGGCCGGATAAGATGGACCCTGAATTTCTGCCTGAGGCGCCATATCAACCACCAGGGCGTGGCTTGCACAGCCTCCCATCTGGAATCCTTCCGGATCCTTTTCCCCACAGCCCGGGCGTACCACAGGATGCGCATTCACGATCAGCTCCGCGCGCGCTTGGTTCTCAAACGAGCCAGCGCGACGCCAGCCAACGCCAGCGCGCGACCGCCTCATCCTCATAATCATCACCCAACACCAAGAGGTGATCGCCGAAAGAATACTCCACTTTTCGGTGCCGCTGGAGGTGCGCGCCAGTCAGCACAGAGCCGTGGTCTCCGTAGCCGCGCCGTGATCACCACCACGATGCTTGCTTGTTGAACCTGCGTTGACGAACCAGCGGATCGCTCAGCTCGCAGCCACGGCCGGAAACGTCCATGCACGGTGACCTTTCCTTCCCTGAAGGATTCCGGAATGCGGCATGTAAGTACTGATCGATCGTCAGCAACTGTCCAGACTCAAGGGACAACGCTGTACCAGCTGTTTTCACGGTTCAGGCCGCCACATGGCATGCCACCAACCTGACCGCCTTTTTCCTTCGGCATTCTGTGGACGCCGGCGTCATTGTTCACGCCATGCATGCCAGCGAAGGCTTGTTATAACAGAGCCCGTGCGCACGTTGGGTTGACAACAACAACAAACCTTCCCCGGCAGGGCGCCGCGCCTTGTCATCATCACATACGTGGGCGCTGCCGCTGCCAAGCGTGACAAGGCTTAATCTGTTTCTTGTTACTCGTCGCCTGTGGCTTGGATCCTTTCCGTGCAACCCAACTCTTATTATTTCCTTGCACGCTTTGGCAACATTCGGTGTGCAACTTCGAAAAGCAAGAGGCTGGATAAACTCAAGTGACAGGCATCCCCTTCCTAAATTTAGTTTGTAGGGTGGTATTGTAAGGCGCGGGAATAAAGGAGGGGCTGAGAAGAAATGGCGGTTACACCACATGCTGGGGCAAAGTCAAGAAAGAAAAATTTAGATAGGGGGGTGTGTGTGCACCCTGTGCTACGCTACTGCTACCGTTCGCTGCGCGTGCAAGGATGCGCATGAAATATGCTGACCGGTAGGTTTGCCGGGGGCTGGGCTCTGCGTGCCGATCCGTTGGGGTCGTGATGACTCCCACGAACGAAAACCGCAGATCGGGTTGGGTATATCGGAGCCGAGGAAAGGGCAGGCGAATAAAGAAGTTGACGAGCGGAGTGGCTATGCCGTTGCGCGGAAGAGTTTTCTTAGCCCTCCGCACCTGCATGGCGCTGTCGGTCTCAGACCCTCCGCGGAGGCGTGTGTGCCGCAATGGTCATAGGCTGGGCAAGAAAACGCCCTTGCGCCGAGCGAAGTCTTGTGAAGAGCCTAAGTCTAGGGTGGGTCAATCGAGTGGCTGTTAGGCTGTCAGGCTGTTGCATGGGCTGTAAGCCACATACCTGACCTCAAGACTCCGAAGCCAGGATGTGTGCCTCGGCTGACATGCTGTGCCCCCCTTTTCATGCATCGGCAACAGCACGCGCGCAGAATGTCACGAAAAGCGAGGCGGTGGTTGAAGGGAAGAATCTTCCTCTATTGGTTTCTGTATCGATCTTCAGCATCGTTCGATGCTGTCTTGTTGTAACCATCCAATCCTTTCGTGAATACCCAAAGCCGTGCCATGCAACCCATTGCTTGCCTCTAGATGATGCAAGAGTAAAGAAAAATTAGATCCAAAATTTTCAACACCAATCCCACCGTAGCCATCCGGGCTCGGTCTGTAAACGCCATCCCAATGCAGGTGAATGCAAAGAAAAGCACAACCAACCAGTGGTATTGTGCGACAGGGGTTATGGGTTGAAGGAAAAACCGCCAGAAGACTCAATCAAGTCGTGTCGCTGTCATCCACATCGTTTCGTTCCTTCGTTCCGCATCGTCGTTCAATCCTTTCTTCGACCCCTTCATACGTGACTGTGCTCCGCTCATGCTCGCTCTAAGAACTGCAGTCGAAGCAAGAGAAAGGAAATGAAAAAGATAGTGTACGGTCCCAACAGTGGGAAGCACCCGTGAGCAAAAGCTGGTATCCAAAAAGCCGCCAGGCGATGGTAAATGCTAAATTGTCATCCGTCGTTGAATTTACACCCGGACACCAGCGTTGCCCAGGAAGCGGGCGAAGAAGCCGCCACTGGTCTTGGGCTTCTTGGACGGCTTCTCGCCATCCACGAGCTGCTGCTCCATCGGCAGAGGCAGCTGCGAGTGGTACATGGCCTTGTACGCCTTGGGCGGCGCCTGCGGCATGTGCACAACCGCCGCACCGGTGATACTGTCGTAACGGTGGACCGACGGCATCTCCGAGTGGTAGATGGAGCTGGGCGTCGACTCGGTGCTGCTGGAGAGATCCGAGTGCGACGAAGCAGCCGACCCGGAACGCTGAGGCGGCGAGAGCGATGGCATGCGGGACGAGGAGCCAGACGTGCTGCTGGTGGAGGGGCGGCTGTCGAGGCGGTACCTCGAGTAGGGGTTGCTGAGCTCGGCAGGAGGCGCGATGGTGCCGTTCTTGAGCTGGTGAGCGCAGTACTCGAGGGAGACGGAGTGGCCAAGCTCCTGGTAGTACGTCTGGATCTCGCGAAGCTGCTTGATCTTCTTGAGGTGCTGGGCCCGCTCGGCCTGGCGGACCTGGTAGTCCCGGATGGGGGCGAGGAAAGGCTCCAGGTGGAAGTAGAGATCGTCCTGGGTGATGCGGAGGTCCCAGTCGAGAAGGAAGAGGAGCTGCTTCTCCATGAGGTTGACCTCGGTGAGCGAAAAGCCAAATTGCTCGTAGCCGCGGACGGTGCTGTAGCGGGCCCAGTGCTTGTTCTTGGGAGAGGAGTCGTTGAGGTTCTTGGCGGCGAGGATGAGGGAGGCCAGGAAGATGCGGTGGACGGTGCAGCGCATGCCCTTGGCGACAGGAGGAAGGCGCGCCTTGAGCCTCGCCAGGTAGACAAGGGAGCTCATGAGGGTGGCGACACCGACATGTGACCTGTCAACGAGCGACATGATGAAGGCCTCGACGGAGGGCAGCGCGGGGTCCCGGCCGAAGGTCTGAGCGTGGCCTTGGGGAGGAGTCGCGGGAGGCGTGGGAGGAAGGTTCTTGTTGACGTTGCTTTGCTGCTGGGGAGTCTCGCAGCGGATGACCTCGGATGCCTTGCGGGCCAGGTAGGCGATCATCTCCTTGGAGACGGGGAGCTGGATGAAGTAGTCGAGGGCAGCGGCATTCTGCTCGGGCGTGGCGGAGTAGGAAACCATCTTGAACTATGTCGCAGGAAGGATGGATCTTGTCGGACAGCGAGGGTTTGATATAGGGCCGCGGAACAATAGACTATTGTTCGAGACACTGAATAGGTTGGAGAATCCTATTGTCTGGTGGTGATCCCCGGGTAGGTGGACAATAGCGGGAGGACGGGGATATTAGATTAAGGCCACGAGGCGGTGAGGTGAAGTGAGAGAAGATGCAACGACGGAATAGATGCAATTAGTTCGCAAGGCTCCCCGACCGGCAGAAAGCGATTCGTATGATTAGCTCGAAGATGGAATGAAACCCGAAGCGGAAAGGCGCAGCGGTAGGCAGGGTTGATTTCGCCGAGGGCTGAGGCTGAGGAAAAGAAGGATGCAGCGGGGCGGAGCTCCAACAACCAGGCGGAGTCTGCGGGGAAGTGAGGGAAGAAACGAACAAAAAGGAAGTGTTGGTTGGCGAGTGCTGAGTGCTGTTGCAGCGACGGCACGCTCGAGTACTTATGTGCGAGAGTCGCTGGTAATGGGCAGCGATCCTGGGGTGGGCGGCGGGTGCGGCCAACGATTGGCTCAGAGGCGTCTACACGCGCAGCGGCCCTGGACGGCGCCAAAGGCAGGCGGGCGGCAGATCGAACAAAGTGACAGGCTGTCGCGCTGTTTCAGCCGGCGCGCTGGAGCCCGTGTTTCAAGCGGCGTGGGCGCGCAGCCAGTCCACGCTGTCCGTTTGCAGAGCTCTCGAGTGCTGTTTCGCGAGTGCACCCGCTCAGCGCATGCAAGGTCTCTGCACGCTGCCGGGCGGACAAAGGGCCGTCCAAGCCAGGAGGTGTGTCGGATGATGGGTGCTGTCGGCCTCTCGCTCGGCACTGCTGACTTGCACTGGGGCTTGGCCGTTGCTGCACGCTGCGGCGCTAGGTCTGCCGGCGTGCGGGCTAGTAGAGGGCGTCGGTGGTGGTGTTGCGGATGGCACGATGCTTGAGAGGTTCACGTGCGGGCGAGTGGTGAGAGGACGGGATCAAGTGCTCAGCGTGCAGCTCGCACGCGGCATCGCAGCGTATAAGTCTGCGCAGGCGCAGGGCGCCGCGCGGGCAGTGGGCTGGGCTTTGGGTCGCCATCGCCCGTCTCCTTGGTTACGAACCTGTATAGCGTGGTGTGGGGGCAACGATCCCCAGCCACTGCGTTCTGTACGTGGCCGCCAAAAGGTGTATTCGTGTCGGCCGATCTTGAGAGGGTCGCCAAGCCCGGCTAGTACTTGATTGTCACAGAGCGACAGCTGTCCGTCGAGCCACAGCCCACGCGAGCATTCCCTTCACCAGCCGTCGAATTCCCCTCCAGCGGCCGCATGCGGACAGAACCGCCGTCCTTGCCTGGGCTCCAGAGCCTCGTCCGCGCCGGCTGCTGGCGGGCCGCGGCATGCGGTGTGGCAGTGCCCAAGACATGGTGCTTTGCTATGACGCAGATCTCTCCTTCTATCCGGTTAGATTTTCAGCTCACAGGGCCGAAAGAGTGGGCTTCAGGGCGTTCCCCATGCCGATGCCTGGTTCGCCTGACCTGCCGCGGCGCCCATACGTAGCCAGCTGGGACTTTACGCCCAAGAGAGAATGCTGCACTGCCTGCCTCGAGAGATCTGTAAGCCGCAGCCTTACCCGTCGCTGCCCGTCGTCGTCGCCACACGCCAGGTCGAGCTGCGCCGGCCCGGGACACGAGTTTGCCACGCCTCAATCCAGCACACTGACCGACAACTGCGGGGGGATTGCGGCGTGGACTGCTGCGCGGTCCATTGCGTGCGCAAGTGTGGCTTGCAGCTTTGCATGAGCCTCACGGCGATGATGTAGCCAAAGCCAGTTGGTCCCATGTCCACCGCTCTTCTCCAGAACTCGGTGCGTCACTCCGCTCCTCGGGCGCGCTCCGACCGGCCGACGATGGGTCGATGGCAAACACACTGCTTTGTTGAGGACAAGCCACCTCCCAGAATATCGCGAGCGTCGCGCTTCGGCCGGCGCGCGGGAGGCCTAGAATTGCGTGCAGACGGGTGATGCCTCCTTCCGGGGACCGTTATAGATAGCCGCCCACTGCACCTGCAGGGCAGCGTTTGGCGCTGCTGGGCGCTTACTCACGCACCCTTCCTCCGCTTCTCATTCGTCCGACGCTCATTGCTCGACTCTAAATCCAGCCATGCGATCTGCTGGCCGGCTGTTCGAATCCCCCTGTGGACTTCTATTCTGGAACGCTTGCTACGCACCCGCGCTTCTAGAATCGCAATCCTGGCGAAACGCGTCCTGTTCTTGGCCGCCTGCCGCCTGTCCTGAGGCAGGAAACATCGTTTGAAACAAAGTCGCTGCGCGCACCCGCCCGTCTTGGATGGTGGAGAACCCGGAATTCAGAAGCGGGCGCAGCATACAGCTCAGCATCAGTAAGCGCCCGCATCACCTTTTATCAATATTTCCGTACCGGACTTTTCCCTTGCAGAGAATACCCCTGCTTTTTCTCTTTTTTTTTTTAAAAAAAGCTTCGGATAGCAGCACGCATTGACGGTCCTACTGTCCCCGCAAAAAATACTACAATGCCACCATGAAACGGTAACGCCGCGCTTTATTTAGCTTACGATACACAACAGCCAGCAATGCGGGTTTCCGTCAAGTATTTTTGGGCGGCGCTTCCCCAACAGCAGAGTGCAATCTTTTTTTGCGTGTAAGCAATTTGTCCCATGCGGAATACCTCTTGTTGACAGCTGCGAGACTGAGCGTCCCACCGCTCACTTCGAATTGGACCCGCTGGCATCAGACCATGCTTATCTGGTCTTCACCTACGCCTGCCTATCTTTGACTTTTTTCTCGCGTCTTTTTTTATCCCTTTCACCACCATGAAGAGTCATGTAGACTCACCGCAAGTCTTTTCAGAGCACCGACATTGCACATCAGTGGATCAACCTTCCCGTATTGCACGTACGCACGAACCAGTGCTTTATTGATAAACCGCAATGTCCCAGACCTTCTATAAGACACCGATGAACCACTCCCAAGTCGACCCTATCCAATCCTCCGAAAGAGAGCCAGTCCGCTTTGGGCAAGCCGGCGTATGAAAGCTTGAGTAGAATGGTTGCAAGTATGAAATACAGGGTTCGCCCAGAGGCGCGGGGTATTTTCACTGTTGAGAAGAGACGCCTAGGACCCCCGTAAAACACCAAGCCATAGAACGCCAGACGAGGGTGAAAAAGAAAGAAAAAAGCAGGGAAATATTTCTGGGAAAATTTGTACAGTGAGTGCCTCCCATCAGCCCCAAAAAGATATAAAAATAAAAAGAACTCCACACCGAGATCTAGCTCCGTTTGTTGCGCCGCTTTTTCAAAAACAAAAGGGTCAAAATTCCGCGCCAGAAGAAACCGCATGCAGCCTTCTGAAAGAACGACGCCCCGAAGAACGCAGTTGACATGCATGAAAGTACCGCCCCCCTCTTCATATGCTTCTCAGTTCCTTCCTCGCTTGGTCTTAATTCTGTGCAAGAAGCCCCTGACGCTCATTCTCTTCTTCTGCTTGCTTCCCTTCTCTTCGTCAAACGCCTTCCCAGTCTCCAGAGGAAGTTTCACTTCACTGATAGATCCGTCTCCGTTTCCATTCACATAATACCGAGACTGCGCTACGGGCGAGACAGATTGACGCGGCTTTGGCCTTTCTTTCGTGCTCTTGCTCCGTGTAGGAACAAGATCTCGTGTAGGGGCTTCAATTGCACCGTCACTGCGACCAGGAGTCGAATGATTCGCCTGTAAGTACGTCGGCGGAACTTGTAGGGTTGCTCGCTCCGACCTCAGATCCCGCTCTTTTGACACTTGGCGCGGCGTCGGTTCATCGTTGCTCGATGCCAAGGACGAAGCGTATTCCCCCGAGTTCTTGGGAGTGCGGTCTTCGATCATCGGAAGCATGATGTGGGCAGCCTCGGTAACGGTGAACCGATGGGGTCGGTCGGTATCTTCCTCCGTGTTGATCCTATACATGTCTTGCCCGGCTAATCCTGACATCCCTTTCGGACCACTGCTGTGCCGCTTCGGGTTCCTTTTACTAGATGCACGCTGCATGAAGGCGGTTCCGGTGGAGTTTGCGCGACGGGAGCGAGTAGTGCTGGAGGTTTTGGCAGTGGATGGAGGTGTTGAGTCGGATGCATTGTATTCGCCATTGAGCGCTGCCAGCGCGCTGTTCCGGTGCAACAACATCCTGGAAACGCTCCTCAGGCTGTGGTGTTTTTCGCTTTGGTTGTCCGGGATGCCAGGAGAGCTGGACCTCGACATGCTGCCATTCATGCTGGCCATGCTGACGGTACGTATAGGCGCACAGGGCATGATTGGTGAGCCGCACAGGGGTGAGGCCGGCACACTGTCCCGTTCGCGGCCCGGCTTTTCATAGCGGAAGACAGTCGACCATTTCTCTCGAAATGCCACCCAGATACCACTGATCAGGATGAATTTCCTCAGAGTTTCATCGGTAGTCAGCAGGGGGCGAGGCTCGGAGTTGTCGGTCAAGCTCTGAGATGCCGCACCATCGCTGAAAGTAGGCGAGGCAAGTGGAGAAGCGACATTGGTCTGAGGTGGTATCGAGTACTGATCCCAGACATCAATGCCAGCTTTTGTCATGGTGGCGATAACAGGATGCCGCCGGCGATCCGGGCTAATGGTGCTGAAGGTGAACTTTCGATCCTCAGCAGCATTATCAGGTTGCGAATAATTGGCAGATTTCCGTTTCCCTTGAGCCTTGGGTACCCATCTTGCCTTGGACTGCAGGCCGTGCTCATCGGTAGCAACAAACTCGTAGCCGCCGTTCTGCATAAAGGTCGCCTCCCACACAGTGTCATCGTCCATACAGATTTCCGTCCGCTCGTCTCTGATGTTGAAACAGACAACGCCAATGACTTCACGAGAGTCCAGGTCCTCATCGGAATCGCTATGGTCGTCTGTACCACTGTAATCCCCAGCCCTCACAACCACCACATCGTCTGGACCCAGCCTGTCCCTATGCTTGAATACTCTACGGAACTTACGCTTTAGCCTGGGAGCGAAGGTGGTTGAAGGAATGGCCTCGAAAGCGGGCTTTGGCCTTGAGTTCGCCGAAGACTGGTGTAGCTGAAGGAGGACCTTGGGGCGGAGGTGTAACGGGCCTACACGTGGAGGTGGGTGGGCGAGAGCGTAGTTCGTCTTGGGACGCGCAGGTCGCTTGCGCGAGCGGTCGTCGGTCGAGGTGGTGGTGGTGCTACGAATGGAAGGCGGACGTGACGAAGACGCGCTACTCTCGGGGGGCAGGGCAAACATGATGGACTTCCTGGACGAGGCATGCGAGGGTCGGCCGTCGACGCTAACGCTTTTCCTGGCGGGGAGCGGGGTGACCTGCGGTCTCTGCTGGCGGACTGTCGAGGAGAGGACGTTCAATGGAGAACGAGGGGGAGGAGAGGTGGGATGAAGGGGAGAGGGCGTGCGCGGGGCGGAGAACTCGTGGCCATGCTGCGCGGCAGCGTCCGCGGTCAGCATGGACAGGAACATGGTGCTCAGCCAGGCAGACGAATGGTCGCGGGGGAAATCATCCCAGTGTTGGCACGTCCGTTCGAGGAGGGCCAAATTGTGGAGTCGGCGTACCGGGCAGGCGTTGCAGAAGCGACTTTGCGTCCAAGGGAGGCTATGCTCAAGCTCGTACTGGAATTTGTTTCGACACAGTCGAGACGGGCGGGGAGCAGCAGTCGACAGCTGCGGCAGGACTGCAATGACGGCTCGCGCAGATCATGCACGAGGAGCGCAGGGGTCCGGTCGGTTGGGAGGCGTGGGCGCAGGGGTTGCGGTGTCGGCTGAGCCACCCTACCATGCGTGGCTCGGCGGGTGGAGAGTCGAGAGAGGCAGCAGGATTGGAGTAGGTGAGGGTGAGGGTGGAGAGGCGAGCGGCAAACAGGCGTGCGGACGGCGGCCTGCGGAACCAGGCTTTGTGTAGCTTACCTTTGTACCGCGGAGACGGCGGAAGCTCTTTCATTGCGGCTTTCGCAGCACTGATGCTTCACTCGGACGACAAGTGGTTCCGGTCCGCCTCATCAGCCTGGGCGGCGTAAACTTCGCCCTGCGGGAGCCTGCGCGCGCTTGCTTATCCATGCGATTCGGCCACGGCCTTTCGGAGCTTGCCTCTCCCGCCCGCGCACAAGGCCCGTCCTGCGGCCGCGGCCCACCGGCCTTCCAACGGCGGCGCTGCTTGCGAGCGCGCTGTCGGCCGATCCGGACAGCGACCACCACAGCTCCAGCTCCAGCTGCAGCTCCCAGCGGTGAGCTCGCCAGCGTGGTTGTCGCTGCCTGCTGGCCACGACTTGCGGGCCTGGTGGAGCCGCGGACGCCTCTCGCCGCCAGCGGAGGGATCTGACGCATTGGCTCGATCGGACCACGGAAACGCGGCACCTTGCACTCGCTGCGCACGGAGTGTTGCGCCCAAAATATCTGTTCAGGATCCGTCACGTGCGCCGCAGGACGCAGCGCCCCTTCCCCCAGCGAACCTACGCGAAACCGCCGGCTCGGTGGCTCGGGCCTGCTCTTTACGCTGCGTCGGACCCGCGCCGTCCCGCTCCTCCAAGCTCATAGAAGCTCCCCCTATGACGCCCCTCCGCGTGACGGACCAAGTGCCACCTCCTCCCTGTCCCACCGCCCGGAAAATGGCTCGTTCGGACGTTTACAGTCGCCCGCTTGATCGTCCGTTCAGCGCGCTCGTAATCGTTTTCGCGGCCTGGAAGGCACTCCTGCTGCTTACGGCTTTCGCCAGCCCCGGCCCTGGCTATGACACGTCGACGACGCTTCTACTAGGCCAGGATGCTGCTGCCTCCACGCTGGCGACCACTTCAGTGCCGTGGTCTGCGACGCCCGGCGAGCGCCTCGTCAGCAAGCTTGTCCGCTGGGATGCCATTTATTTCACCGCCGCTGCCGAGCGTGGCTACCAGCATGAGCAGGAATGGGCTTTCAGCTGGGCCTTCAGCCACCTGATGGCCAACGCCGCCAAAAGTATGCCTGCTCGCTCTCTTTGCCCGTTCCGTCCAGCAGGATGCTGACTCACTGCTAGTCCTGCCTCTTGCGGGTGATCATTTGGCCACGCTTGCCTGGTCTGGCGTTATCCTTTCTAATGTCTCACACCTACTTTCGGTCTTGGTGCTGTACCAGCTGGTTACCCTGATGTTCCCCGGCCCAACTCTGCGCAAGACCGCGTTTTTGACTGCCGCTCTCCACGTGCTTTCTCCCGCCGGCCTGTTTCTCAGCGCGCCTTACGGAGAGGCGTTATTCTCGCTGCTGAATTTCTTAGGAATGCTGTGCTACGCCTACGCTCGCGTGCGGCCCAATGGACATGCTGCTTATTTCCTCTGCATGCTTGCTTCAGGACTCTGTTTCGGCCTTGCCACAATGGTGCGCACCAACGGTTTACTCAGTGGCCTCATTCTGCTCTATGATGTTTTGCGCTCTCTGCCTGGACTCCTCGGCCCGAATCGCGCAATTATTGACGCATTCGTAAAGCTCGCCGGCACTATTTTGGCGGGATTCATGGTCGCTGGCGGTTCAATCATCCCTCAGTGGGTGGCGTATCAGCAATACTGTACCTTGGTAGGTCTGCCATATATTTGGCTCCACGAACTTCAGCTCACGCATACCAGGACCATGCGAGGCCGTGGTGTGCAAAGTTACCACCTAGCATTTATACTTGGGTACAAAATCATTATTGGTAGGTCAATTTCCTTATACATATCCTTTCCTAACAACATAAAGGAACGTGGGCTTCTTACGTTATTGGACGCTATCCAATATTCCGCTGTTTTTGCTAGCTGCGCCTACTTTATGGATCATGGTACGCTCTGCTCTTCGAGTCATTCATCGGTATGTTTATGAACTTAAATATCCTAGCTCTGAGGCCTTCATTTGGCGATTTATGATTGATTTCCAAGCAGATTCTCCGTTCGTTCCGTGACGGCGGAGCTGCTCTCGACCGAGCAGGTTCCCCTACGAACCGAAACGCCTCACCTTCTCGTGGCCTTTGGCATCCCTCAGCTCGCCCTTGCAATGCTGGCTACGACAAATTTCCATGTCCAGATCGTCAATCGCATATCCTCAGGGTACCCTATATGGTATCTTGGGATCGCTTCTGGTATGGACTATGTGAGCGACCCACTTAGCATCGCTTTCGCGTCCAAGGATACGTGCAAGTCCATTGTTCGACTGATGATGATCTACGCAATTGTGCAAGGGGCTCTTTTTGCAAGCTTCTTGCCTCCTGCGTGAGCTGGATCCACAATGCTTCGGCTTCCGGAGCATCCGACATGTCTCCGTCGAGATCCGGCGACAAGCGCAATTTGACTCGGCAGCAAGGAAGCTCATGCTGGAAGTTTTTTTTCGTCCGCGCCGTCCGAGGTGCTTACTCGCCTCAGGAAAATTTGGCGCGCCTGTCCCTTCTGCAACAGGATATAAGAGGGATCTCCGTCCATTATGAAGGACGCCGCAACCCCAGTCCAGGCTGTCCACTGGTGCTGCTATAAGTAAGGAAGCGAAACTATCCGTAAATATGAGCGAGCTCTGCAGGTGTACCAATACTTTCAGTTCCGGAAAGTCTTCTCCGCTGACCACTAATCAGAGTTCAGGTCATTCAAGATAAGCGAATGGAGTGCGTCACCGTCTGCATGGCACCTGCATACAGCTGCAAGGCACGCATGCAAAGTCTTGTCTCAAATTTCTGAAATCGTGCAACAGAGTCCTGCTTGCCAATGACATTTGATTCTACAAAGTTGTTACAGTGGCAAGTCGCACACTACTCGTGTTACACCGTTGAACGTCTGTCGCGTCGCCAGCGTTTCGTTTCGGAATCTGCATGAGAAATTTGCGGGAGGGAAAAAAGGCAGAGGTGTAACACAGAAGGATTCTACTGGAACTGACTTGGCCAAGCCATGCTCAGCAAGGAGGGGCCAACGAGGGCCGGAAGTCTTGAGCTGAACTTGTCCTGTCATGAAGAAGATCACCCTACAAAGCGGACCGCACGTTTCCCTAATGTGTGGTAATTGCGTGAGTTAGCTGTCGTCTGACAGGCATGGTGCCTTGTAATAGAACACGGTATTGAAGGTTATTAGGATACAATGGCGTCCCAGATGGAACTTCAGGTCCCAATCACCAGAAGTCTCGTCAGCGTTGGTGCGTAGAGAACCTCCGATGTCTCCTCTTAGGGTTTACATAGAGAGGAAGAATTCCTTGGCATCTTCTCAGTGTATTGTGATTGAAAAGGTTCAGCTGCCGCCCTGGAAGCCATGTGCCTCCCACCCCTTCTCAAAGTCGTGGAGATGACCCCTGCAAGGTACATTTTTAGTGATTCCTGTCAGGAGGCTCTACACGCGTTAGCTTTCACCATCCAGACCATTGCAAGCAACGCCCGGCACCATGGCTGTCTGTAAATGGAATCATTTGCGCAACATGATCAGCCTGTAAGGTCTGCTCCCGCTAATGAAGCGGTAGGGTCCCTGATATAAAATAACTTATGATTGCTGATTTGGAGTCTGGTGGCAGTCTCTCCCTTCAGCTCTATTCATTCAGACCGACAAGCTGTGCTTCGGTGGCATGATGGTCGCCTCGGTGGCTTTCTTGGTATTCTTCGTTCACTTCGCCTTTGGTGCACTTCATGGGAGACAAGTGCGGATGAAACGATGCGGAGACGTCGACAACTGTGCCCAGGCTGTCACCGGGACCAGCGCCTATTCCATCGTCTCGGATGTGCGACCTTCGGACTGTTCTAGTTTCATGACCGATACCATTACCATGGGCGGCGAAGTGTGAGTTGAATGCTCAACCCACCCTGTCCTGTGGCTAAGTTAAAGAGGACTTTGACAACAACCATCACATCATCTCCAAATGCCAGCGTCGCTCTCAGCAAGAGGCAGGATGAGCCTCCCGGAAAGTCTGTACCATGGTACGCGTGGCCATGTGATGTTGAGAGATACGCGGAAGTATGCTCTTGTGCTGGTTTCCCGCCAGCCACAATAACAGAGAAAGCGAAGGTGAAATAGATACGTCCAAACCGAGGCATAGCATGCCGGGCTAATTGCTGGAGCAGACCACCACCAAAACTGTCACCGTTACTCCCTTGCATGGGAACAGTAGTAATTTCAACGTCCCAGCTTCTAGAATGTCGGCATCCATAACCACTCCATCCCTAATCCGGCCTAACTCCTCAACTTCATCCTTTCCATGGACCAAACACGCCACTAGTCAGCATCCCAATAGAAAGACCGCCACCGACCGGCAGCGTTCTAGTACCATCGACTCTATGACTTCCATCAACTTCACGTTGATTACACTATCATGGGGCGACCCTGAGACTTCCACCTCGTCACGGAGATCGGCGACCTGGACTACATTGAATGTCACTACAACAACCGCTACAGTGACTTGTACAGCGGTCGAGGGTCGAACGATCTGTCCTACGTCGACTCTGGTGAGGCAGCCGTGCGCCCCGCCAACACCAAATCTTTGTCCTGATGCAGGAAGTGGGTGCGTGGATCTCAAAACCGACGCGAAAAATTGTGGGAAATGCGGGCACAGGGTATGTTCTTGCTCAATGGATCCGCGTCGAAAACACTAACCTGGTACCAGTGTTCTAGCGGGGCGTGCCAGAACGGGGTGTGTAGCACCGCGAGCTGCACAGGGTCGTCATGTGGGAAGTTCAGCTCGTGCTTGGAAGGCGATAGTACGTGCATCTGCGGCAGTGCGGTTGACGGGACCGGTTTCTGCCTTGATGGGAATATTGCGTGCGGGGGGCTGCGTGGCTGCGACTCTAACTCGGATTGCTCGGTCGGCGAAATCTGCGCTGTGGGCACCTGTTGTGATCGAAATGTATGCATCAAGAGTGACACGTGCGAAAACTCAGGCGGTTCGGCAAGGGGGGTTTTCATGTCCAGGCTGACTGGGAAGGAGGCAACGGTTGGTGGAGATTACATGGATTACCTGGAGCAGCCACATGTGTGAGCTCATCACGGACGGGCCTTGTTATCAAAATAAAGATGATGCCTGGTCTATATGGTGCCTACCTACTATCAACTCAACTGGATGTTTTTCTGCTACGAAACACGACTCGTCTACATTTGCTTTTTTTTTTTTCCCTAATGGTATGTTCTGTCGCCCCGGTGCTTAGGCAATCCCGATCAGAATCTCTTACCACGTCCTACTCCTGCAGCATATATTACAGGCGGAAAGCAGTCGATAGAGAGGGGAAAAAAAAAAAAAACCAGCAGTGTTTGCAAAGCTACTTCGCAAGCGGCGGGGCGTAGTCTTGGCACACGCCACTGGTCGAAGCTCCGAGAAGCCGCGGCCTTCCAGAACAAACGCAGAAGCAACAATTTCTAAACGCCCCGCCGCAAGCTTCCTTGCCAGATAATGCTCGATCCTGCATACCATTCCCTCTACCCGGCCTGATGCCGCCCTCTTACTTCTACCACCTGGCCTTCGAACTGTACCCTCACCCACCAAAACCCCACGCCGCCGTTGCAGACGTCGAACCGCTTTTCGTACCGCCGCCTGGCACCGATATATTCGCCAGCGACCTCCCTGTGCACCGCATTTCCTCCTGGGCATCGCCGTCCCGCTCGCGCAAGAATATCCGCCGTAGCAAGACCGCCTACAGCGTCGACCTCAGCAACAATCGGCCAGCCGTGGCGCAGAGGCCATCGTACAGCGAGCGCAGGAACAGCCACCTCGACAACAGCACCCCCGGTAGCGAGGCGCTTTACCTCCCCCCAAAGAAGCCTGCGGGCAGCACTGCGGCAACAGCGACGAAGGACTGGCGCTTCGACCGCGTGTCGATCCAGAGCATCGATATGGAGGAAGCGCGGGCCGCCCACAAGGACGACGCTGGAGCTCGCGGCAAGTCCGTGGGCAATACTGCGCGCGCGGCAGGCTCCGGCCTGGCAACCAAAGGCAAATTCATCCCGGCCGACCCGAAGAACACAGAGGTGGGGTGGGGCGTGGTGCACCTGTACCGCGATGCCCAGGAGACGCCTGGTCTCTACGATGACACGGCTTCGAGCGCTGGCTCGGACGGTGGCGGGGTGGGAAACGATGGCGAGAAGCAGACCTTCAACGAAGAGGATTGCACCACCTTGTGCATTCTGGCAGTGCCATCGTACATGACACCGTCTGATTTTCTGGGCTATGTCGGAGAGCAGACGAGAGAAGACGTCAGTCACTTCAGACTGATCAGAACGGGCCGCGCCAATAAATACATGGTCTTGATGAAGTTCAGGGAAGCTAAGAAGGCTAGGCAATGGTGGAAGGAATGGAATGGAAAGTTGTTCAATAGCATGGAGGTACGTTTGACCCTGCGTTGGCACCGATCGAACTAACACTGAGTGTACAGCCAGAGAACTGTCATGTTGTCTTTGTCAAATCAATTGAATTCCAACCCTCTGGAGGAGACAACGACCCTTCAAGCTTCCCTAACATGAACAATGACCCCTTCACCCCCTCCGCGAGACCGACTCCATCGGCACCCATCCCCGCAGGTTCTTCATCTGCAGTTGACTCTGGTTCACTGGCATCACTGAGCACAAAGCCTCTCCCGCCACCTACCTCATCGTTAGTGGAGCTACCCACATGCCCTGTGTGCTTGGAACGCATGGACGAGACTACTGGACTCCTGACGATCCTTTGTCAGCACGTCTTCCACTGCGCGTGTCTGGAAAAATGGCGCGGCAGCGGATGTCCCGTTTGCCGGTACACACAAAACGACTCCCTGATCGCCCGCGGGTATGCGTCTGACGGCGAGGGCCCCGAGAACGAGTGCTCGGTATGCGGCACGTCGTCGAACCTCTGGATATGCCTGATCTGCGGCAACATCGGCTGCGGCCGGTACGACTCCGCCCACGCCTTCCAGCATTACGAGGCCACGAGCCACAGCTATGCCATGGATATCGCAACACAGCATGTGTGGGACTACGCTGGCGATGGCTACGTGCATCGGCTCATCCAGAACAAGGCCGACGGCAAGCTCGTCGACTTGCCCGCTGCGCATGCTAATTCGCAGCATCCTAACAACAGTATGACCGGCATGGGCGCCGACACGGTGCCGCGCGAGAAGCTAGACAACATGGGCGCCGAGTACGCGTACCTGCTGACCAGCCAGCTCGACAGTCAGCGACTGTATTTCGAGGAGCAAGTGGAACGCGCGGTTGACAAGGCTGCCAAAGCATCGGCCGCGGCCGAGGAGGCGGCCGCGGCGGCGACGGCCATCGCGCAGCAGCTTCGTGAGTTGCAGACGCAGCACAAGGACGCGAAGGCTACCATCACCTCGTTGGAGAAGGACGTCCAGCGCTTGACGACACGCGCGACGAAATCCGATGAGCTGGCGCGCTCGATGACGAAGCAGTTTCAGGAGGAGAAGAGCGTCAGCGGGGCGCTGATGCAGCGAATCAAGCACCTCGATGCCAAGTTCGCGGAGGTGGAAGAGAGGAACAAGGCCCTCGAGGCGGAGAAGAGGGATCTCGAGGAGCAGAATCGGGATTTGAGCTTCTTCATCTCCGGGCAAGAGAAGCTTAGAGAGCTGGGTGAAGAAGGCGCTGAAGGGGGGCTGAACGAGGATGAGGTCAGAGAAGGAAGGGTGGAGGTTGGCGCCACTCCAGAGGAAAAGGGGAAGCGGAGGAAGGGGAAGGGCAGGAAATGATGAGGTTGCGCGTTGTTCAGACGGTCGGCATGGGACATGGACGGCAGCTTTATACCCCCCAATTGATTTTGATTGCATTCGCCGGTTACCGCGTGGGCTCAGAGATGGTATTGCGGCGTAGTCATGAATGCTGCATTGCTCCATTGCACCTGTGCTTTGGAGGTGTCGACGTCAGCATTGCATGGATATTGAAATCAGTCAGAATTCATATGGCGGTCGCGAGCCAAGATAGCGACGTGAAGAGACAGACAAATGGCGCCATTTGTCGTCAACTGCGCAGCCAAGAATGTACCCACAAGGATATCTGTAACATGAGTGTTGAATGGCATGATCACACTGGATGGGTTTGTCTTGGCACCGTGATTGGTGTTGTTCATTCGCAGCTGCAACTCGCTCGTATCCATAGCGTGACGTCACTTATGACCTTCCTCTTTTGGTCTAGCTCTAGTTGTTGTTATAGCTGCCTGCCACAGCTTCACGAGCTCCTCACGCCTCTCTCCACCATAAAGACCCACGGAAAGTCCTGCACATTCGGACTCAAAGAACCAGTTCTCTGAGACTGCATCCACAGCCATCATGGACCAGTACCCCGCCAAGCTATCCCAGCCACATCCAACGGCCGCCTCACCCCCGCCCGACTGTGGCGCCCACCCAGCTCTTCATGAACCTCTGCCTTACCCTCCCACCAGCTTCGATCCCCAATCTTTCACCTGCATCACGCCCCCTTACGGTTCTCGCGCTGCTCCGCTCTTCGCGGAATGCTGCGACAGTCCGGTCCTCAACCTCACAACCGTCCACCTCACTTCTGAAGGCCCCTCTTCCTGCGCTGCTTACTGCAACGTCAAGCCTGACCGTCTTCTCGTCAGCGATTATCAATCGAGCGACTTCTATACATGCGTGTTCGGCGGGCCGGAGCAAGATAAGGATGTCTATGTCCAGCTTGAGTGTTGGGATGGTGAAGGTTTCGTCGGAGGTCTGGATTGGGAGGATCGCTTCGCGGAGAACGATGACAGCAACCTCAAGAAGCGAAGTGCGCAGGAGAACACCGACGCTCCGGAATCTTCGTCGGCGTCCACCACCACCTACGATCCGTCATTCTGGAGCAGTTTGATCTCTGCTGCGGCGACCGAGACGGCCAGCATCGCCCTGCCGACCGAGCCCATGACCCCGGTGCTGCCCACAACCACGACCGCCACCGCCACCAACGGAACCGCCGCATCGTCGTCAAATGCGAGCCTGGCTTCCGGAACCTTTGTGTCGGTGAGCGAAGTCTCCGGGACGAGATCCTCGACTAGCCCGGCCGAGACGTCCGCTTCGGCTACGTCCGGCGCGGCTAGCTCGGGAGGCTCCTCTGCATCTTCGAGCGCGAGCGCGGCAGAGTCTTCCTCAACTTCCGGGGCTGGCGTCCAGTTCGAGGGCGGATATGGCAAGTGGGTGTGCACTGGTCTCCTTCTCAGTTTTGTCTTTGCATCCCTTCAGTGATTCACGTTGTCTATGGCTCCACGTTGTATCTGAGCACGATATGATATACCCAATCATCAGCTATGAAAGTAATCCATAATTGGGGCGCGGGGGCGTCGTCTATAATATTGGGCTTACATATGTCATACTTAGGTTAAACCTACCCAGTAACTCTTACCCTATAAGTAGATGGAGGGTATGCAGTATATAGCAGAATCCAAGCTAGAAGCTCTGCTGAGCGTCTCGCCCTCATCCGTCCCGTATCCAGTCTCATATCCAGTCCTGGCCTCTTGCTTTCCGTCCAGCCGCCGAGCTCCTGTACACGCCGCTCTTCGCCGTCCTCCCGCCCATGCGCACCAGGCCAGACAAGTGCTGCACTCCGGCCAATACGCCATCGATGACCTGCACGTCTTCTCCCACGGCCTCCTCGACGGCCGCCTTCAAGGGCGTCATGCCGGCGCAGCCCAGTGTCAAGACATCGGCACCCTTGGCCACCAAGTCCCTAGCGACGTCGCACATGCGGGCGACGACCTCGTCCTGGCTCTTCTCGTGCAGGTCCAGGACGCTGAGGTCGCAGCTGGCGACGCCGGCACAGAAGCCGTCGAGGCCGTAGTGGCGCACGGCGTCCTCGTGCATGACGCGCGAGCGCGGGCTGACGGCGACGACGCCGAAGCGGCCGCCGAGGGCGCGCGCGGCGAAGTACAGCGACGACTCCATGATGCCGACGACGGGCTGGCGGCCGCCCAGCTCCTCGCGCAGCATGCGGATCAGCGCGTGGTCCGAGTAGCACGCGACCAGCACGGCGTCGTGCGTGCTGGCGAGCGGCAGGACGGCGCGGGCGGCGGCGGCCGACGACATGACGTTGTCGAAGTTGCCCTCGACGGCCGAGGGGGCGGGACGCGGCGACGTGAAGCCCGTCACGGCGACGTCGGGGGGCAGCTGGGTTTGGCACATGGCCACGCAGGCGTCGGTCATGGATTTGGTGCTGTTGGGGTTGACGAGGAGGATGCGGATCTTCTTGTCAGGGGAGGAAGAGGTGCGGTTTGGCTGGCCGGGGGGCTCGACGACGCCGGTCTGATGGGTGATGCGGGCGTAGTGCTCGACGCGGCGGTGGCGGGCGAAGTCGAAGGTCCGCTCCTTGCCCGGGCGGCAGGCGTCGAGATCACAATCGGCGATGATGATTTCGTCTTGGTCTGGCGTCGTCGCCTCGGCCAGCAGCTCGCCTTCGGGACCGGTGATGCAGCTGCCGCCGATCAAGTCGTAGCGGCCATCGTCCAGGCCGCAGCGGGCGGCGCTGACGGAGAAGCAGGCGTTGGTGTAGCTGTGGGCCTGCATGACGAGCTTGTGGTGGAACAGGGCCTTGCGGCGCGCCTCATCCGGGTCCATGGCCTTGTCCGACCCCCACAGGTGCGGCGCGAAACCGGCCGTGTTGTAGCCGCAATACACGACCTCGACGCCCTGCAGACCCAGCACCCGCCAGCTCTCGGCCCAGCGCCGGTCGTTGCAGATCATCATGCCGAAGATGGGGTCGCCGCGCTCCGGAGGCGATTCGACCAGGCCCGGCACGCGGAATGCGTTGAAGCCAAGGTCGCCCGGCTTGAAGTAGCGCTTCTCCAGCTGGTTCGTGGCGTCGGGATCAGCGAAGGGCTCGAAGTCGCCAGGCAGATGGACCTTTCTGTATTTGGACAGCACCGAGCCGGTCTGGGCGTGGTAGTAGATGCAGGCATTGAACGTCTCGGCCTCATCCGTCTTCTCGGCGAAGCCTACGGCAATGTCGACGCCCAGACGGCGCGCCCGGTCAAACAGCGGCCGTGTCTGCGCCTGCGTGGTGATGTCACCGTGCTCGAAGAAGGAGCCCAACTCGGCCGGGTCGGTGATCAAGTGGCGTGGAAAGAAGGTGGTGAAAGCCGTCTCCGGGAAGAGGACCGACCTGGCGCCTTTGGCCGCTGCCGAGTCCAACAGGGCAAGCATGCGGCCGAGGGTTTTGGAGCGCGGGTCATTGTAGTGCGTAGCGCCCATCTGGGCCGCGGCGAGGCGGACTACGCGAGGCATGGTGGTGAATTGACGATAGGTGCAGAGAGCTCTAAAACCTTAGGACAACACGGCGGCAAGTAGATGGACACAAATCGTGGAGCTATCGACAACCCCGCGCCAGGCAGCGTCGATCGCAGTCTCGGGATCGACCCAGCGGCGCGGTTCATGATAGCCGATAGGGTGCGTGCGGTTGGTGATGCCGGGCAGCCTTCGGCCAGGGCGACGCTTGCCCGAGCGATAGCATGGCCTATCTCCTTATCGCACTCCACCACACCACGCGTTGTCGCAGTCTATACTAACATGAGTCTGCTCCCCTGCTACAGGCGGCCCAAGTCCTGCCCACCATGATTGCAAAGGTTGATATCGACCTCCTCATTGTGAACGCCACTGTGGTGGGTAGCTTCCCGGTCATCTCGAGTTGATCCTAACACACCTACCAGGTCACGGCTTCAGATGTCCTCCCCCAACAAGAGATTGCTATCCGAGATGGCAAGATTCTATTTCTCGGACAGGGCCTGACCTCTCTGTTCTCGGCCGCTTCCATTATCGATGCCCAGGGTGCATTCGTGACTCCTGGGGGCGTTGACTCGCACGTGCATCTCCACCAGGATAATTCTCCCACTGGTGACAATTTCGAGACCGGAACTCGTTCGGCCATCGCGGGCGGCACCACGACCATTCTGGCATTTGCCTCGCAAAGCCGCAAGGATGAGTCCCTCTATCCTGTCGTGGACGAGTACCACAATAGGGCACGTGGCCAGTCCTATTGCGACTACGGCTTCCATCTCATTCTCACCAACCCAACCAAGAACATCGTCGACGAGGAACTGCCCGTCCTGGTCAGGGACGGCATCAGCTCTGTCAAGATTTACATGACCTACGAGCCCTTGAAGCTGGCCGACCGCGAGATCCTCGACATCATGATGAGCACGCGCGCACTGGGCATGACGACCATGGTGCACGCCGAAAACAGCGACATGATATCCTGGATCACCGACCGCCTGGCCGAGCAGAACCTCACCGCCCCTTATTACCACGCTGTCAGCCGCCCGTCAATCGCCGAGGACGAGGCTACGTACCGCATCATCGCCCTCTCCGAGCTCATCGACATCCCCATCCTGATCGTGCACATGTCCAGCCGCACCGCCGCCGCACACGTCCGCGCCGCCCAGACACGCCTGCTGCCCATCCACGCAGAGACGTGCCCGCACTACCTTTACCTTACGTCCGACGCACTGAAGTCTCACGACGACGACCCCTTTTCCGGCGCGAAGCACATCTGCAGCCCGCCCCTGCGTGCCGACCGCATGGACCTGGACGCCATGTGGGCCGGATTGGTCAACGGCACCTTCACCACTTTCTCCTCGGACCACGCCCCCTCCAAGTACGACCACCCATGTGGCAAGAAGCTCGGCCTCTCTCCAGCCGATGGCTCCATGCATTACGCCAAGGTGCCCAACGGCTTGCCCGGCCTCGAGACGCGCATGCCAACGCTCTTCGAGGGTGGCGTGCTGACGGGACGCGTCTCGCCCCCGAAGTTCGTCGAGCTTACCGCTACGAATCCTGCGAAGCTATACGGCTTGGGCGACCGCAAGGGCGCCATCGCCCCCGGCTTCGACGCCGATTTGGTCATTTGGTACCCGACTCCCTCGCAGGTGCCGAGCGGTTCGGCTATGGGCGGTGCGGGTGCTGCGAAGGGCTCCGAGTCGGAGTCGTCTACGATGGATCCTTTCGCACTGACGAATGCCATGCTGCACCACGACATCGACTACACACCCTTCGAGGGAATGCACTTTTCCAACTGGCCGCGCTACACGATCCTGAGGGGCAAGGTCGTGTGGGATAGGGACAACGGCGGCATCGTCGGCGAGAAAGGCTTCGGCGGCTTCTTGAAGCGCGGGAGGAGCACGCTGAGCAAACCACGGGATGAGTGGGTCAATGAGTTCCGGCCTGGTGGGAAGGTCAGGGTGGCAATGGAAAGGGGGAGAACGGCACCGGCGTTGGATTAGGGTTTTTATTGGTTTGTGCCAATCGAGAATTGTGATTTAGTCTTTGAGAAAGTGCATACGGTCAAGGGAGCCTGATGTGGCTAAGAAAAGGGAAGTCTTCCCTAGGCTTATGAGTCTAGATAGACATTTCGGATGTTCTGCCGCTCTATTATCCGCGTAGTAAGGCTGGGAAGACGACTCGTGATTTAGTACCAAACACTGCTTGCTTCCAGGGGTAGTCGTACTTGACGTCAATATAAAGTTGTTGCGAGTCTATTACAACACTGGTCAGACGTCTTCCGAGTCGTAGGCGAAAAACTGCGCATTTGTCTGGTGATAATTCCCAGTATCCCACCGCAAATTCAAGTCCTTCTTCGTCTAGGTCTGAGTTAGACTCAGTCACACACTACTGTGCACTTAATAACGGTCAATTGATCCTATGTAATTGATCATCATCAAACTATACTTTTGAATGCTGTAGGGTGGTTCGGCCGTCGTACTGGACATTGGAATGTAAAGGATGCTGGGTCCTCATTCGGACTGGATCTTTTCGAGGTCCGGCTTGGTTTTGGCCATCTGCGGTTGGACTTGGTCGTCTACAGCTGGAATCTGTTCCAGCTCTTCTTATGGGAATAGACTCCGTCTGTTGACTCCGTTGAGTGGTCGGACCGTATCCGTATTAAATTTACCACTTAACATTAAGCTAAAGGTTTCAACACTGTCTTTTATCTTACAGGCTCTTGGCTGTATCCGCGTAGAAGGGTGCTTCACCACTAGTGCATGGAGAAATATATTTATATCTAAAACTATAAATGGAGTACCGTATAGCTGCAAAATTAGTAGAATCGCAGAGATGCTAAAACTCTTCTTAAGAATGCGTTCGACGTATCCTATAGATAGGTTAAGTTGCCGTATAAAGGGCTCGTAGTAAGTCTTTTAATATTAAATAATAGCTATTGGAGAAAACTAATCTTTTAGCCCTACGAAAGTACGCCTAGTAGATAATAAGTAACTTGGCTAGGAGAAGATTGTCCTCTATGGTTGTATAGTTAGACTTGATGCTTTTTAAACATTTATACGTTATATCTATCTCCGGGACCTTAAAGTCTATTAAGAAGTATTATATAGACTTTTTAAGATACTAAAGTCCTAGAGTTCTAAATAAACATTTAAATAGTATAAAATATAATATTCCCTAGTAAATATAACTAGCATAATACTGTTATGTAGTAATTTTATTCTAGGTAAATGTATTAATAGAATTTAGGGCAAGAAGTCGGATTACTATTAAGAAGTTGTACTGGTTGCGAAGTAAGCCGTACGAGTGACTGTCTATAAAGCAACGAGCCACGTAGCGTCATAGTAAGTGACGGTCACTAGGGACCGGAGATCCGAGCCGTGACAGTATGTAGCCGCCAACCGACAAAAAGAAAACGTTATAAAGGGAAGATATAACACTGGTAGGCCCTCTTATTTCTTGCACGAGGACTGGCACGTTTAGGATTTGTTATGTCTGGGTCCGCGATAAGTTTTTGAAGACAATCTTGAAGACTGAGAAATTTCGAGTATTTAATATCCGTCCTTTCCTTTACATCGTCTTACTCGATCTTATGTAGACATCTATTGGTGGATATTCGCTTGCATATGCATTGCGAAAGGGAATTCAGTGCTGACAATGGATGATGCCGCAAGTATAACTTGTGTCCGAAAACAGAGTGAGCTAACTGCACCGCTGCACAGCCCTCGGAATCAGCTCCAGCGGGGCTCGACTATAGGGACCGGAGGAACGGCCGCTTCTCGAGACATGTGAGCTTCCCTAGACATGATCGTCTTGGTGCACGACGACACCAATGGCGCCAAACCAACACCGTCAATGAGATAATGAAATCAAGAGCAGAGGGTAGAGATATGGAAGGGTCAGGTCTTAAGACGGACCTAGCCCCGGTAAGCAATTTTCAATTTACCACCAATCAAGTCCCAAGACTGGGAGTGGGTGGGACGGTGTTTGAGATCTAAACGTGCGCAGTCTCTTGTCTAAGCTATGCATTCTGGTCCAATCCCCCTATTGACGTCTTCAAATATATCACCATCATCATCATCGTTTTCATCGTTTTCATCACCTCGTGCTAGACTCCCATCATCGACCAATAGCAATAAAGCAAAGCCGGAAGAACTTCCAGAAAAATTAAACGAGTAAAAGATTAACGGGAAAACCCTCGGCAGAGAAAGGAAATAATTCGAGGCGACCTACATGTCACACATCTGAACCACAGAAGAAGAGTGGGATAAGGATATGGGGACAGATTGACTTGACTCGCACGAAAGGAGACGGTCAAGAGAAGAAACGGCCACTATGCAAAGGCCCCAACAAGTGTCATAGAAATCGCCACACCAAGACACCGCAATTAAAGATAGTTCCCAAACCATGCCGATAAAATATCAAAATGGCAAAGATGAAAGAAGGCGCAAGGAGAAAATCGGCAGCACCCAGAGCGCAGATATGACCCGGCAGCTGGCTTGTCTGCTTTCCTCCGTTTTATGCGAATGAGAAATCTAGAACAGACCCTGTAAGAATAGGAGGGTGAATAATCCACTTTTCGAGTTAACGGCAAATATCCACGACATCATCTCTCTCCACTCAATAATTTTGCTTTCTTCTTCTCAACCAATTTTTTGAGCTCGGCAAACTTAACAGGCTTAGGGAGGTAGTCATCGATGCCACTGCCCATTGCCTCTTCCTGAGCTTGAGCGGACGCTAAGCCAGTCAATGCCACAATTTTGGCCGGCATAACTCCCTTCTCATGCTCATATCTCCGAATTTCTCGAGTGCTCGCAAGGCCATCCATGACAGGCATTGAGATGTCCATGAGAACGAAGTCAAAGCTCTTGCGCGTACTTGAAGAGCTGTGCGAATTGGATTTAATCGTTGTCGTGGCATCTTTGTAACGTTCAAATGCCTCGAGGCCGTTTGTGGCCTCGGTATAGGCAAATTTATGCTTCTTCATGAACATGACCAAGAGCTGCAAGTTGATGGGGTTATCATCGACGACAAGGATCCGCAAATGCGGATTCTCAATGGAACTGGGGTCGCGGTTGAGCGCATTTTCGGACGGAGTCGGTGCGATAGCGGTAGCGGAGCTGGCAGAAGAAGTGTTGATAGCATCTCTCAGAAGTGATCTTTCCGGGACCTCAAGGCCGGAGTCTTCCTCGCTCCCACTCATACTGCGAATCGCCAAGGTGCGATGAGGTACGGGAGGTAATTGGTCAGGGTGGTAGCTGGCCTCCTGGTCATGCAGAACTGCTGGCGCTGAGATCGCTCGGCCGACTGGCGGTTTAGACCTCGAGTCTTCGATGTGCTTTAGGCAACCCATTATTATCCTTGCAAGTTTGCGTGGACCACATCTGGCACCTGTCAGCTACAAGCCCGTCACGGCAGTCTACGGCTCGCGAACAAGGGGTGGAAACTTACGGTTGCGAAACTACATTAACATGCCGCCCAAGGGCCTGCAGTCGATGTTCTTCTCTGGCCTTCAGTGCAATTTCCTCGCTCGGATTCCTGCACACTATCACCAGAGGCGCGGTGCCACTCTTGCTTGCATGGAACTCGAACAATTTATCCACCAAGGAGGGTTCGGTGACAAAATAAATGTCTGCATCAATTCCTTGCATCGTCGTAGATTCAATGACATCCATCTCAAACCAGTTATAGCAGGTATCTCGGAAGGAGGCGATAAGGCGATTGTCTTCTCCGGTAGGGTCTATGTGCCTAGAGACCTCAGGTATGAGAAGACAAGTGCTCATACCTCTCGTCGAAATGGTGGCAGGCATGATAGTGCTCTCCGGATCCTTTGCTTGATGCGCTGACAGGGGTAATGTGAGAAAGACGTCCACCTCGGTGCCGACATTTTTGGCGCTCTTCACGTCTATCGTTCCTCCAAGCGAATCTATGATCTGTCGAACGATGCTGAGTCCCAACCCGGTCCCAACAGCGAATGGATCCTCCTGAGAAAATGGCGAGAATAGGCGTGTCCTTTGGTATTCGACGGACATTCCAATTCCCGTGTCTACAATGCGGAGATGAGCCTCGAGCCGCGTCGGATCAACGCTCCTTGATGCTGACAAGTTCACAGTGACGTGTCCAGAAGTAGTATATTTGAGGGCATTTCCCAAGAGGTTCATGACGATCCGTCGTAAAGCACCAGGCTGCGTCTTGACATTCCACCCGCCAGTAGGATGCACGTTGAGAAGAATCGTGACCCTGCCTTCGCTGTTTGGCGTGACGTCAACAGAGTCTTTGACAAATGCGTCTGACGTCGAGCGGAATGCCTTGATTGCTGGACCGGCGTCATGGAATGCTCCGGCATGGGCCTTCTTGAACGCATCCCCGGCACAAACGGCCTCGACCACTTCCTCGACAAGCGCACTAAGGTCAAATTCGGTGGTAACCCCCATGACTGAGTTGTCAGTTCCATTCGGAATGTGCTTATGGCGCGTTTCGTGCTTCTTCCTCTTATGAGTTCTCCCGAGCTTGTTGATTTTGGCGTAGTCGAGGACGTGGTCGATAGTGTCCAGCAAAGTTTTGCCGCAGATTTCAATGGACGTGAAAAGCGATGCCTGATATGTTGTACCTGCAGTTTCGTGCAAGAATTCAACACTTCCTAGAATTCCATGAAGGGGTGAGCGCAGTTCGTGGCTGATCGAGGCAATGAAGGTCGTCTTTGCCCGGTCTGCCCTTTGTGCGTTGACTCTAGCAACTTCGCTCATGATGCTATTGCCAAATGCCTTCAGGTAAGGTAACTCATTGTCCGGGCTCATCAAACGGCCAGCCGTTGATGTCCAGATGAAAGCGCCGGCAACCCATCTTTCGACTGTCGGATCCCACATGGGCAGGAAAATCAGGCTTCTAATGCCGGGCAAAACCTTTAGGAGCTCGGTAGGGATCAGCTTTTCTTTCTTCTTCGTCTTTTTAGGGTAATCTGCAGTCGAGCCTGCGCCACGGCCTGCCTGCGTGTGCTCAGGGTCTGACTTTTCATCTGACGAGATACCTGCTCCTTGATCTGTGAAGCTGAAGAATTTGCCGTGGGGAAATCTTTTGATGTAACGTTCCATGCTGCGTTCTGAGAAATTGAAGCTTTTCTCAGTGAGTGGTTCTTCCCTCATGGTATAAGGATCTGTAGACAGCCCCACTACTTCGCAGATTTTGTCCAAACGGGCATTCTGCTCTCCTTCCATGGCAGCAATGGTTTCCTTGGATATGCTCGAGACAGACCCAGGTGACTTTCTAGACCTTCGAGGAAGCCTTTGATCACCTGAGCTTGAAGGCGGTCCACTATCGGAGGTCTGCGAATCATCACTTGGGTCGGCAGGGCCTCCAGGAGGGTCATTTGGCGAAGTTTGGATGTCGCTCGAGAAAGTCGTGAAGAAAACGACACCATCTGCCGCTGTACTTGCACGAATTATGTTCGCTGCTCGATAGAAAACGTTGCCAACGTCATCCTCATGCTCAGCTCTGTCGGGCTTTGCCATGCTCACTGGCAAGGTCGACGAGGAGAACGACGGTCCGCGAGCAGGCTTGGGGAATTCCTTGTCCTCAATGCGCGAGTTCTCAGTCTGCCTCTTCAGCGTGGACGAGTGGCTACGGAATGAGGGGGTGCGTATTATGGAGCTGCCTCCAAAGATCTCGTCGGACGGATTCGATGCAATCGTCGGGCTGAGGTGCGTTGGTTCAGGCCCGTCCGGTTCTATCGTCACACCCTCGATAAAGTCGGCCAGCCCTCGCACCATCCTCTCTCCTTTGTTCCTATCATCCCTGTCCTTTGCCATTTCTAAATGTTCCATCACAGTGGCGGCCACATCCTGCATGAACTTGAACTCGTCCACAGTCAGACCATGGCGAGGCCTGTCGTCGGACACGGAATATGCGCCAATGCGGTGGCCAGCTCTGGTTCTGATAGGAACCCCTGCGTAGAAACGGACGGCGGGTTCGGACTTGACGTAGTCGCGATTCTTGAAGCGGTCGTCGTGGCGTAGGTCGGGGATGACGAGCCCCTCGCCGGTATAGGTGCTTCCGTCTTCGTCTGTGGCAGTGTACCTCGAGCCGAAAAGATTCTCTTCGACGCCGTCGTGTCGCGCAATGACGGTCTGGCCGAGCCAGATGCTGTCGCCGGGGCCATGGCGGAGGTCGTCAATCAGCGAGAGTGTCTTGGTAGCTTCGGCAAGAATGTACTGCTGTTGCGCGTCAACGAGAGACACCATGGCACGGCGCACGCCCAGGCGCAGGGCAGCCAATTGGGCGAAGGCCGTGAGGGCCTTATCGCGCGAGGGCTGGGCGCGGAAGCCCTTGTAGGTGAGGGCGAGGCTGGCGCCCTGGTTGTTGACATTTACGAGGCTCTGGGCATCCAGCCAGGGCTGGTAGTACCTGTATGAGCATCATCAGCGTTGATCGGCTGCCCCAGGTGTTGATCAAAACGTCACGCACCTGTGCAGGTCCCGTTCTCTGGCCGCCTCCGGATATACGGCAGACATGGCGCTGGCTGCTCTGCGTGCATCAAGAGGGTTGCGGAGAGGCTCAAGAAGGATTCGGGGTGGCGCAGAGGAGCAGGCAGTCGCGCAAATGTCGGCGGACCAGTCTTCTTCAGTGTGTGCTCAGCCGGGCGTTAGGCCGTTGGCGGTGGGCCGGCGAACGCCCCCCCCGGCCGGCAACGACGCAGTCTCGAAGCCGCCCCCGATCGAGCAGATTTCTCGCATCAGTGCTCGTCAAACTGCCGAGGCGGGCGACGTCAGCGTGGCGCGCTGGCGCCGCCGCGGGCCGCCGCCGGAGTGTGCTAACGTTACCTAGCAGGCGTACAAGTCTCACAGTCCCCGAAAGCGTCCCCCCTCCCTCCGCAGCTGTTTGTGCGACCACCGCGCGCTGCATTGCACTGCTGCGCGGGCCGACTGTGCTGACAGCCGTGACTCAGGCGGCGGAGCGTGCAACAGCTGCGGCAAACAGGCCGGAGAGTGTACGGAAGCATCCTTGTGCCTGAACGGCTGTTCGGCGCCGGCTGCTCCCCACGTTCGCTGGCCGCTTGCTGGCCGTGCTGCCCGGCTGCGAGTCATGGCGGCGTCGGGGGCCGTGCCTTCTTATCACCGCCGGTAATATGTGCAACACAGACCCAACACCATCTCTGCCTCGCGCCATGCTGGCCCTTCATGGCCGACCAGCAGTCCGACGACCGCGCTCGCCCCTACAAGAGCCGGAGCAAGCGCCCCTGTGACTTCTGCCGCTACAAGCGCGCCGCCTGTCTGCTCGCCGCCGCCCCGCCGTGCGAGCTGTGCAGCCGCTACGGCCGGCCATGCACTTTCCTTGAGAATCCCGCCAAGCGCAGGAGATGCAGCCCTGACCACGACACCCACACCGACGCCGCCGCCTCGCCTGTCGCCGCCTCTCCCGATTCCTCGCGACCGAGTCCCCCAGAGCTAGCCCCACCCCTCGCCTCTGACTCCGCGCCCGATCCTTCTCGTGAGCCCCCATCGCTAGATGCCGGATCCAGTCACAATGCGCAGATCGTCGGCCTGAGCGGCGAGGCGGATCCGTATCTCTTGCGCCTCTACCGCTTTGACACCGACGACCAGTGTTCCTTCCAGCAGCTGAGCATCAGGAATGTGGGATTGAGTGACGGCGTGCCGGTGCAGTTCATGGTGCAAGACAACTCCCTGGCCAGCAAAGCACAACCAGGCGACTTTGGCAAGAGCGTGTCCGCTATTCGAGCCGAGGTCACAGGAATGGTCGAGGATGCCGTGGGGAAGAGGCTCATTAGATTGTGAGTAGGATGGAATAGTCCCTAGTCTCCGGGTGGCCGCGTGCATTGAAATCTTGGGGACGCCACAGCTCATTCCGCAGGTTCTTCCGCTATGTCCAGCCATACTTTCCAGTCCTATCGTACGAGCGCATTGTTCGAACCATGGATTGCGATCCCGGCACCATTCCCACCTGCCTATTGGCTGTAATCTACGGTCATGCGCTGCCGTTTTGTGTCTTTGATGACAGACTCTGCGTTGAGGTCTACAAGCCTCCATCTTCAGACGATCTCTTCCAGCTGGCCTGGCAATCTGCACTCCCTCAATATCACACCCCATCCTTGTCCGTAGTCCAGACCCTTTTGCTCCTTGTGCAGCGGCGACCAACAAATCGACACGTGGCCGACACCCCTTTTAAGTGGACCATGATGGCCGAGATATTCGCTCTCGCCCAAACGCTGGGACTCAACATTGATCCTTCAAAATGGTCTATTCCGCTCTGGGAGAGAAGGCTCAGACGACGTCTTGCATGGGCGGTATACGTCCAGGACAAGTGGCTTAGCCTGAATTTCGGACGGAGTTCGCATATTCAGATGGATGACTGGGATGTTGAGCCCCTGAGTCAGGACGACTTTGACAGTGCAGATTCTCCCACTCAATCCGCTCTCTGTGAGCACTTCCTGCATTTGGTATCTCTCACGCAGATCGTTGCCCAAATACAGTCGAATCTGTTGTAAGGACACTCCTCAAGTCTGGGTTTGTACATCAAGTTTTGACGCTTGAGTAGTTCTCTCAAAGCCACGCGCCATCTTTCCAGATCATTGGAAGCAACTTTCGACGCAGCGAAGCCGCTCCGAATAGCTCTTGCGGAATGGTCTCAAGCGCGCCCGCTCATCGCAGCTCAGCCTTCACGAACACTTGCATCGCAAGACCTGGATGGTAATGGGAGCCTTCGGCTTGCTTACATTACAGCTAAAATTAGTATATTCCGTGCCCTTCTGAGACCTCAGATCTCGGAGGCATCTCCGGAAGCCAGAGCTGCATTACGGACAGGCGCCATCAGCGTGGCGCGCGAGATGTACGACTTCGTCGCAGGACTGGGAACGCATCATCTCGAGGCGTTTTGGCCTTCTTGTATGTCCCTTGTCTGACACTTGGGAACTGGACTGATTTAGGCCCAGATTCACGTGTGAATTTCGCAATCGCCAGTAACTTCATGGTGTTGCTTTTCGCCTCGTCTTTGACCGAACCAGATGCTCGGGAATCGCTTGCTCTGCTCAACCGATGGCGTAGCCTCCTCAGGATCAAATCAAGAAGCTGCAATATGCTGAACCTCAGTCTTCTGCGACTGGATGCCATGTACGTCGCTGGATTGAATCAGCTTGTGGAGCTGTCTCCGGCCGCATCGTCAGCTTTCATAAACCAATGACACTGCCGGATTGTAATGCTTGGTTTCTGCGCATTGTGCAACACAATACTACTGTTGGGCCACCCCTTGTCACTGGGCCCTACGCGGACAGTGCCTCGGCAACCTATGGTCGTGCGTCTCATGGGTTATTGTCGATCTTGCACTGGATCCTATAAAGGGTGGATCCTGCCATCTTCCTCTTTAGGGCCCAAGGAATAGGTGCCTGACGGATTCGGGCCATACCGAATTTGACACTCGTCCGCAGTGTTTCAAAGTAATGGAGAACGTTAATCACGACTCAGCAATTTTCGGGTGGGCTTCGGGATTTCTTCGTCACCTTCCTGGCGCTTGCCCGTGCATAGGTACCCACGTGTGAGTAGCTCGGATCTCTTCCGTAAACCGGCTGGCTGGTCAGCTCCGGACTAAACTCCGCTAACCTGCTCGACAGGAAGCGAGATTGCCGGTGGAGATTGCCGACGAGAAATTCCACTTCGACCGTGATGCAGTCTGTCGCACCAGCCACAAAGATTTCTACAGTCCTCGAACGGGTCTTGGATCTGGCTTATCAATTTCACTACATATATTTGCTTGCCTACAGAGTACCTACACCTCAGGTCCCGAGAAAATTCTCGCATCCCGTGCCTTGCTGGCCACGGAATTGGTCTCCTCCGGCGCGTATGTTTCCGCCTCGCTGCCCTCGATGTATAACTCTCTCTTCTCGTCAACTGGAAATGGCAAAATCTTCCAAGCTACCCAATAGACAAGACCTGCAACAAGAGTGCTCACCAACCAGCTCAGACTGTAGAGGTACGTAGCACCTTTCGGAACTCCGCTCTGGCCACAGGCAGCCGCCAAACCGGGCATATTCGGTGCGATACCGCAGACGAAAGCAATCACAGCACGAAAGTTTACCCCGCCAGTATACCAGTGGGTACCACGAGTATTGTAGAGGGACGGGACTGAGAGACGACGCGAACGGCAAATCCAAAAGTCCACGCAAATAATGCCAGCAATGGCACCAAGAAACAGCGAGTAGCCGCCAAGGAACGAAGAGAAAGACTTGGCACTGTGAGCGATGCTGTTAGCCAGAGCTATGCGAAGAGTCCCCCCCTGTAGGAGTTGTGCGTACTTGTACTGAATGTTCCAGGGGACGGCGCATATCCCAAGGATGGCGCATATATATGCTCCGCGACGGTTGTTGACATATTTAGGGAACCACAGCGCCAGATCATTCGAGAAGGAGACGCTGTTTGCCGAAATGTTTGTTCCAATGACGGCGAAGGCCCAGCATAGCCCGGCGAAAAACTGGGCGGCGCGATTATTCCAGAGTACGGCGACTTCCAACGGATTCCACGTGACTTCTCCGTAAATGACCTCAGCCGCAGACGAAACTGTGGCACCGAGGACGCCACACATGGTGACGAGTACCATGAGGCCAACAGCCTGTGTCCAGAAGACTTGGCGCGGGTATTTGGCGTATCTTGTGAAGTCGGGCATGTTGAGCGCCAGCGTCGCCTTGGGGCCGATGGCGGTCGTCACGCATTGGAAAAAGACGACAACGGCCGGTGTGCCATCCTTAATGTGCGTGGGCTTCGAAAACGTAGGACCAAAGCCGTGAGCTAGGGCCAAATCAGCATAAACAGGGCATTTGGCATGCATGGTACGTACCAGCAACAAGAGCCCAGATGAACAGAGTCAAGCCAAATATCGGCATCACGACCGTCTTAGCCATAAACATGTACCGGAGACTTGACACATGCAGCCACAGCAGCGGTAGCTGAACGATGATGAATAGGAAGAAGCACAGAAGTTCGGCACTCGTGACATGGGCGCTTGAGGGCAAATGGTTGGGAAAGCTGTCAAAGCTCGGCCAGATTGCCGAGATCATGATCTGAAGACACTGACCACCCTGGAAGGACTGGGTTCCAAACCAGATGCAGGCGACGACGCCGCGCACAAAGACGGCGAAGTACGAGCCTCGCATACCCCAGCTGGCGCGTGTAAAGACGGGGAAGTTGATGCCGAAGATGCTACCGACGTAGCCATCCAGCATGGCGGGAATGCATACCATGGCGTGCCCGATGAGGACGGCGAGGATGGCGAGACCTGGATTCAAGCCTTTGGAAACGGATGTTGATGAGACTGTTTTGCTTATTCAGTCAGTCTGTCACGCAAGCCTCCTGTCATGGCCTCTCACCTTGATACATGGAAATGGAAAAGGCCTCAGCAATCCAGAATCCCAGCAGACTGGGCCAAGTCCATGTTCGCTGCGGCGACCCTAGAGGGACAGGGTCAAGATCCTTGTTCGACACCGGACCCTCTGCCTCGGCTCCCAGCTCGGGGTTGTCCGAGTACAGTTCGAGGCGCTTGCGGAGCCCCATTTTCGCTGTCGTTATGTCGCTCCGGTGGAGAATTGAAGGGCTGACACTGGGTGGGTAGAGCAATTTAGTGAGCAAGGCACCTCGCAACCTTTTGACGGTTGATTACGAGCTCTAGGCCTTATCGACATTATCTCAGGACCCTTGGCCGAGCATCCAAATACAGTTTCGGGCGGGTTCGGACGTGGATACCGCTATTGGCGTTGGTGTTGGCCTATCGCTGTCGCCAACACGGGTAGCCGGGCGATAAGCCGAGAGATAACTATCAACTGGGTATCGGCTGTCAAAGAAGATTAGGGAAATGCGGAGATGCCGTTTAGTGTATCGATCGTTCGTCTTTAGAGTTTCTGTGCTACTGTCGCTCTTGCGAGCTGGTTATGCAGCCTGACGCCATTCTGGGGTTGTAAAAAGAGGCGCGTTTCATCTCCCAACGCCCTTGCTTTCCCGAAGACTCACATCTTCCATTCATCATCTCATCATGGCGCCTGTTGCACTCGCCGACCTTGCAGCAGGGCCCGTGCCTTCTATCACAGATGCCAGCGTTCTCCCCCCAGACCAAGCCGACGAAAGGATCAAGAAACTATGGAATTTGCATGGTCACCCTCACAGCAGGAGGTCCGCGGTCTCGATTCCTACATCTTGGAGGGTATATCATGCTCACGCCAATCAGGTTCGCCAATCCGGAGCTCACGAGCTTAGCCGCACTGGTGGAGTACAATTCAGCGACACAGCCATCGCAGGCAGCATTCTTGCATCCGGTCGGGGGATCGCTTGGCACGATCGACTGGGTCACGTTTCATAAACTCGTCACCTCGGCAGCTGCGCACTATTCAGTCAAGTTACGGGCTGAGATCGACGCGGCGAATGAGCGCTCACGGCAGCCCACCATTGCTCTTCTAGGCACCGGCAACACCATCGACTATCTGGTTACACAGATCGCACTTGTCAAACTTCACATCCGCATACTGCTGCTGAGCAATAAGAATGCCCCTGCCGCGCGAGATCACTTGCTGAAAGTTTGTGATGCCGTCGGCATAATCGCTGACGAAAGCAACGCCGCCATCCTCTCTGGGCCATGCATCTCGCTGCTTACCTTGAAAGAGCTGGACAGCTTGGAACGTCCAGCAGAAGAAGGCGTCGAGGGTTTCGTCGCCGAAGAAGAATGGGATCTTCAGGCCATGATCATCCACTCATCTGGGTCAACAGGGCTGCCTAAGCCCATCATACACACGAACAGGAGCTTATGCCTCATTGCGAGGATGTATCGGCTATTTCCAGACTTTGTTGTGGAAAACTGGTACCTCTGCTTCCCACTGTAAGCTCGTGTCTTGACCAGGCCATTGTCCTTTGTTCACACCTTTCAGATTCCACATCGCCGGCATCTCCATAGCCCTCAGCGGTCTTCCCAACGGCCTCCCCACCACGCTCCCGCCCGCCAACTGGCCGCCCGCCCCCAGCGCCATCCTCTCCGCCTTCCGGGCCCTCGCCGCCCTTGGCCGTCCGGCCGACTGCCTGCACTGTGCCCCTAGCGTCATCGACGACCTTTACGCCTACATCTCGGCCACGACGAACGACTTCACTCCGCTCACCGCCCTCAAGGTCCTCCAGCCCGGCGGCGCGCCACTCTCGCCGACGCTGCTGGCCAAGCTGGTGACGCTGGGCGTCAACGTCAAGACGACCTACGGCTCGACCGAGATCGGGCCCCCCTTCCGCACCATCCCGCACACGCGCGACAACCCGTACTGCTACCGCGTGCGCAACCTGTACCCGGAATCGCCCTTCGTGCGGATGGAGCCCCTGGATGCCGGTGGCGATGGCAACGGCGACCGGCTCTTCGAGTGCGTCGTGCACAAGGGCTTCGAGCTAGCCGCCGAGCTCTGGCTGGCTCCCGACGCGCCCGACCCCTACCGGACGGGTGACCTGTTTGTCGAGGTTGGTCCGCCCGGCAGCGGCTTCTTCGAGCTGCTCGGCCGTGCCGACGACGTGCTCGTGCACGACAATGGCGAAAAGACGCACGCGGCGGCGCTGCAGACGGCTCTGGAGGAGTGCGGCGCCGGCGTTATCGCGAAGGCTGCCGTCTTCGGAAGCGGCAAGCCTTGCCCTGCCGCCGTGGTAGAGGTGGCGGGCGCTGCTTCTGGCACCGCCGTCGAGGAGAGGGTGTGGGAGGCGGTGCGGACGTGCAACGACTCAGCCGCGCGGCATTCGCAGATCGATCGCGCCTTGCTGCTGATCCTGGGCCCTGCAGAGAGCTTGCCTGTCACTCCCAAGGGGAACGTGCGGCGGAAGGAGGCGTGGAGGCTCTTTGGAGAGCGCCTGGAGGCCATGTACGAACAGCATCTGCAAGGGTGCAGTGCAGAGGATGCGGATGGGCCTGTCAACGGCGCGTTGCCCGACATTGACTTCATCAGGGGTTGCGTGGCTGAAGTGTGCCGGAAGGAGGTTGCGGAAGTCGAGCCTGAAACGAGCTTCTACGATCTGGGGCTCGATTCTCAGGGTGCCGTAAGACTCCGGTCGAGGCTTGTCAAGAAGTTCGGTGCGTTCCCGCTCATGTTCATCTTTGAGCATGCGTCGTTGAAGAAGCTCCACGGCTACTTGACAACAACGAAGTCAGATTCGGATGCTTTTGATGCGGAAAAGGAGAGACTTTCATGGATCTTGATGAAGATCGAAGAGTACAAGGGCGTCATTGACACGTTTACGCTTGCCCGACGTCAATCCCCGGTCTCGCAGAGCACAGAAGGCGAAGTCATTTACTTGACCGGCGCAAGCGGAGCTCTGGGCAATGCTTTGCTGGAAGAACTCGTTCAGCGGTCAAGCGTCAAGAAGGTTTACTGCGCCATCCGCGGCCAGGATCCGCAGATAAAACTCCAGGGAGCGCTGCAGAAGAGAGGCTACGCGAAAGAGATCTACGCGAGCAATAAGATCTGTGCAGTTCCATATGACATGAAGGATGAGAAGCTTGGTTTGGCACCCAAAGAATATGACCGACTTCTCAAGGAAGTTTCAACGGTGATCCACAATGCCTGGAAGATGGACTTCAATCAACGCGTTGAGACGTTCGAAGAAGACTGCTTGTGCGGTAAGTCCTGGACCGGCACGACCTTCAATTCACCCTCCGACTGATGCCGGTTTAGGAACCATGAATCTGCTGTTGTTCTGCCACACTGGCACGCAAAAGATATTCTCCTTTATGAGTAGTGTTGCCGCCTGTATGGGCCAGGCCGCCAGCGGCCAGCTGATACCAGAAGCACCGGTCTCCAACGATCCGCTGATGGCACTCAGCACCGGCTATGCGCAGAGCAAATTCATAGGTCAGTCAGCTCCAATGATGGACGAACTCAAACTCACCGATAACAGTGGAGAAAGTAACCCAACACTACGCGACCGTCCTCTCCGCGCCTGTCAAACTCTTTCGCGTCGGCCAGCTCTGCGGTCACTCTTCGCTTGGCGTGTGGAACAGCACTGAAATGTATGCTTCTTCTCCACCTACTTCTCATTACTCGCTCAAATTCCCCCCAAGAGCGCAATTCCGACTAACGTCATGAACAGGTGGCCTATTATGATCTCCACCGGCCTCAAGCACCTGCACGCTTTGCCTTCTCTGCCTTCGGCATCCGTCAACTGGCTCCCCGTTGACATCTGCGCGTCTAGCATCGCCTCCGCCCTGTCCACCGCTAACCGCTCTACCTACACCGTCCACAACCTTGTCAACCCATCCACCATCTCGTGGTCAACCTTTCTGTCTGCCCTCGCCGCAGCAACCTCCTCTTCTTCCTCTACCCAACCTTTCCAAACGGTTAGCATGAATGAGTGGGTGGCGATGCTCGAAAAGGCGGCTGACGAGGAAGGGCGGGATGGAGAGATCCCAGGACTGAAGCTCCTCGCTTTCTTCCAAGAGATGGCGGGGCCGGGGTTGGGGAGCCTCGACTCTGAGATAAAGAGTAGAGGAAAAAATGGTGAGGGTATTGAGTTTGCGACCTCAAGCGTGCGCGGAGCGAGACCTGTAGATCTGGAGATGGTAAGGTTGTGGTTGGAAAGGTGGAGCGCCGAAGGGTTCGTCTAGACTCATATCATTGATCGTCATTTTTCATTCTAGAACAAGTACTGAGCTCAAGAGCATGATAGTGTTTGGAGACCCTCAGAAACTTTTTAATGATTTCAAACGTGGGTATGTATAATCCATCTTCCTGGCTACAGTTCGTAGCGAACGGAACGATGATGGTAAGAGAAAAGCCTGTCCTCCTATCTACTCCGGATACCGACAAATAAAATAATAAAACTAAGACAAAAGCTCCGCACAACGAAACATGCATCTCAGTGTATTCGTAATAGGGAAAAGGGTTTAAAAAAAAGGATCTCGCGCTTTGCCGACGCCAAGGACCAACTATTGGCCGACCAAAACCCGAAGCAAAGGTCTCCTTGATTCCACAAAATAGGTGCCGAGGTCACGATCTCCCGTGAGACGTGCGAAAAAAAGTCATAGCCATGTATTGGGTATAAAGTTGAAGTAAAAGAAAACACGACACAGTAATTTATGCTGATGAACGGAAGGGCGCTTGCAGGCGTGTAGAAAAAAGAGGCCTAGTGTTGATGCAGCGTACTATGCTTGAGGCTCAACAAGTTCAACTGATTCATCGACGTCCTCGATCTCGCGACCTCGACTGTCAACGACGATGCGGCGACCGCGCTGATCTTCAGGCGCGCCGTCACGAGAAGCACCAAAGTCCAACACCTAACGTAGGTTAGCGGGATTTCGCGCTGGCTGGTGGAGAGAAACTTACCTCAATGTATGTCAGGCTGTTTCTCTGAACAGCTGCGACACATCTCCTCTCGTTGAATTTAACTTGCCAGACGCCGCTCAAGTCCGTCAAAAGGTCTTTCACACACTCTCCCGTCTTGACGTTCCACATCTTCAAAGTCCGGTCGCTGCCGCTAATGACCTTCTGGCCGTCGTGTTGGAAGCAAGTGATTGCGCCCGTGTGTGCCGTAAGAGTCGCCTTGCATTGGCCATTTTCAGGATCCCAGATGCGAAGCGTGGAGTCGGCAGCGGCAGAAACCAACCGCTCATGTGAGAGATCAAGCAATCCAACGAGTGAGGTGTGGCCTTCGAGGTTGAAAAGGCATGCACCCGTTTCGAGCGACCACACCTTCACAAGGTTGTCCATAGAACCAGAAATGCATCGGTTACGGGCATGATCCAGAACAACGCTGTAAACCTTTTGCGTATGGCCGTTCAACCGGTGTAATACTTCGCCTGTAGATATCTTCCAGACACGCACACTCGTGTCATACGAACCGCTGACCAATGTATCGCCGTGGGCAGCAATGGCGCGGACTGAGTGGTGGTGTCCGGTGAGGGCGCGGATGAAGTATGGGTTATCACGATCGTTGGTTGGCGCACCGGTCTGGAAAATGGAAGGATCCTCGATATTTGGCAATTTCCAGACGCGCAGGCTAGAATCACGGGAGCCGGTGATGATGAGCGGGCGCTCAGGCATCATGATAGGCTTGCCTTCCGCATCTTTGCCAATCTCGGTCGGCTGGAGGATCACGAGACATCGAACAGTCGAGGTGTGGCCTTGGAATACCTGCAAGCACTTGCCTTTCTCGATATCCCACACTCGCACCGATCGATCCGTAGAGCCTGAGACCAGGATATTTCCCCAGTATTGCAGAGCCCAGACACCTCCTTCGTGTCCGCTGAGTCGAGTGCGGAGCGCACCGGTCTTAGTGTCATAAACGTTAATGTTCGTATCGTCACTGCCAGTAAGAATCTTGTCCGTGTCGAACTGCAGACATGTTACTACATGCCGCTGATGAGCGCGGAACGCGATGTGCTTCGGCTTCGTGTCGACATCCATCCAGCTCCTCCGAATAAGGTGGTGTCGTTGGTAAAGCGACTTGAACAAGTGAAGATTTCTCAAGGTGGGGAGACCAATGTTGGGATTCGGGACAGCTAAGGCAGCAGCGTTGGCGTAAGCAATCGGCCCGTGTGCGCTGGCGAATGACGACAGAACACCCGAGGTCTGAGGCTGAGACTTGGGTGGCGACGCACTCGGGCCCTTCGTGCGGCGCCTCTTGCTGCTGGTCGCGTATTTGCTCGAGGCTTTGCGCTTTGGACGTGTAGAACCGGCAATGGTCAGCGCGTTCTGAGGCGATGACAGGGCAGAAGTCTCGCTGTCCGATACAGCCCCCAGCATCGACGAGCCACTGAGATCCCGTTCCCAGCTATCCTGCCCGAACTGCCAACCCCAGCCTTCTCTTATAGCACGCTCCAATTCGCCCTCCGGAAGCACGTATCCATCCTTGTCCAGCAAGTTTTTCCATGCTTTCTCGTCCGAGTTGATCACTTGTCGCCACTTCTTCGACACCTGTGCTGCCCTGCACAGGCTTTGCGCATCAAGATGCAAAATAATGTTCAAACTCAGCTCCAACGGAAGAAGGCCAAGGAAATCGATCTTCAGCGCCGGGTTGACCGTGTTGGCAACGAAATGTAGAGTCGGCTTGGCGCATCGTCGAAGAAATTGGTACATAACGTACGTCTTTAAGTCGTCGGGCATGGCATCAAAAGCGTCAACCATCATTGGAATGTCCATGATTGTCGGTCCCGCAAGCTCCTGGTCGCTGTCCTCGCGTTTGAGAGCATATGTCGACTCCGCCGAGTTCTGGCGCTTCAGGTCAAGGTCGAGGCTCTTCGGATCCACCTTCTCCTCCCCTTTCTCACGCTCGATGTCCAAGCTCGAGACATCATTCTCGTCATCATCGTCCTCAACCCCGTGTAGGCCCGGGAAGTTTGCATGATGAGCTAGATTAGCGGCTGCAGTGATCGGAGAAAGAGAGGGGCTGGGAAGGCTAGCGTCTTGCGCAGCCAGATTCTGAAGTGAATTAGGACGTGCGGTCCTAGGACGTCGTTCCGCTTCCTCCTCAACAGGCACAATCGGCTCCAAGTCCGTTTCGGCAATAGGCGGAGTGGCCGAAACCCCTGTAACCGTTTCCTCGATTCCTAGGCCAGCAGATTGGGTGTCTCGCGCATCGGCCGACTCCTTTGCGCCCACCGAGGCGTCGTTCGATGGGCGGGAGCCTGAATCTCTGGTCTGCGATCGCCATTCCTCTGACATGCTCTGCAAACTCGATAGCCGCTGAGCAGCATGGTCCCGGATCGTTCCTGCCCTTGAGCCAGGTCTCCTTAAACCCGCCCGTACCTTAGGTATCTTCAACTGTCCCGAGCTACCAGCATCAGTGTCCGGTGTGGCAGGTGCGGTTGTATCAAGGCACCTTGCTGTTTGGGAAGAATTATTGCGAGTGAGAGGAGGAACATCCGCTGAGCCTGCAGCGGACCGAGGCATGGTCTGACGTGGTCTCTTACGGCGGGACAAACTGGCTAGCTCGGCTGCTTCGGCGATGGACACGGGCGATGCGGATCGTTTCTTGGGGTTGCGGGCAGGGGGTTCCGGCGCTTCGGTGATGGCCTTCCGCTTCGTTGCTCGGCTCGGAGTGTCAAGCTTCGATTCTGAAGCTTCCGCTCCGGACAGTGTGCCGTTGGCAGATTGCAAAGCTGCATAGTAATGGTTATACTAATGAGAACCCGAATTAGCCATATGTGGTCAGATCAGGCAGCACGTTCCGTGTGAGACACGGTCGACGTGATTCTGCCAGCAGCTGAAGGCATACCTCGTCGAGAGTACCCTGGGCATCGTCTGCCTCACGGAAGCGAGCCTCCCGCCCTCCGATGCTGAAGCTAAAATCCCTGATTGCTTGCGGCGTGGGAGAGGCGGCCAGGGGGTATTGTTTGGGGTCGCGCTCGCGGAGGTGGCGAGGGGCGTTGAGAATCAAAGGGGGAAAAGACGTTGTTGTTGTGGTGGTGGTTGTGATAACGGTTGTCTGGGTCGTCGGAGCGTACGAGAGCTGGCCAAGGGCGGCGAAGGGATCCAGCAGTTGGGTCTGTACGGTTTTCGAGACTTCGTGGTGGGCAGGCATGGTGGGCGCGGTCGAGGTATTCGAGGGCTTGGCGGATGGCGAGGCGGACGGCGGTACAGCAGCCGTCGAGGCAAACGAAGAAAAGGCCGACGTGTCTTGGGATGGCGCCGTCCCGCTCAGCGTGGAGGCAGCATCCATGACGGCGGGAGGAGAGTGGGAGGCGGAACGCGAGGGTGACACGGACTACGGACGGCGAGGAGAGCGAGCAAACTTGGGGCCGGCGACGCGGTGAGACAAGACCGCACTGATCATCAGCCCCGAGGCTTGCAGGCGCGCAGTGCGTGCAAGTGGGTGCGGGAGTGGGCCGTGGTGAGGCTGGTGTCTGCAGGGGCGAAGTTGGGGTGGTGTCGTCAGTCTAGTCGGTCATGGCGGTGCGGCGGCCAAAACAAGCGGTCCAGGAGGATGCAGAGTCGAGCAGGCCAGCACGCTTGGGGGAAGAGCGGATGTTGTGTGCGGCACAGTGTGGCCGGAGAGGGGTTGGCGGCTGGAAGGGCGAAGGCGATCTGACGCCGGGCCGGCTGAGGCGACAGCACAGGCGAGGCAGGCAGGCAGGCACACAGGCAAGACCGCTGCTCCGAGCTTCCCCAGCCAACAGTGGTGTTGGCCGCCGCCCGCCAGCTCGCTTGCGCCTACGATGCTTTTGAGCGTCACGCATATATTGTTCCGCATCTCTGCCCGCCCCGCCCTCCAGCGACTGGTGGACTCTCGCCCGCGCCCTCGAGCGGGAGTCCTCGCCCGTAGCACAGCATGAAGAGTACCACCTCGGCGGAATGCTCGATTTGTCACATGCCTAATTACCCGTTTCCAATCTCCTTTCTGCTTGTACAATAGCTCTTCCTGCACGCGTCCGACGCGTCGCCATCGGAATGCCCGATCGCCACTATTGGCGTCTCCAGGGTCTGGTCCAACAGCGTTCCAGCTTCGACAACGGCACGAAGATGGAAATATTTCCCCAGAGGGTTGCAAGTTTGTCAGACACGAGTACCACAGCTTACCCCACACTGAACCTCATCTAGCGACACTCGCATGATCGGAGGGCCCCTATTGTAGAGCCTCAGGCTCCGGCTCCGACGAAGTTGCGGTGCAGAGCTTGCAGAAGCCGACGCGATCCGGACGCCCACGCAGAAGTCTAGCGGGTAACGCAATTTTCCACAAGGCCATCCATCTGTCGCCTTGATGGCTGCTGCTTCAGCCTGCCGATGTCGTCACAACCTCGGAAGACACGACTCGTGTCCGTCCGCCCGCCAAAGCGGATGTTTTATTTGCAAATAACTTGGCCGTGGAAGCGTAGGCCTGATCTTGGTAGTCATGCCGTGCGTCGAATGGAGCAGACGTGAAGAGGACTTGCGCAGCATGATGAGGCGTTGCCATCAGCATGACGACCCAATGGCTTAAGGATCGGGAATCGAAGCGATCGGATGGCCAAAACAAAAGCTCGGCTTTTGACGTGCGCCCTTCGTACCGTGCGTTGCTGCTGACTACGTGTGTAAGCACAGGCATTCCTCGCCCTCTGCGTAGCCGCTCATCCCCCGGCCGGAATCAGGTACCGGCCAGCCGCTTTCTGTCCCGTGCTGCTGCTCCCGACGACATATCACGGCGTACAATAGTGCCATGGACCTGTGCGCCGGCCCTGTCTATTGCAGCACTTTTGTTTGTTCCTGCTGTGTTAATACGCTGACGCTTCCAAATTGTCGTGAAATCTGGCAGCGCCGTCAGCTCTGCATGATCAGAGAAAATGCACAACTCCACTCATTGTGTGCCTGTCGCTGTTGTACGAGTATCAAGAACACGCAAACAGGCAACGGTAGCGGACTGAATATACGCTGGCCAAAGCCTAGGCTAGGTTGCTCATGTTCACGTTCTCTGTTTATTGCAATACTCATGTGGGTTGCTCGGCTTTTCCACAGCTCAAGGCACGTCTATAATGGGATGCAATGGTGAAGGCAAGTTTTGCTTCGATGCTGATGATATACGACTGTGGTGGTGCATGAGTCCCCTTATTTTCTGACAATCTCAATATTCCCCAAAGTGACTTACATATCACGCGGTTCAGCAGATGCACAACTTCTTCGCAGTGGGGTTCCTCCTACCAGGGTTGTAGTAGAATTGTACCGCTTGGCTCAGCCTTTTCACGGTTAAGATGCGGAGAACAGCTGTGGTGGTGCGCCTTCCGCAACCGAGGGCATTGGTCGCGCCTTCTGCAACGGACATGTCTTGCCTCGCTTCAACACCGCTAGATTCGCCACCCACCGTTCTTCTCTTCGTTCTGCCACCCAACTTCACGCTCGCTGAGGTGAAGGATCGTATCCAACAGACACCTATTTCTCTCACAGTTCACACGCCTTGCCGGACACCGTGCAACGCAGCCCTCGAGATGCCCCCGAAGAAACCGTGCAAAGCAAGCGAAACGCTCAAGAAACGGCGGAAGAATCTGCTACAGAAACAAGCACAGAAAAATTCACAGATACAGACTCGAGAACAAGCCACGGCAATTGAAACCACAACTGTTGTCACGCAGCAGCAGAGCCAAGAGCTCACACAGTCCCTACTTCTGGCCTCGGTACTTCATCTTCTCACTCATCAGCCCCATTCGCATCGCTAATACTTTCCATACAGATATCTTCAATCCTCCATCTCAGGTAGGTACTGCTAGATTTGTGATGTCCCCAATCTGCTGATCCAATCCCAGAGATCTGATGAATCCCGCATGTTTCAAGCTGGCGCACTTCGATGTGAGCTCCTCCGAGCCGTGGTCATATGAAGACTGGAAGACCGGCGACGTGGCAACAGAGCATAACCACCATACTCAGTCTCTGCATTTGTTGCAGAGAGGCGATGGTGCCAAGTCGCAAGCATTCATGGACTACATTGTACGTTCTTTTTCCGATACGCTGTGGTTGGCTTCCTCTCACTTCAGTGTTTCCTCACCTGGGAAGATCTCAAGCCCACGGCCTTGCTTATCTCGGTATAGGAAAATGGTGCCTTCGATGCAATCCGACGAGGCTTCCTCCGTTCGTTCCAGTTGAAAATCTTCGCGGATCCTGACCATCAAGAGCATGTCTTGGAAACGCATACGCTGAATTTCAGTTATCATCGTCCTGCCGGATCCACGAACCGTGTGGTAAACGGCATGGAAATGACTGGCCCGGATGGAAAACGCCTTAGTCTTGTGAACTTGAAGATCGGGTTTGCAGAATTCGTTCGCAGTCTTTCCACATACGTGAGCAACCTACCGGAGCTTCCAGGTGAGTGTTTCTTCAATCTGCTATGGCAGTCATTATTGTAGTCACAAGCTCATTGGAATAGAGCAACGATTTTTCAAACCAAAGCTTTTCTACACAGATGATTGTCCGGACGACTATCAAGCTCCCGGCTTCTGCGCACCAAAGTCAACTGTCGTCAGTTTCCCCAGGAATGAAGAGCTAGAAAAGAAAACCCATCAGCTGAACAGCTACATTGGAGGGTTTCACGAGTTTGTTCAGAGTTCCCCGAGCAAGATCAAGTTTGCTGATTTTTTCCAGTGTCAACATGTCCATTTCCCATATGCAGTGGTCGCATCAAAGCGATGGCGCCATACCTGCTGGATCTGATTTGATATATTCTAAGCCAGCCTCCTTGACATCTGGTGTAGCCGACGAGACTATGCCATCGGGATCATCCTTTCAAGACCAAGCAGCACTCAGCACTGGTGACCATATAAAGACTCCACCAGCTACGGTAGAACTCGCTCATCAAAAACTGTCAGACCAACCCCACATACGCCGCCCTCGGCCTCGTTCATTCTTCCCAGGTGGCACTTTTCGAGAAACACCGCAGGAAGAGGCAAGTTCCGACACGATATCAGTACAAAGGCCTTCATGGGTAGATCCCGGAAGAATCAGTCAGGCCAACAGCCCAGAAAATCAGAAACAGGACCACGCGTCTTCTCGAAACAGTACTCGGGCTTCTACGGTGGTCCGTGACGTTCAAACGATATGGCGGGATGCAACCCAGGTAGAACTCAATAATCAAGACAGACAGGAAAGGCAGGCGCTGGAGAAGCTGGTAATTTTAAAAACTCATCCGATGACGTTGTTTCCCCTCCCACACGTGGTAACATTTCATTTCATAGAGACAGCAATCAGAATCCCAAGCTCACGACACCCAGCTTGTGGAGAATGACCGTGCAGCTTTCCAGGCCGAGAATGTTGGAACTGAAGAGCTCATCAGGCCAAAACTCAAGCAAACCAAAGCCGAAGAGCTCAATAAGAAGAAGCGCCTGAGAGATGCAGATGGAAAACTCCAAAGCGGCAACACTGATCAAATATCGTGTCAATGTGGATGGAACGAGGAGGAAGAGGGGAATATGGTAAGTTTGACTGCATTGAGTTTCCAGACCAGTTTACCTGAATGAACTAGGTCTATTGTGACTGGTGTAGTACTTGGCAACATTGCTCCTGCTATGGCTTTCAAAGCGCTTCAGATCCCCGGATTCCTCGTGAACATGCGTGCTATCGCTGCTTGGGAGAGGTTGAATTCCGCGGTCCAGCACGAAGAAGGCTCAAGGAGCTCAAAGGTTTTGCATTGCTGCGGAGGGCCATCCGCGTAATCGAAACTCATGGATTCCATAACGATGCTTCGTTCGCCAAGGATCTCGGAGGTTAGTATTGTTGTATTTCTATTACATTAGATTAGCTAACGTGGGTTTTAGGCTGTGATCTCCAAACCGCATCCGAGGTATTCGCAAGGCTTCTTTCCGAGAAGGCGGTGACCTTGTCAGACAGTAGCAAGACGAAATCCTCCGAGAAGATGAAGGGATCTCGCTACTATGTCGTCACTACAGCGCCAGAACATTCGGAAATGATGGAAAGGTTCTTCAATCCACTTTACAATATTGAAGACTATGTGAGTAGAAATGACAACATGATATAACGTCCAGTTTCAAACTGACAGAGCTGTGTAGTATGCTCTAGAGTCTCATGAGTTTGTGCAGAAGGACTCCAAGGTCGAAATTTCCACAAGAGCCACGTCTCAGAAAGACGGAGGGAGCTACAGTGAGTTACCTTGAGAATTAAATAGGTTCGTCTGTTGATCTAGAACTAAACAATACCACAGCTGGAAAACCGCAGAATTCCTACGAATCCGCGACTCCCGCAGGCTCCATTGGCCGAGATCCTCTTCTCGAAAGAGGCCCGCAGCACCGACCTCAACCCGAGCCGCACGAGGATCTGAATGGTGATACTCTGCCAAAGCAAAGATCCAAGCGAAAGATCGATACGGAAAATGCAGAAGGCGGCTCACGACCGCCACGATTGACTAAACGCACCAATCATGGATCTCCCGCGGTCTTCACCCGTGGCATGAGTGCAGATCACTAAGAGCTCTAGTAGACTGTAGACTAGGGACGGTCGAGCTTTCACTTGTTTGCTTAGCTGGCTACCTCTGATAAAGCGTATATTCTGACTGTAATCATATGGCTTTGGTGTCACTAGGGATACAATCTTGCTGGGAAGATTGCAACTTACGTGATTAGTTGTGGGAAAGGTGGGTGAACATGAGGGGATATTATGATTGCTTTAGATGCAGGCCGTAGGAGGCTGCATTAGGCTTGTTCGTAAAACAACGTAGCTCCCAAGTCAAGCCTTTGAGCGGTTATTTTCAGGCGCGTCACGCTAAATTCGACTGAAATTACCACGCTTTGGACCATGATTTGGATGCAACCGGCAACGAATTTGCATCGTATGTCACATGCTTGCGCGACGTCGCGTGGCATCCTGACTCGCGCAGCAAAACACCAACACGACAACGTCACCACCAACGAGCTCCAAATTACCGTCGTATTCCGCAATGTCATCCTCGCAACATCTGTCGTCCTCGCGTACCAGCGCCTCACGAACATCGGCATCTGCAACTAGCAAACGTGCATCATCATCGTTGCCCAAAGCGCCCGCAACCATCCACCCATCGGCAATCATCGCCAGTCATGCAGTGTTGACAGGCCACCACGCTATCACTATCGCTGCCGGCGCGGTCATTCATCCAAACGCCAAGATCACATCGCTGCATGGCCCTGTTGTGATCGGCGAGGGGTGTATCGTGTATGAGAAAGCTACTGTTGGAATCCCAGAGCTGGAAGGCGGCCAGGGCAGGGGCGTGGTGCTGGACAAGAACGTGGTCGTCGAGGCCAGCGCGGTGGTGCAGGCCGCCCTGGTAGGCGAGGGCACGACCATCGGAACGGATGCTAAAGTAGGCTTGGGGAGTGCTGTAGGAATGGTAATGTTTTCCTGAATTCCCCTACCCTGCCCGATGCTGACGCCTCTCACGACGTGTAGTTTTGCCAACTCGCCCCGCGCACAGAGCTCCCGCCTCATTCCGAGCTCCCGGACTACATGGTCGTGTATGGGTCGAACCAGCGCCGGCTGAACCATTCGTTGCAGACTCGCCCGGCGGTCATGGAGCTCGTGAAGCGCGCGCATGAGAAGAAGCTCCACGCCTTGATGCGACTCATTCCGAACAACGCGGCGAAATGGCAGTAATATTGGCCGCGAGAATGGATCAATATGCTGCCGAGATGCAAGCCACATGTGCGGATACAATTCACCGGGTCGTCATGGCGGGCGTCGCGGGAACCCGAAAACAGCAACATGCGATAAACCTTTCACCTTGCTCACCAGTACCGCGCTACGGGGTACGAACGGACTTTCCGTTAGTGCCTCTCGCCTCTCGGAAAATAAAATGATCGACGATGTCACATACGGGCCATGACTCGACGCGGAGGCTCTTCCAGGTACTTCAAGCAGACCCAAAAGCGGTGCGTCCCGTCGTACGCTAACCCTGACGTCGTAGCCATGTGCGTGTGCGATTACCAGGTTGGGCTCTTGGGTGACGTCTCTCACTGCGCGGCATGACAGGGCCACGTACGAAGAAGGAAAGGGGAAAGAGTTCGGGTGTTTCACCATCGCAAGGGCGCCCAAACTTCAAGCGTGTGGGACGGGCACTGGAAGGCAGATGCAACAGGGACGAACGCGGACGGATGGGTCCGTAAGGATTCGGACACGGCTGCTCGGTGCTCGGAGAGCACCAAGTCTTCTTCCCCGAAAGGGTTGTTTCAGAAAGTATCCCTCACACAGCTCTCCCGTTCGTATTTGCCTTTGGTGTTCGGTTGCCGTGCGTGAGACGGATCAAACTCTAGAGACCCGAGCTCATGGATGGCCCCGCTAATAACCTTGTTCGTCGCACTCCGTGGGGTTAATCAGTTCTACAATGCTTATGAAGATGTCGCCGATAAGGCATCACTTTCGGCATGTGGGCACTCGGTATGCCTTGGGGCAATTACGGAGGCCGTTGGCATGTCTGAAACACGCCATCGCTTTTTGTTTGACTTGCAAGCAACCACCTTGCCAGCCGCCCCCGTTCGGAAGAAAGGAAAATCAGGGCAACGGAGCTCTTACCTTTTAAAATGTCCTCTTGATCTTTTTTTGTACGCACTGCTAAGCTTTGGTGGGGCCTACCCCGAGATGTGGAGAACTTTCTGTTCCTTCGGAATGCAGGCCGCGGCTTTGCGCTGCACAGTCACCGGGTGGGATCCACGCACCGGGAGTCATGACAAAGAGAAAGAAAAAAAGGAGAAGAAAAAGGGTAACAACTGGTGAGCATTGCTGAGGAATGTCGGTGAGCGTGTCTGCCCATCTTTGCCGTTGGTCTCCATAGCCGGTGAGCTCGGCTAAGGACATATAAAGTTCTGACTATAATGGGGCTCCCGTCGAAGGAGGACAGAACCAGCTGGCCGGGTCAAGGAGGAAGGTAGAGGCGTACAGATGACTTCGTACTTTGAGTTCTTTCCTTTGGCTTCCGTGCGCTAGCGGTGATCGAGACTGCATAAGTGCCTTCCCATCAGCCGTGAATGAAGCATGTGGTCTGGAATAGAGGAATTCGTAGCTGAAGTCCGAGGAGCTCGAGGCATGTACGTAACCCCGAGAATGTGGGTACGTGCAAATCCGAGCTGATCAGCACTGCGTGAGGGTCCTGTCAATTTGATTTTCTTTTCTCCCTTTTTTTTTGGTTGTTGAGAGTCCACTTGGCTGCGTGTGCGGCGCGCGCAAAACGCGCGAAACGTGAAAGGAACCGTTGTTTGAGAAAATGGGGCGCTGGGGGCTTGTGGAGGTCTGCGAGGTGGCTATGTAAGCCGGCGATCAGCACGGGGGTGCAGGTCTGTGTGTTCGGAGGACGGCTGTTGGTCGGTCGACCGGTCAGTAGGTCTGTTTTTTCCCAATTTGGATAAGCAAGCGGGAGCTGGGATCTCGTTGGCTGAAACAGTTCTTTTTGCCTTTTGATAGTACAGCACCTATAGCTATTTCCGGACCTGCCGCATCGAGGAACGTGGTGTGAGAAAAAGGAAATGCTGGTACAGTACTGCGGCAGTTGGAAGGCGTGTTGGTGTGGTACACGGCTATCAAGCAAGATAAAAGCTCAATCTCCACATGAGCTCGCCAAAACGGCCCTCTTGGCCGAGACCGCGCTGCAGCCGCAAGACCTGGGATCATGGATGAAAATGACTGCAACGCTTACGCATGGTACCCGCCTCGATAAACGACCTCTACTTGCCGAACAGCAAGCCACATATGGAGTGCAGCTGTCAAACCGCACTCTTGTCACGTCTGCATGCGATGAACAGGCGGTCTCCTTGCACGGGACTCCGGCTAGTGACAAACGCTCTTGCGTATCGTCAAGCCGTGAAGAACCTTAGAGCGTAGGTGGGACGAAGAACGGTGGTGCGATATGGGTTTGTCAATGGAATCGGAAGCGTCGTCCGAGGCTAATGACCGGAAGTCTGCATGCCCCGTCGGCTTTACTCAGTTGATTGGCCAGCATTGTTCCATCCTTCGCTTCAGTGGGATATCAAACACTCGCGGATGCTAGAGAGACGGAGGCAATTTCCACGGAATGGAGCCCTGCATGGAGGTGGAGGACCGCCGAGCCCTGGCACACGAGCAACTGTAGCGGTGAAACCCGCCATAGCGGCATGTAGATGCATAGGAACGCTGGCAACAAAGGTCAATCACCGTGGGGACCAGGGCAGTCCAGCTGACCGGGAAGATAAGTGGAGCGCCGTGGTGTTTGTATCAAGGAGACGGCGTAGTTGCATACGAAAAGGAAGACGTGGAAATGATGGAGGACAAGCCGTAAGCTGTGGATGGAAGTTGGCGATGAGAAGGATCATGTGGGAAGAGGGCCGTTGGGGTGCGGAACGGCCAAGGTGGATGCTCCAGAGTGAGCTTCCCTTCCTGCGGTGGCGGGCACGGGTGCGCTGAGCGCTCGGCCGCACATGCGGAGTCGCGTGTATGCGTGCTGTCGTGGAACATTGGGCAGGGGGTGGTGGAACGGGTGGGCGGGCGGTGAGGGCGAGACAAACATGAGCGAAGCTGTGCATCGTGGGGAAGCGGAGGATCCAGTGGTGGCGACTCAGGAAGCGGACGTCGCAACAGTGAGAGGTTCGAACGACATTTGTTTTTTCCCGTTGCTGTGCATGTGACGACATCGAACGAGCATGGTGTAGGGTGATAGGTGGCTCCCAGATCTCAATGATTTTTCTTTTTTCCAGGGACGCAAGATTAGGGTTGCCCGATTAGGTAGCCACGACTGCACGTGGGCGGACCAGATGGGGCTCGAGGCATTGGACTGTGGGGTAGCGACGAAAAGGAGCATGAAGCAATGAAGAGGCGATGAATCGGTGTCCACTGTCGTCATTGGCAGTGGCCTCTTGCCAGTGAGATGATCCCTGTCCGGAGCAAAATGAGATTTACGCGCAGAGGCGATCTGCTCGGGACTATCCTCAATCGGAGATCATAGGAGGCGTGATATGGAAATCCAGAAGCCCGTCCTGGCGGCGGCATTCGTCGAGCCAGCCCCAGGGGTTACGCGGCGGCCGTTGATGTAGAGCAGGAGATGGCATTTGTGGCGGCAGCCTCTCTGGCCGAGAAGAGGCTTTCCACGCGACTCACGGGCCCAGAGCCAAAGATTTGGATTTGTGGAGTGGCTTTGGCGACGGCGTCATTTCGCATACGAGGATCGCGCAGCAGGCGGGAGTCCGGCGGCGCGCGACGGGGAGCGATCTTCAGGTCCAGCACAAGGCTGTTGGAGCTGCCCTTTTCGCGCCGGAGCGTCTGGCGGTCGACAGCGCAGCGGCCGTGGAGTGGCAGTTGGCGGCAGCGCCGGCACAGGCTGACACCGACACGGCGGACGGCGAATCAGCGGGCGTGCGCATGCAAGGGACGGCCGGCGCTGACCTAGCAGCGCCCGGTGTGCGGCTGGCTTCGTGAGCGCAGTGCAGCAGAGGTGGCACGGCGTGTGCGGCGCAGGGAATGGCCTGGCAGGCGGGAGTGCATGTGCGGCGCTTGGACTCGGCGATCCGCGGCTGCGTGCCCCTGAGCCCCAGGCGCGGGCTGCTCGGCTCTCTATATTGATCAATTTGAGCGCTCTATTGCTTCAATGCGCCTGCGAGCCCTGCGAGCCCTGCCGCCCTGCGCCCGTCGATCCAGCGCGCATCAGGCCCGCGCACCCCGGCTGCTGCTCCTCCAGGCCAGCGCATTGTGCATTGCCGCGCCCTTAAGCAGCAGCTTCTGCACCTGCTCCTGCGCCTTCCGCCTTCGTCAGATTGCGTCCAAGCTCGTCGCATCCTCGTCCTCGGGTCGGGGTCCATCTCTCCCCATCGTACAGACATGCCCGCTGTACCCATCGTTCGAGCCTGACCTGCCGCCGGTGTCACCCTTCGAGAAGCAGGTCTGCGAAAATGCACGTCCAGTCCAGGTATGTCCGACTCGCGCAACGGCCGCACTGCACCCTGCTGAAACGCGACCAGAGCCTGATCCGTACTTGATATCTACACGCTCGTTTCCACCCTGCTTGCTTCTTGCTACCGCTCTCTCCTCCAATGGGTCGCGCCTCAAAGTTCGCCTTCCCCCTGCCCGGCCGTCGCGCCCACGGCGAGCGGGACCATCACTTGGAGCCAGCCGCTGCTCCCGACTATGACTACCAACAACCCACCAAGGCAGAGCGCCTCTTGGGCACCGGTCTGCCTGGCCGCCGCCAAGGGAGCCACTCCTCTGCCAGCGGCGTCCCCCGCAACAATTCCGCCACTCCGTCGCTGGAGACCAAGAAAAGCTACATGAGCATCACCCTCACCGACGGCTCACGCAAGGGCTCGCTTTACAACGACGACGCCCACCTCGTACCACCCCATCCCCGCTTCCACCAGGATCAACCCTCCACCCGCAGCAAGGACCGCTCCGCTTCCGTCACCAGTTCCACGCACAGCAGGAGGTTGCAGTCCCAAGGCTCTTCCTCCACCATGCGCTCCCACCACGATGGCGGGTTACGCAAAGGTCACCCTGCTTTGCACTCCTCGCAGAGCCTGGACCAGGAAAGTCTGCGCGAGTCCATCCGTAGCGGCGAGTCGGCCGGCAAGAAGAAGAAAACCCCCGCTCGCCTCGACCTGTCCAAGCTGTTCCCCAAAGCCCCCAAGTCCAGAGACAGCAATGATCACCAGCTTCTCTCCCCTACCAAGTTCGTTAGCTCTCCAATGCCCATGTCGAGCACCTCGACACATTTCTCGCGCCCTCTGACCTCGCCTACCTCGTCGTCCCACACTGGCAGAAATAGAGCTCCTTCCGTCTCGAGCACCAAGACCAGCGACACCCTTCGTGAAGGGAGAGCCCAGGCTGCCAAGGACCGTGCTTACAATACTCCGTTCGACAACGCCAAGGTCAACAGGCGGAGACCCCCGCCAGGCATTCAGCATTGGTTCGACGGCATTAGTGATGATGACGAAGAAGAGGAAGAGGAAGAGGTGAAGACGCCACCGGTGCGAGCGAGCGCGAGGCCCCAAGAATCTCGATCCTTGCCCCAGCGACAGCCATCACAGCACGATCACCGACGACGGGAGTCTCCCCCTCGGCACGGCCGCAAGCCTTCACACAACAAGGCCGCACCCAAGCAACCCTCTTATCCAGCCGACGACCGTGCCTATGCCGCGGACCGCTCGTATGCCTCAAAGCATGGATACTCAAACGAGTTGCACGCAGACCCTCAAAGCTACCGCTATCGCTCCGACTATCATCAGACTGGTGCGGATAGCCGTTCTTCCGACAAGCCTCACGTCCGGGGTCAACCTAGTCAGACTTCTCTCGCGAGCCATAAAACGGGCTGGACCAACACGAGCAAAATATCCGGCAGGGACCTCAAAGGTGACAGTGTTCTGTCACTTTCTTCGTCAGAAGACGAGAGCGATCCTAGGAGCAGCGGTACCACTCTGCCAATCATCCGCGACAGTCTTGCCATGTCTACGGACACCGAAGGCGAGATCATGATCGGTAGGGCCCAAGCGTTCGATATCAGACCCCGTCAAACCCGCCCCGGAAGACGCATGACTTCGGCATCTGGGACCAGTGTGCAGTCCTCGGGGACTGGTACCACCATTGACATCATGCTATCCCCAACTACTGCTGCCTCCAGCCAGACGAACTTGCTTCTCCCCAGACATTCCAATTCCCGAAGTACCGGCAGACGGGGCTCTCGACACGCCCGGCAGGTTTCTGCAATCCCGGAGGATCAGGACAGCGATTCGAAGCGCTACAGTGGAAGCTTTAGCAACGTGTCCTTCGAGGACAAAGACACGAGTAGCATTAGAAGCGGAAGGACATCCAAGAGCGAGCCGAGACATCTGGGTCACAAGCTCATGGCTGTCACTGAAGAAGAGGAGGTGCTCTTAGAACTCATGCGGAGGAAACGTGCTGCCATGGCAAAGCAGAGCTTCACGGATGGCTATAGATCGGCCATCAAGGCTGAACACCACTACATGTCCATGGACAGCCCTATTTCGGAATACTCAAGCAAGCAGAGCCAGGCCGATGGTGATAGGAGGCATTCTAAAAAGTCGTTTCACTCTCAGACCACAACGGCAGAAACAGAAACCTCTTCATCGACCTTGGAAACGCTTTCTAATGCAACCTATGTGCCGCCAGGGCGGTCGGATAAGAAGAACCGGGTCCCACCTACAGCAAACGAAGCACTACTCAGGTCACCTGCTTCGAGTTCAATCACGTCGTCCTCCTCGGTTTTCTCTTCGCCGCGATCGCGCCCTGTGCAGCGAATTCTGTCGCAAGCCCCGCAGCTATCTCCTGCTCTTTTCTCTCCGCTGGAGGTCTTCCCTTCGCCACCTGACTCCCCGAATTTCCCAGCCACTGCCTCGCACACCGACACCATTCCCTCGCCCGTCACTCCGGGCCCACCCCCACACGGCGACCTTCATGTCAAGGTTGCTGGCAGCTCTATCGGTGGCAGTGAAGCCAGTTTCGGTACTGACCAGGACTCGATTCACAATGCCCACCACCACCACCACCACCATCATCCGTCTGACTTCACCATGGTCCACAAGGGCAAGGAGAGAGCGCGCAGGGCCGAGGGAGCAGTTGCCAAGCACACCGAAGACATTGACGGCGCCCGTGTTACCCACGGTATCGATAGGGCCCGTAGCCACAGCCGCCGGCGTACTGCCAGCTCTGGAGCTAATGTCGCCCCTTGTGCAGAACCGACGGGAGAAACAGCACCCTCCAATTTTGTTGTCCCTCCCCGCAAGTCCTCGATCATGGCCTTTCCCAAGCCTGGAATTTCTATTCAGCAGGATGATGTGCACTCGGTGTCTTCGGCCGCGTCAAGCAAAAGCCGTACTCGGCCTGGTGAGGCTGAATGGGACTGGGACGCTGAGGTTGACGTAGGCGCAGTTATCAGCCAAGTCCGCAAGTCGCGCTCCTCGCACATTTTGGGCAGCTCGCGCACCTCGGTTTCGTCAACTACGGCCACGAAGCAGCGTTTGAGCAGGCAGAACAGCACCACGAGCCACGTCAGTAGCAAGAGTGCCGCCAAGAGTGATGCTGGAGATAGGCTTTCGGTGACGCCCATGTCTAGTGCTGCTATTGCTCAGAGGAGCAGCGTTTGCGACGATGTCCTTGCTGCGTGGAGTAGCCTTGGTGGCTCTCGCGGTGAATTCTACGGTTGATTTCGCGAACCCTCGATTTTCTTCCTATACCTTTCTCTCTTGATGATTTTTTTATGAAGTGGTCTTGGTTGCGGTAATTGGTTCATTCACGTTGGAACGAAAACAGGAGATCGCATTTAGCAGCAAGATGATTGGCTTTGTGCACGATTGAGGATGTTGAGGGGCTTTCTACTCACAGAAAGTGAGGCAGGATCTGCCTGCTGCAGCCCGCACCACCACCACGACTTCTTTCCCTTTTGTCTTGCATTCTGCATTTGATGTTATCGTTTATGTCTTTGAGTTCCTGATTTCGTAACGTCTCTCGGGATACCACAGCCCCCGCCTGTTTTTATTCGATCCTCGGCGGGATCACTTTTCCTACCAATTTCCCTACACTCTCCTTCCTAATTTTGCCTCCTGGCATAGACACTGCGTTTCTTCTTCAGCGATGGCGTCATGTGGGATACTATTTAGTGAGGCTTCTTCGAGACTCTCTTTCTCACTTTGCTTGGATCGCCTTTTTTTTTTTTCTCTGCGCATTTCGGCATTATATCACCGTTGCAGGTGTTCTATTTGAGCAAGACATGTCGCTTGACATGCCTCTGATCCACAGAGTCCTTTCGAGGTATGGATCATGAAAAGTAGCTAGGACTTATTTTCATTGGTGTGCAATCTAATGTAGCAATATCAATAACTTTACACGGAATAATATCCATGCGTGGAATGCAACGTCACATTTAGTGAGTAGCAGGGCAAGTAACCGAAATTGTTCAATCTGATCGCACCTACCGGACTTGTCCTTTCCGTATGATACTACTGTACGCTAGACCATCGCACCTTTTTTCACCCATCTACGGCGTCTCTACCATTTACTCCTCCTCAACAGCTGGAACCCTACGACGACAGGAAGATATCCCCACACTACTCAGCATCACAGTCTGTATCAGCCGCGGGGTAAGGCCAGTTAGAGGCAGTGTCCGTCTCCCCCCCTCACTGCCTTCCTTTATTCCTTCGTTCGTTCCTTCAGACACAGATTCCCATACAATCCGCGCCGCCGGTCAGGGGGTCGCAGTCGTCGGACGGATCGTCGACGCAGGTGCGGCCGGGCTCGCTGCACGGGATGCCGGCGAAGCCGCTGCATTGCGCGGGGATGATGCACACGCCGGGCTCGCCGCAGGCCGGGCCGCAGCCGCCCGACGGGCTGTCGGCGGCGGCGTCCAGGTCGCGCACGCACGTGAAGCCCGTCGGGCACGTCTCGTTGGCCGGGCCGCCGCACTGCATCGTCAGCGGGGCCGGCGCTGGCGGCGCAGAGGCGGAGGGGCTGGCTGGACCGGGTCCGACGGGAGGTGGGACGATGGGGAAGGGCAGGGCGGCCGGGTGGCCGCCGTTGGGAGCAGGGGCGAGGGCCGGGAGCGCGCTGGAGGCGGCGACGCTCGCCGGTGAGGACAAGGGGGTGGTGGGCGATGGTTCTTCGGCGGCGGAGGTGGAAGGGTGGTAGTTGGAGAGGCCGACGGGGCCCGGGCCGAACATCGGGTACAGCGTCGTTATCGGGCCAGGCCAGGCGATGTCGGGCCACGGGTAGTGGGTGGTGGGACTGGCGGCGGCGTCGTTGCTGGCGTCGTCCAGCGAAGGGGCCGAGGAGGCGACGGCGAGAGCGGCAGGTGATGAAGGAGCAGACGCGTCTCCAGGGCTCACGGCAGCGCAGTAGCTGCGCTTCTCGGCGAAGCCGATGCCGCTGACGAAGATGTCGACGCACTGGAGACCCGGATCGCACGGCGGGTAGCCTTCGCCGCAAGGGATCGGCGGGAATACGCTCGTCGCCGTGCTTGCGGGCTCTTCTGTTGTCGCTGGTTCTGGGGCGGCCACTTGGCGAGGCGGAAGCATCAAGTTCCCCCTCCTGGATGTTAGGAGGGTGTTGGTGGGGTAAAAGTCCGTGATCTGGCTGAACTCGAGAGTGGTGGTGTTACTTTGGGTCGATGACGCCTCAGCCAGGAGAGTAAGGCCGTTGAGCACGTCGACGCAGTATCCGCCGCAGTCGAGCTCGGGACCGCAGCTGGCACCGGGTCGTCTGACGCAGTTGTAGCCGGTCGGACACGGTACTGCAGCGCGATGTCCGCAGATGTGGTAGCTCTCAGTAGCGGGCTCGGTGATGCTTGGTGCAGCTACCGCTCTTGCGCCGTTGGGGAATGTCAGCGGCGCATCAGAAAGATCTGTGAATGCTGGGGCAACGTTCGAGGCGAGCTGGTCAATGGCGGACGTCGCTGCGGGCGTGTAGAAGGAATACCAAGTATGCGTCTCAGACCAGGGTTCGTCATCTGTGAGGTCGTTGATGTAATCGGGAAGGTTCTCCAGGTACTCCGGAAGCTCCAAAGGATCCGGAAGATCTGCGATGAGGTTGGTGAAGATGATTGGAATGTCGCTCGGATCGGGGATCATGTCGAATAGCTCAGGGAGGCTCGCGTCGAGGCTTTCCGGATCAGCTGCATTGCAGTCCTGCACCTCGGTCAGCATGCTGAATCCGTCTACATTGGAAAAACTCACCAGAAATTGTGGCGTAGGTCGGCCACATAGCTGCGCGCAATCGCTGGCGGCTTGGTTACTGCATTGGCAGCTCTAGGTCGAGTTAACACTACAACCGGGTTCTCATGAGTCCAGACACCCACCAGAGGCCAGCTTTGAGCACAGAATACCGGCTGGCATTGTTGACATTCGGCCTGTGGCGTCACAACCGTATCTGGTGGAACTCCTGCGGGAGTTACCTGGGGGAAATCTTCCAGGTTAGAAGGTGAGGAGGCGTTCGGGTCAGCGCCACAGTCCTACTATTACGTCAGTGTACTTATCGAAGTGCTGTTTGAAACGTGCAATATACCTGTAGCGTAGGGTATGTGCCACCACACTTGTCATAGCAGTCAAGTGCGCCCCTGTTCTGGCAGTGACAGCCCTGGAACAATTTGTCAGCCCTCCAATTCCAATAATTGCCAGCGGGGAACATACAGCAGGCCATGATGCGACGCAGAACGTCGGTTCACATTGACAATCAGGTTCCAGTTCCGAAGGGGGCGTTGGGATTGTAGATGGCCGTTCAAAGCTCAAGGTAGATTCCGAAGCCTCTGATGAGGATGATAGCGTTGACTCCACAGCCGGCAAAGACACCATGACGGGACCTGGGTTCGTTGGCAGGACTGGCGCCGATTGCGATGGTTGGGCGAATGCGCCATACAATGCAGCACTCTGTTCTGGAGTGTCGCCACAGTTCTGAAGTGCCGGTGCAGCCCCGCCGCAACTCTGGTAACAGCTGACTTTCGCGCTGTTGGCGCAGCGGCATGACTGGCGTCGTTAGTACGCCTTTCCGAGTCTGGGTGAGGCTACCAGATGTACCTGAGGCCAGATTTGCGCGCAAAAAATCGGCTCGCATGAACAAGTTGCTGGTGGTGCTGCCGCTCGCTCGGCGCGGACTGGGGATGTCGGTAGAGTGCTAGTCGGGACAGAGCCTGCAGGGCCGCAGTCCTGTTTGTTGTGAGCAAGCTGAAAGATTGCAGGCACTTCGGCTTACCTTCAGAGCAGGCGCTGGACAAACTTTGCCCTCGCTGAGCTGGTTGGCCCAGCAGGCCGAAATGGCTGCATTCTGGCATTCACAGCGCTAGTATACAGTCAGAAAGATGCAGGTAAGCATGAGGCAAGCTGCGTACTTCTGGTTGACTAGCCGGGCATAGAGGCATAGGGCACGCGCATTCGGCGTCAGCTTCCGCTGGCACGGCCGGCGCGGCCAGGGACAACTGGAACGATGCCAAGACGAAATAGAGCGCTTTCATGATGGAAACTCTTCTTCAGGTGATGGGGGAGGATAGTCCTGCATGGCATCGAGATATAAGAGGGCGAAGGATGAGGAATGGAAAGCTAATTTCGAATTTTTGCCCCTACCCAACTCGAATGTCATCCGCACCCCGACAACTCGCATCGAGCGATTCCTTGGATTCTGTCATACAACGCCAACTGCCAGACTTGTGCCTCCTTGCTTCCGCAATTCGGTGTTCTGAAAAGCAAATGGACGTTTCAAAACGCTCCCGGTGGAAAATCCAACGCTTCCAAGCCGTCGATGGGTTTATAGCAGCGCCACTTACGATTGGATGGCGGTCCGTCCGGTAGGGATGACGTTTGCAGACAGATGTGCTTGGCAGGAATCAAGAATGTGGGGGTTCCAGTCTATTCTGACGCCTGCTGTTACACACAGGGGAGAGGAGTGCTGGTGTCGCCTTTTCCGGTATATTTGGTCTATATTTGTGCACCCCATGCTTGGCTAGTGCGAGGTCCATCCCGTCGGCGTGGTCTCTCCTTCTTTCCCACGCGACGCAGAAGCTAGGCTCGTGACCCAGGGCGAGGGAAAATGAAGCAGCCATCCTGTTTTTAAGGCAAACAGTGGGCACCATTCTTCACGGGAAGATAGCAGCTCATTTCTTGCCCTTCTTGGCCCGAGAAGCGGTCCGCTGGAACGCTTCCTCGGGTGGCTCGTCCAACGGCGGGGCTCGCTTCTTGCCCTTTTTGGAATCAGGTGCATACTTTGCCTCCAGCTGGTCGAAGAAGGATTCGGAGCGACCTTTCTGACGCTGCTGGATCAGAGCTGCGAGGTCGCCCAGATCGCCGCCCTGTGCCTGCTTCTGCTTCTTTTTGGGGCCCTCCGTTTCCTTGGCAGCATCGTCGGCTTCTTCGGCCTCCTTCTTTGCCTTTTTGATCCTGTTCCGACGGCTCTTCTCCGACTCCTCGGTGTACTTCTTGAGGGCAGGCACGGTTCCATCTGCGATGGCGGCGTCGAGAATAGCGCGGAAGCGATCTTCATCCTCGAGCGGGTTGCTGAGCATGACAACTTCGTAGACTTTGTTCAAGTTGCCCTTGAACTTCGTGTAGGCATCGATGAGGTCATTCTTCTCCTCATCGCCGCCTTTGTACTCGTTCTTGAACTTCTCGATGACCTCGGCCGTCACTATGCCCTCGAACTGCTCCTTGTAGTATTGGGTCCAGTTGAAATCGTCATCCTCCAGATCAACGGTTTCCTCGGTGCGACCGGTGGTATCGTAGCGTGAGCGACGACGGGGATCGGAGAGAATAGCATAGGCGAAAGCTATTTCCTGGAACTTCGCGTGCGCGGCCTCCTTGTCCTCGGCCTTGTCTGGTGGATCATTAGAAAAATTCACCTCATGCAGCGAGAATACTGACCTGGGTGATGCTTCAGGGCAGCTTTGCGGTATGCGCTCTTGACGTGGTCGGGTGTCGCATCCTTGGCAATGCCTAAGACATCATACGGATCGATGGACTTGGGCGGCTCCTCATCGATAAGGTCCTCGATATCGTCGTTCTGCTTCTTCTGCTTCCTGGGCATGGCGACAGGTGTGAGGATGGATGTGGTGGGGATGCGGTCGGTGCGTTGGATGAGGAAGACGCGTCGCGCGGTCCGATCGACGTACTCATCAAAACGCGTCTCAACCCCGCAGAACCGCTGCAACCTTCTTCACCACTCATCATGTCCGCCGAATCGATCAAACCGTCCTCGCCGACCGACCACTCGGCATATATGCGATTGGCTCTCGCCGAAGCTAAAAAGTCTCCCCCAAAGCCCACCAACTTCTGCGTTGGCGCCGTTCTCGTCGACGAGAGCGACGGGAGCATTTTAGCCACTGGCTACACCCTCGAGCTGGAGGGGAACACGCATGCAGAGCAATGCGCCCTGCAAAAGTTTGCCTCGGCCCACAACCTCTCTGAAGAGCGTGTAGGCGAGGCGCTCCCGGAACATACCGTCATCTACACTACAATGGAGCCGTGCGGAGTAAGGCTGAGCGGGAACCTTCCGTGCGTCGACCGCATCCTCCGAACCAAGGGCATAAGAAAGGTCTACCTCGGCGTCAAGGAGCCCGAGAAGTTTGTTGGAGAAAACGTCGGAAGAGCAAAGTTGGAGGAGCAGGGCATTGAAAGCGTCCATGTTCCGGGGTTAGAAGAGGACATCCTCGCTGTTGCTACGGCTGGCCACGAGAAAGCTTGATCCCGCCAGTAAGTGAGCAACGTACCATCAAATCAACATTTGATTTTTCGACGCCGAAACGCCTGTTCGAATCCGATACGTGCGGAAACTCCGTTGCGGAGAGTAGAATTGCGTCACGACTTTGCTCTAGCCTAATCCATTTTCGGCAATCAGCTCTGCCCCTCTGACGTACAGCACAAAGGAATATAACTGCCACGCCTCTGACTCCCTTTGCTCGTCAACATCTGCTCAACCATCCTGCCCGATGCGCCCATTCGTACAACGGCCCCTTCAAACTTTTGCGAGATCCCTTGTCCTGCCCATTCGAGTGCAATACGCATCTCAAGCTCGCACCATGGCAACTAGTTCGTAAACCCGAGAAAGGGATACCATCTCAGCTCATACTGACGGATCCTCCTTGAAGACGACCTGAAAATCGAAAACACTGACATCAAAACTGCGCCGGGCGTTGAGCTTTCGTCTGACCAAAAAGTCATCGTCGGCAGCATTCTCGACCTCTTCGCCGGCAGGCCATCCCTACCGAAGCTCCGCCTGTGGTCCGACGAAGCCGTCTTCGAGGACCCCATCACCCAGGCACGTGGCAGAAAGCAATATGAACCACAATGGGTAAATCCCACCTGCCTCTCAATTTCCCCGAGGGAAAAAAAAAAAAAAAAAAC